>JAGGCT020000035.1:3225524-3230524 GCA_017654935.2 Phymorhynchus buccinoides
GCTAATGTCAACCAATGAAACGGGCTGGAGGCCTTCCATACTACAGCGTCACTTTCGGACAGCCGTTCTGGGACAGACGTCCGTCTGACTGAAAGCCGTTTTTTTCTGACAGCCGATCCTCTGACAGCTGTGACGCACCGTGTTCCTTTGCCTTGAGGAGAGTCACGAAGAAGGCGGTACTATGACGGACTTAAAGTACCTGCGTTAATTAACCCGATTAGCAGCTGGTTAGCACCTTGGCGGTGCAGGTTTTTTATATTTTAAAGTGCTCCGGGCTACTACTCTGTCTCATACTCAATTGGATGTAGGCCTGTACTCCAAATCTACACATGCATACACTCGGGTACATACAGACACACACTCGTGCACATGATTATACACAAACGCATAAGTGCGCGCGCACAGGGAGAGAGAAACTCGAATGAAACTCGAAACTCGAATGTTTATTGAGGATAACTAAATAAGCACAAAATATGGCTTTTTTCATCAGGTTTTTTTTTTTTTTCAAGAGAGTCCTCGTGCAAGCAAGCAAGCAAACATTAAATTAAACGATAAAAACAACCACAAAAATAAAAACTAAAATCAAAACAGACAAAAAGAAAATCAGAAACATGCAAGAAAAAAAAAAAAGAAAAAAAAAAAAAAAAAAGAAAATAAAAAATTAATAAAAAAAAATAGAAAAAAAATAAATAAAAAAAATAAATAAATAAAAAAATATATATATATATATATATATGCACACATACACACACGCGCACACACATGCACGCACACACACAAAACACACACACCACACACACACACAAACACACACACACGCACACACACACACGTACGCGCACGCACGCACACGCACACACACACACACACACATTTTTATCCACATGTTATCTCATAACATGACATTCAATAGGGTGATAATAATTACCAATGAATAGGGAAAGAAAATATCAGAATTTAAACGCATAGAATAAAATAATTTGTCCTCCCCCTCCTCCCGCGTTTAAACATAAATTCATTGGATACAAGTGATTTATATATTGGAAGGGAATAATTTTAATTTTTACATTATGCAGAGGAAACAACGTATATATAGGTGCTTTATAAACATTCTACTAAATATTTATTATATGATTTTTTTTGAAAGACGCCAAGGTGCTCTTGTTTTTAATATATGCAGGCATCTCATTCCATAGTTTTGCTCCTGAGTATGTTAGGGATGACATGAAAAGATCTGTTCTTGGACGAGGAATAAATATTAGACTTTTATTACGAGCATTACTGATTTGGAATTTTTCACAGAGATATTGGAGGCGCCAGGTTATTCATGATCTTAAACATAAGCACGGCCTTAATAAGACGACATCTTACAGCTGAAAGGGAGAATGCTTAATGTTTTATAGTCAGTGGTTTGCAGAGATGATGATTTAAGTAGTATAATTTTGATTGCACGTCTATAGAGTGGTTTCTAGTGGTTTAAAAAAACAGTTCTTACTAGCCAAATCCCAAGTTGTAGAAGCGTAGTCAATATCTGGTTGAATGTACGCATGAAAAAACAATTTTCGGGTGTGCTGATCGAGGAAGTGTTTTATTCTGTTTAACTGAAATATTTTTTTGGATGATTTACGTGTAAGAATGGAAACGTGAAAAGGCCAGGACAGATTGTTATCAATACCAAGGCCAAGTACTTTATGAGAATCAACTTCTTCCACTGGCAGAGTGTTATCATTGATTTTTACTTTTATTAAATCTGTTTTAATATTTTGACGCTTTTGTCTCGTGGTTATTAACATAAGTTTGGATTTCAGAGGGTGCAAGGCCATGTGATTAAATTATGTCCATGTTGCTACCTTGTTTAAGTCATTTTGTAAGTCAGTTAAAACTAAATTTGCATTCTTGTTTTTATCTATGTAAGGTTGTATCATCAGCAAAAAGTTCACAAAGGGATGATATGTATAAAGGGAGGTCATTGATATATACTGAAAATAAAGCGACGAGAGAGACGAAGCCAGAGAGAGAAGCAGACCGAGGATTGAGAAGAGGAGAGAGTGAGGAGAGATTTGAGAGAGAGCTCCAGAGGATTAGAGAGGAGCAAGACGAGACGACGAGACGGAGATGTGAACGAGAGACAGAGAGAACAATAAACACTGGAACACTGGACACACTGGAACACTGGATTTTTTTAATGTGAGGCCTCCGGCCTATCCACATGGGGACATGTACAATAAAAACTGCACAACATTCAATCAAGCAAGTAAAAATAACTCAAAAACCACTTTAAACAATTTACATCCGATTCTTCTCTTAGACAAAGTGCATAGTGAACGAACATAGCCACATCTCTCGTTATATATTTGTTCTCATTTTGCAGAAAAAAAACTTTAGTGGGTGAATGCAGATTATTTAAGACTGAGAGAAGGAGAGAAAGCCGAGAGAGACGATAATTTTTCTGAGAGAATACACCAGAGGAGGGACGAGAGAGAGAGGAGTTACGATGAGAGTGTTGAGAGGAAAGACCAGCGAAGAGACAAGTTAGAAGATCCTACTTGGACTGAGTCAGAAGAGGAGAGAGGAGAGAGATGCGAGAGTAGATCGGAGAGAGAGAGAGAAGGGAGAGAGAGGGATAGCGAGAACTGTACAGAGCGAAGTACGAGAGTGGAGACGGAGAGACGGGGATGTTTGGAATAACTAGCAGTGAAGCGAGAGAGGTGAGAGAGAGAGCGAGATTCTCATTGTTTTTTGTCCCCAGGAAACGGGACATTCGGAATTTCTCCCCCATCGTGATGAAGATAGCTCCGCATGCGTCCGGAGCTGAGATTGGTAGAGTCGTACATGGAAGATGGAGCATCAAGAGTCCAAATACACCCCGGGAGATCAGCAGCACTTAGAGACACAGACACATGACAGAGTTAGAACCCGAGGCCAGAAAGGAGGAGGAGAGGACTAGAGAGACGATTATGAGAAGAGGTGAGAGAGAGCTATGTAGACAGAGATGAGAGTCCACATGAGCACATACACACCCACACCAGTAAAGCACATGGCCTCCTACAAGCACACATACTGCACTCATGACGGTTTAATATCACGCATTCGGTCTAAGCAGCCCTTGTTTTTCATAAACAATTTGTATGCATGTCGACCTTAAATTTTAATATTCAGTCCGATTCCATTCATTCATTCATTCATTAATGCACACACGCATACACACACATATATGCATGTATGCACGCACGCACGTCACACGCAGCGCACTGTCACGCACATCACACACACACACACAGACAGCACACACACACACAAACACACACACGCACACTCGGGCACAACGCCAACTGCGCAACCATCGTGCCTACACTAGCACTTACACGTCATTCCTACTCTCTTCTCTTTCACTCTCATCTCTTCACACTCTCAAGCGCTCACACTGCTTCCCTTATACTAATCGTGGTTATCAGTTCCCCGCGCGCTCGCGTCCTATGATTTGTGTTCCACTCCTGTACACGTGCATGCGTCCGTGCGTGCGTGCGTGCGTGTGTGTGCGTGCGTGCGTGTGCTCGTGCGCTGCGCGACGTTACATGCGTGCGCGGTCAGTTAAGTTTGCAGTCTGATTCGTTGTGTTGTGTGTTTGTATGCAGGCGTAGATGTTTGGTGCTTATATTCAGTAATCATTCACTTTTTGTACATTGTATCGAGGGTTTTTTTTTACTTTTTAGCAGTGCTTGTTCCAAAAATGTTCAATTTTTTATCGCAAAGCAAGCATTTCTGCTTTTAGTAGGCCAATAGCCGTTCTCTCTATTTACACCAGACTAATCTAGAAGCTTATGTTTTCGTGTTGCATGCAAACAAGAACTAACATGATATAAAAGGTGCCGCAATCCCCTATCGTCCTACCCTTAGGTCTCTCCACTCCCACCAACCCCTCCCACTACCCCCCACCCCCCGTCTTCCTATCCCTCAGGTGAATTGCCCTCTGAGTCTCGGGTGTTCACGCTCGTGTCCCTCATTTGTTCAACCCACGAACATGCTTGAAATGCAGTCGAACGCATATCCCTCCTCCTCTCTACTCTCTTCGACCGTCTCCCAGACTCTCTGTCTTTATGTCCACATGCCACCACTACTTAACATCTTCTGTAACACCTAAGTTTCAACCACCGACAATCCTCTTTCCCTCTCACAAGTATTTTCACAACCTGTTCTTCCAGGCACCCTCTACTCACTCCGCTCAATTCCCCCTCAACTCCCATCCAGAAAGTAAACGTTTGTCTCTCTGGATGGCCACCGTTGGCTCTCGCCCCCTCCCCATCACCACTCTCTCAGCTGAGGAGAGACCTGCTGGCCACAACAACACCACCGTTCCCACACTTCAAGATACGGTGGGCAAAACCAGCTGGACCATGCCATGAAACCGTGTCCTTCGGAGGTCCCCCCCATCTCATTTACAACGTTGAGTTTGTTGGTCCTCCAATCCTTCTCCGTCCCGGGTGTTTTGTGATCCCCCCCATAGGATATAGTTTGGTATAGAAATGTTGTAAGGGCTTGTTGAAAACTTTGTCTAGTCTCTTTTTGTAGCTCCAATGGTACTATTGTTCCCAATTGTTTTACTGTTTCAGACATCAAAAAAAAAATGAAGTTGCAAACTAAGCTGTCGACGGCAATGACCTTTCCCCCTCCCCGAGGGTTTCCACCCAAACACTGTTTGAAGTGTGTTCCCCCCCCCCCAAGGTCCAGTGTAAAAAAATGTAGGTTCTCCCAGGGTTTTTTTTGTAATGACCCCCGTAAACAGTGTTTGTTATCCTTATGTGCCTCGGATCACTCCCTCAAAAGGTTTTTTGGAGTCTCCAACGTCCCACCCTGGGTTTTGTCCTCTGAAACCCGCCCATAGAAAAAAAAAAAAAGAAATTGGCATCACCTCTCGTAAATCTAAACTTCTGCTTTTCTACTCTGTCTCGTTGCCTGTGGGGTCTGTTGCTTTTTACTCCAGGTTCCCCCCTGACCGGTGG
>JAGGCT020000035.1:3250451-3272647 GCA_017654935.2 Phymorhynchus buccinoides
TCTCTGATATCTATCTTTCGATCTATATCTATTTTTTTTTCTCTTATCATCTCTTTTATATATATATTTTTTTTTTCTCTTTCGCTCTCTATATTTATCTTCTCTACATTTCTCTATGATTCTATCTTTTTTCCTCTCTCTCTCTCTCCTTCTTCTCTACCTCTCTCTATCTCCTCTCTTCTCTCTCTCTTCTCTCTTCTCTCCCTCTTCTCTCTCTCTCTCTCCTTCTCTCTCTCTCTCTCTCCCTCTCTCTCTCCCTTGAGAGAGAGATAGACATCGATTACGAGTTCCTGACCTTTTTGCTTAGTGGGACAGGTCAGAAAGCTAAACAGCACAAGTAAAGCAACACGTATATACAAAATGACACAGGATTCTATACCGCATAAACTTTTGACGCGTCGTTTGTCGTGGCTCAGACGGTTTCCCTGTCATATGCGCGCAGATGCGCCTAAATCAGAACATTTAAGGTCTTCGCGGTTGGTGGAAATTTGTAAAAAAAAATTACCTTTTCACCGCCAGCCATTTTTCACCACAAAAAATACATTAAACCTAAATGAGTAGGGAGAAAAAAATCTGCAATAATTTTGGAATTCCTCTGCGTGACATGTGTAACATTATCCTATCCTTACCTCCCAAATTCAAGAAATAGGGTCTTTGATACAGGCCTGATTTGATGCCTTTTAATGAAACATGGGGTGTTGAACCATTGTGGTGCATACATGCGACGTTTTGGCAGTGAAGGGTTAAATACGCAGGAGAATGGACCATAAGACGCACGATAGATTGAAGATGACGCAAAGCAAATGAAAGACAGAGTCAATAGTCAGAGGAAGTTAAACACAGAAATTCCATAAAAGTGAGGAACTATTGTACGAAGAACCACGAGTGGAGGGGGGGGTGTCTCATAAACACCCCAACATCATGTGTGCTGCCGCTTCCTGTCACACCGACTTTCACCTAAAAACACGCCCGCCACAGTTAGCGTGATTGGTTCGTCAGCTCCTTTCAAGAACTCCTTCTTAATCAACTTGGTGGTCCGTTTCGCCACATCCCTTGATTAGAAAAGTGGGGAGGGGTGGGGTGGGGTGAGTACGAAGTGAGAAGTATCGGCTGGGGGCGGGAGGGGGGTGGTAGATGAGGTTGGGCGAAGATAGGAGAACTGACAAAGGGGGTTCGAAGAAACTGGGTGGTAGGTAACGTGCTGGTGTGTTTTATATAATAATAATAAATAATAACTGCATTCATAGAGCGCCCTTTCCTCTGGAGCTCACGGCGCTTCACAATTCGTTAAATAATACATAGATTCATAATAAGCTTACTACAATATTAACTAAATCACAAACGGCACACGCCACAACACTCACGCACGACACCACACACACGCACCCGTCCCGCACACCCCACATCCACACCGTGCGGCGCACACCACCCCAATGTGGGGACATGTTTTAAGGCAGGAAACAGGACAACGGAAAAATCAGTGGTATTGCTCTCGTGATGGTCAGATCTCTCTTCTCTCCCTAGCTGGACCTGTCTCTGCCTTTGCACTATCCGATCACCAAACACTTCTATCTCGACTTCAACATACCTTTGGCGTCTCTGAGCGCAGCCCGTCCTCTCGTGGTTCATTCCTATGCTCTGTGATCGCACTCAATTTCTCTGTTATGGCCTCTCTTCTCGTTTTGCAGCTGCTTTGGGAGCATGGTGTTCCTCAGGGCTCTGTCTTGGGACCCTATTCTCGTTGTCTTTATCACAACCTTTCGCGCTGGTTTCTCATCATGGAATTTCCCGCACTGGCTTTCCTGACGCCAACCAGATTACTCGTCTGCATACTCCCTCTCTGCTTCCACCCTTATTAACGTACAATCATGCATTGCTGACATTAAATCATGGATAACTACCCAACTCCACTGAACATGGTACTACAGAAATGATTTTCATTGTTACCCAGAAACTCTTGTCAGCAACTCTGTCCCACTTCCTCCAGTTAGAACTCTCTCATCCAAACTTCTACCACTTTACGCAATCTTGGCGTCCTCACTTGATCAGACTCTCTCCTTCCAAAACCTCTTGTCTGTCGTGCTTGTTTACTTTAGAATTCGGCGCATTGGATCTGTAAACATCTTCTTTCCGATGAAGCTACCAAAACTCCATCTCTGCCTTCGTACTCTCCATATAGATTTCTGTTAATTCCCTTTTTGCTGGCGGTCCATGAACTTTCTCGCTATACTTTAAAAAATTCAAACAATGCTGCTCGCCTTGTATTGAGGTGCGCCAAATTCTCTCATGTCTACCCTATGCTTGATCTCTTCACTGGCTTCCTGTGTAAAGCGTATCGACTCACACTCTCTCTAGCTCTGTTCAAGTGCCCTGATGGTCTTACTTATTCCTTCTTATCTCCTGTCTCCTGAACCTTTACACACCTCTTAGACAGTTACTCTCCTCTTCCTGACACTTCTCTCCTCCAATCCTCGTTCGCATCCAGGGACTCTCGGTGGGGGGGGGGGGGAAAACGTTTCCTTCTTCTTTTTCAGGCCTCCTCTACTTGAAAAAACTCCCTCTTCCTCTCTGGGTCCGTTTCGCCAACTCCCTTTCTTCAGTTAAGTCTTCCCTCAAAACCACTCTCTTTCAAATCGTAGCCTGCCTGTTCTTTTGGAAAGCATTTTTTTGTCCTTCTCTGCCGTGTGTTTTATGTGCTGTGTTGTGTTTGGTGCGGGAGTGTGTTGTGTGGTGGTGGTGTGTTGGGTTTGTGTGTGTGTGTGTGTGGTTTTTGTTGGTGTTTTAGCGCGTTTGTGTGGCGCGCGCGCATTTGGGTGTGTGTATGCGAGGAATGTTTGACATTCTCATATTTTTTAATGCTTGTCGTTGTTGTTTCTGTTGTTGTTGTTGTTGTTGTTGTTGTTGGTTGTTTTGTTTGTCTTTGTTTTGTGGGGGGGTTTATTCATTTATTTGTTTATTATTGTAAGGCTAGGGCTTGTTTTAAGATTACGCGCATATAAAATTGCCATTCTTATTATTATTATTAAGAGAGAGTGTTTAAGGAGTCGGTTTTGAAAGATTGGTAAGATTTAGCAGAATGAATTCTATGTGGGTGTTTCCGTAGAAAGGCACTGAATATAAAATGACTTTCACCATATGTCTTATTGTTTGTAGAGGAAATAAAAAGATAAGTTTGTCAGGAGAGGACGGAGAGACCTGGGGTGTGAGTACAGGTGACGAGATCACAGAGGTAGGCCTGACCAGATGCATGGACAGCATTGAAACAGGGGCATCAATTTTGGGTCCCCGAGCCGAAGTTAGAGGAGTCTCTTGTTTTTGTCTGGCGTCGGTTTCCGTCCGCGTGTCCTCCGTGTCCGTTCCGGCTATTCGTCCGTTTTTCTCAAAAACGATTCAGTCTATCAATCATCAGATTTTGAGTATACTAGTTGCAAAGATGCAGCTAGTCCACTGATGTATTTAGTTTTACATTAAGGTCCAGTCGCGCCAGTCACGGGTTCAAAACCCCGAAAACTATCGCTAATATCTCCGACGAAGTTTTGCAGTATTTCAATGCAGTTTTTTCACAACGTTCTTGATAATGGTCTATAACACGTTGTCATGATATGATCTGTGCGCATGATCGCGCGCGCGTCAAATCCGGGTCGAACCCAAGGCTATATATAAAAAACCTTTCATTTTACGTGCTGGTTTTTTTATGACCGTTTTTATGTATTACGTGCTGTTTTGATGCGTTTTTATGTATGTGTACAGCCGACATGTCCCGTTTCGGAGTAGCTGGCGATGCGCGAGGTGACTTTGCAGCCGCTCGGCTTTTGCACTTGTATACTTTATTCTTGCGCGTACACTGGAAACCAGGTAAGCTATTGAGTGGGGTTTGATGTGGTCTGTCGAGGGACTTTAAGGATAACCGAGCTGCTTTGTTTTGAACTTTCTAAGTTTGTTGAGGAGGGTTTGAGACAGCCTACAAGTAGGATTGCAATAATCGATGCGAGACGTACAAAACTACACTAGAGTTTTGGCTTCGCTGTGAGTATTGACGAAATGCACTATACGACGGAGTTCAAAGTTCACATTAGAATCAAGTCATGGCATGAATGACCATAGTTAGCTGACAGTCGAGTGTACACCAAGGTTTTTAGCTGATTGACATAAAGGGACAGTAGCATCGCCAATGAAAGAGAGTCAGGAAACTGATACAGAGGGTGAACTTCCTAATAGAAAATGATCCTTGCCTCACTCTCTTGCGTTTTCAATTTATTGGAGGTCATCCATGACTTGACTCTGAACAGTATCCTGCATGGACAAACTAGATCATCTCTCATTAGGTTAGAGACTTCTGTAGTTGGGCATCATCAGCGAATGAGTGATGGAGAGCTGATGCTGGGTATGAGCGTATTAAAGAGAGAAAGTGTAGAGACATAGAACGGGCCCCAGGACTGTCCCTGTGGCACACCACAAGGGCAACAGAGAAGTTTCTCTGTACCAATACACTGCCCACATGTGTTTCCCTCCCCGGCCGAGAGGACGCAAAGTCCCAAATCTTTCATTAATGCAACTAAGCTTAGTTAGTGTACCCACTCGACTTGTTTTTGCGGGTGTTTGTGGATTTTGCGGGTAGTTTGTGAGATGTTTGCGGTTTTTTGGAGATGTGCGTAACTTCGGTGAAAGCAAAATGCATATATCCAATGTAAACAACATTATTAGCTAAACGCCCACGTTCACTACAAGTTGCTAGACAGCCCAGGGCGTACATGCCGCACTCACACACTATGACATATATGTGTGCGCACGCCGTGCAGACACACAGTTAAATAGACATAGACACCAGAGACAGACAAATACACTCTCTCGTCTCTCTCTCTCGTCTCTCTCGTCTCTCTCTCTCTCTCGTCTCTCTCTCTCTCGTCCTCTCTCTCTCTCTTCCCTATCTCTCTCGCTCCTATCTCTCTCGTCTGTGGGGGATTGGGTTTGAGGGTGTTATATACTTAATGTTGAGCCCAATCGCACACAATGACAGTACCGAATCACACAACGTACATACACCGACGCCACGCGCGCGCGCACCACACACACACATACACACGCTCACCCCCCCCCCAACGCCCCCCATCACCCAACGACACACACACCCACACTCGCACCATCACACCAAAACACACACAAACACATACACACACCCCCACACTACCACACACACACCCATCACACACCACACACACTACACCACCACACACACACACACACACACACACACACACACCACACCACACACACAAACACACACACACACACACACATGCCTTTTGCTCCATCTCGTTTTTTATTTTTGTTTATTTCTTTTCAACCTTCCACCCCTCTTTCCCTTCACACCACACCTGCTTTGGTGTGCCTTGTACTCTTTCACAGAAGGACCCGTTACTCCTTGTCACACTGTACTTTTTGTTCCTCCTTGGGCCGGGAAGGTACTTTGGGGCACTTTGGGTACTTTGGGCACGGTTTTCCCGTTTTCCTCCTCCACTTCCCTGGTCCATCCACTCGGGAAGGAGGGGGGAATGTAAGTCTGTTTACGCCCTCCGGACATTAGTAATATTATAAAGATGGTGGGATACGATCCTGGAGGCAATGCCCGAGGCGTGTAACCCAGTAAGTCCCGATTTGTTACAATGCGATGTATGCTATATAACTTTCGTTAAGTCCCCCACGTCATTGTCACATTCCCTCTTGTGCTTGGAAGAGTTCTAAAGATTTCTACCAGCTATAAAGAAAGGAAAACAACGTGAAAAAGCATGATTTTGACACGTGACCGTGGTGGGGTCTTTAAGCTCACGTTGCATCATTCCCTTTTCATAAACATTCCCCGTTCTTCGTGCCTCTCGCTCTCTCTCCCTCTCTCTCTCTTCTCTCTCTCGCTCTCGTCTCATCTCGTCCTCGCTCCTCTCTCTCTCTCTCTCTCTCCTCCTCCTCTCGTCTCTCTCGTCTCTCTGTCTCTCCTCTCTCGCTCCTCGTTTGCCTTTTTTTCATTTATCTTTTATATATGTTGCTTGTTTTTTTCTCCAGAGGACTGGATGTAGAAAAGCATGTTATTGCTTATTGTATTACCCTCTATAAATTAAATTCATTCAATTCAATTCAATTCATTCTCTCTCTCTCTCTCTCTCTCTCTCTCTCTCTCTCGCTCTCTAATCCGTCTCTCTCATCTCTCTCTCATCTCTCTCTCACTCCTCCTCTCGCTCGCTCTCTCATTCAATTCTTTTCCTTGTAAAATTAAGAGTAAAGTAAGTATATTTGAAGTTTTGAAACTCTCTCCTCTTCTCTCTCTCTCCTCTCTTCTCTCTCTCTCTCTCTCTCTCTCTCCTCCTCTCCTATCATCATCTACCTCCTCTCTCTTACTATCTCTCTTCTCTCTCTCTCTTCCATTGACAATTGTGTTAATGTGAGGCCTCATCAGTATTGGGCGCATTGACTCTGATCTGAAATAAAATATTCGTATTTCGTATTCGTATTCGTATCTCGCATTCTCATCTCTCTCCTCTCTCCTTTCTCATCTCTCTCTTCTCTCTCTCTCTCGCTCTCTTTTATTGTTCTATCCGTCTCCTCCTGTCTATTCAGCAAACAGTTTGTCTGGAAGCCCTTTGTGCAGGACAGGGTCTACTCTTTAGTGGTCGTGTAGCCAGAAATAGGCTGGACGATCAAATAATATAACCATGGACATCATTGTTATTACGATTATATTATTCGCCCCCCGGCCGGCTTCCTCTAGCTCGAGTGTCAAAAACGTTGTCGCCACAAATATATACATAAACATATGCGACTTCGCAGGCGCGCGTAACGCCACACAACATAGACATCAGGGACTTAGACTCACACACAATGGCATGCATATATACGCCAAACTCGCAATCATGCCCGCTCAGAAGAAACAAAAGAAAAGTCACAAAAGGCCCACAAGGAAATTTCAATTTGAGAAGAACGTTAAAAAGAAATGGCCGTTTAGAAAAAGTGACCGTGACCAGTTGTCAACTGACCGTTATGACTGTTTGTAATAAACGTATAAGTTAGCCAGTGTAAAGACTATTTGTAGGAAATGATTTCTGGATAAGTGCTGTTGAGATGAAAAAAGATACTGAACTTTTCATCGGGAAGCCTTCCTTGACAAAAAAATCTAAGTAAGAACAGGTGGGTATGCAGAAGCGTTATAACCGTTACTTGCCCCACTAGTTTACTGAAGATCAGAAAAGGGGTAGGGTTGCATAGTGCATCCAAATCATACAACAATTTAGATGGCGAGAAGTTAGCCAGGATCTGGGACTTCGTTAAAGATGATGCAACCTTTTTATGTCAGTGTAATCCAAACACCAAGCAATAATTATCCGTTTAGATGTTCTAGGTGAGACTCCATCAGTAAAATATCACAGAAAACAGAACAGTAGCAAGCTTATCAAGCAAATAAATGCCATGGATTTGTTTCTCTCTGAAAAGCTGGTTACAATTAATATGGCTTCAGTTATATCTCTTAGAGAGAAGAGTTCTCACTGTAGCCCTTTCACCGCCAATGTCGCATTTTATGCACCACAAAGTTTTTTTTTAACACCCATGTCACTCAAAGGTCATCAAATCATGGCCTGTTAACCCGAAAACCCTATTTTCTTCAATTATGGGCGATGGTCAAGATAGGCCGTAATGTTATCCATGTCACAACGATAGGAAGGAGGAATTCCCAATATTGCAGGTATTTTTTTGTCTCCACCCAGTTAACAATAATGGTTTTTTTGTGTTGAAAAATGGCTGGCGGTGAAAAAGGGTAGATTGAAACGTAAAATGTATATTCAACCAAAGGCACACTGAGTTTGCCGTCCAAGCACTGGTACATGGTCTCCCCCTATTTTAGTGTGACATCACAAGTGACCACATTGCTACTTTGGACATTTTGCAAGAAAAACAGACTTAGCAGAGTTTAGCCAAGTCTCCCACCCATTTACTTTTTTTTTTTTTTTTTTAACTTTTTTTCCATTGTTATTTATTCCTACTAACATATGTGAAGCACTGGTGAAGGGGCAACGCGATTATAGAAAGTTGAAGATGCTTGAGAGTTCGCAGAAGGCACTACTTTTTATATACCCCAGTCGAGCTGGACTGGTGCCATAACCGTTTGGTTCGAAAGAATGTCCACGTGCAATGTGGTATAGGTAAGGGACTCTTCTAAACGTTGGACAAGACAGGAGGAGGAGGACGTTGCACACTGGCCCAGTTCTACCACGTTGCAAAATATATGGAGTGCCTCTCGCATAAGTAATACCTAATGTCATAATATACACTGCAGAATGTACATATACGTACGACTAAATGAAATAATATACACTGCAGAATGTACATATACGTACGACTAAATGAAATAATATACACTGCAGAATGTACATATACGTACGACTAAATGAAATAATATACACTGCAGAATGTACATATACGTACGACTAAATGAAATAATATACACTGCAGAATGTACATATACGTACGACTAAATGAAATAATATACACTGCAGAATGTACATATACGTACGACTAAATGAAATAATATACACTGCAGAATGTACATATACGTACGACTAAATGAAATAATATACACTGCAGAATGAACACATACGAATGGCTATACGGGCTACACTGCAGAATGGACAGATGACTGACTGACGTTTTGACTTTACGTCCTCTCAACCAACTAAGGGTCATGTGGGACATTTTAATATATTATCGGGGATTTATGAATAAAATAGTTAACTTTGGAGATCTTATCATGGATTATTACAAGTCAGTGAGATTTTTTGAACTTAGTTACCAAGGACTCAAGAGGGGGATTTTATTTACCAAGGGAGGGGCATCGCGTAGCTTTGCTTCCTCCTTCTTTTCTTTTTTTTGATTTTTTTGAGTTTTTTTTTTTTGATTTTGTATTTTTTTTTTTTTTGTATTTTTTTTTTTTTTTTTTTTTTGTGTGTATTTTTTTTTGTGTGTTTTTGTTTGTTTTGGGTGTTTTTTTGTTAGATATAGAACAATGATTAAGTAACTCACAGAGTTAAACAATAGGATTTCTTTTTTCCATGGACAGATAAGACCAAAATGGGTTAATATACACAACAGAATGGACACGTGCGAAAGGCCATGTGCTGGTATACATGGCAGAATCGACATCTAAGTAAGACCAAGTGAACTAATAATTATGCACTGCAGAATGAACACATACGAATGGTTATACGGGCTACACTGCAGAATGGACACATACGAATGGTTATACGGGCTACACTGCAGAATGGACACATACGAATGGTTATACGGGCTACACTGCAGAATGGACAGATAAGACCAAAATGGGTTAATATACACAACAGAATGGACACGTGCGAAAGGCCATGTGCTGGTATACATGGCAGAATCGACATCTAAGTAAGACCATGAACACTACATTAAATATAGCATCCATGGTAAGACCAAATGAACTAATATACTCTACAGAATGGACAGCGACAGTCCACTCGAAGAGCGTGAAGCCTACAAAGGTCGACTTATAGGGCGATTATTTGACCGCCAGGGGGCAATCAAACCACTAGGGGCTTATCACGCTATATTCTTAGATTGGGCGTTGTGTGAGAGAGAGAGAGAGAGAGAGAGAGAGAGAGAGAGAGAGAGAGAGAGAGCGAGAGAGAGAGAGAGAGAGAGAGAGAGAGAGAGAGAGAGAGAGAGAGAGAGGGTTGGACTCCTCCCCTATCTCTCTCTCTCTCTCTCTCTCTCTCTCTCTTTCTCTCTCTCTCCCTCTCTCTCTATCTCTCTCTCTCTCTCTCTCTCTCTCTCTCTCTCTCTCTTTATCCCCAACTAAGAATATAGAGAGGATTAGTCCCACTCGAGCGCTATGCCACCTGGCGGGCAAAAGAGCCAGCTAAGT
The DNA here is from genome assembly GCA_017654935.2 of Phymorhynchus buccinoides. Taxonomy (NCBI): domain Eukaryota; kingdom Metazoa; phylum Mollusca; class Gastropoda; order Neogastropoda; family Raphitomidae; genus Phymorhynchus; species Phymorhynchus buccinoides. The sequence goes on from JAGGCT020000035.1 coordinate 3,260,383, forward strand.
CGCTCATTCTCAACACAATTCTCAATGTACCTAACTGCTGTCCAGACATCAAAGTGAGGTCCTTGCAGCATGACTTTTAATACAATCAGTGTCGTTTTAATACAATCAGTATCTGTCGGTATATTTCCCAGAGCAGGGGGTTGGACAAGGCTGGGGGGATTTGATAAAAAAAATAATCCCCCGTCAGAACTCTCATACAAATGGGGATCATAATGACTGGAAACCGGCTTTTGATGTGAGAGGGGAATCGAAGGGCACTGGCCTGTAACGATATTCCAGACCAGTCTTAGAGGCTTTGAAGAAACGCGCGCGTGCGCAAAAACAAACAAAGTTTGCAGAATATCTTTTCTGTCTTTCAGTTCAGTGTTATGTTTCTTCAAGAATCAAATACTTATCTTTGTTTATCTGTGAAAACAGGGTCACAAAGTACGGCAAAGCCCAATGAAAACAACAACATAGATTACTGTTAATAATTATGCTTTATATTAATCTCTGCATGTTTTTATTTCCACTTCCGAACGAATGTGCATAAAACCAGTAAAATGAACATAACTCTCGCCGTATCCTCTCTCTCTCTCTCGCATCTCTCTCTATCTCATCGCTCTCTATATATCTCTCTCTATCTCTCTCGCTCTCTCTCTCAGAAAACAAATAGTATAGTAAGTATTTAATACGGTTTTCTGTCTCTCTCTCTTCTTTCTCTTCTCTCTCTCTCTCACACACTCTCTAAATCTCTCTCGCGTCTCTATCTATCTCTCTCTCTCTCCTCTCTATCTCTCTCTCTCAAATATTGTTTCGATTGTTCGCCCTACGTACATAGCTGAAGGCTGAGAATATCAGAGAAAATAAAATATGGATTACAATTTCCTAGTAAGGCATTGCTCTAGTTCTTTATATACATAACAGGTGTATAAGTTTGGTGATAATTTTTTACGTTTTTGTTTGATTTTTTTCTTTCTTCTTAGACTTGTACATGCATTCGTATATTACAATGACAATTGTTATAATTGTAAATGTTATTGGTCTTTCTTTATAGAGTATATTGTATTATATGTTGTTATATTATTGTGTCCAACGTTGACTCAATTTCCCTTTAAAAAAAATAATAGATTTACTCATTTTCGTTTTTACATGAATTCCTGACGCTGCAAATATGGTAATCCCCCTTGACATAAGGACTGTACTTGTCAATGTCAATAAAAACGATTATAACTCAAGCGTCTGAAGAGTCTCTCTCATCTCTCTCCTCTCGCTCTCTCTCTCTCTCTCTCTCTTCTCTCTCTCTCTTCTCTCTCTCCTCTCTGCTCTCTCTCTCTTCTCTCCTCCTCTCTCTCCTCGCCTCTCTCTCTCTCTCTCTCTCCCTCTCTCTGTGTGTTTTAAATGCGCACTATTTCCTCAAAGGAGCATTGACAGGCCCGGCTGCAGTTTTGCCAGATATGTTGCCGCAATCCAATCACTCAGCGTTGATTGCATTCGAAGGATTCACTCAGATTACATCTATGTGGTTATCTATAACATAATTGTTACCCTGTAATCTGCCTTTTAAGTCTGCTGTTTCGGGGGAAATATTAAGCCCCCGAGGCATAACCATGACCACTTATATAATCATCTTTTATTGTGTCTGTCTGTCTGTCTGTACAGGCGATTGTGTCTACGAATTTGGCCATAGACCCCTATAACCATATAATATATACTTGATCATCATGTCGCAACCTATACAGATCCCGAATTTTGAACCGCCAGTACAAACCCCCGCCAAGGAAGACTCACAAAACCGAAAATTCCTTCTTATGTGCTATATATTTTCATGTCCTTTTAGCTGATCTTCATGAACCAGTGGACAGAATAGATTCATTGTTTTTGTATGGTGGTGTACCATAGGGCGGAATGGGTCTCATAGAAAAAAATATGAAACGTGGCTGACGGCTTTACCTTGATGTTTGACCTTGAAAACCGAAAGTTTCTTCTTTTGCCCATATCTTTCACATCGTTGGAACTTACAATGTTCCAAACTTAGTATGGCAGTGCATTGGCTAATGATGATTCCGAATTTTGGGTACCGATGAAGGTCAAGGTCAAGGTCAAGGACATAGACCTTTGAGGTGTCAAATCGGTGTTTTGGCTATATCTTCCACATTTTTTTCAGTTTTTAGTTACCGGCTTCAAAGTTGGCAGATAGGCAGACCGCCCGAAAGTCATGTGTGGTGCAAAGCATTGATTAGCCTAATGACCTTGACCTTGAGTTTTGAACTTCTCTTTATTTTTACCTGTGGCTGTATTTCGGTCACCATTGGGTTTACACCCACAAAACCTATATATTCTTGATCAATATAAGGAATGCTGTTGGAGACATTTAAAAGACACTTGACCTTTACATTTGACCTTGAAGCCATTATAATTATGAAAGCAGGCTATAACCCAAGAACAAATAGCCATAGTATTCAAAACAGTCCATTGTGGCAGTTTTGCTCTTGACATTAAAAAGTGCTCATTGTCATTTGTCTCTCCTGTTTCTGTCTCTCTCTCTCATCACTCTCTCTCTCTCTCTTCCCGCTCTCTCTCTCTCTCTCTCTGTCTCTCTCTATCTTTCTCTCTTTTTCTCTCTCTCTCTCTCGATCTCTCTCCGCTCTCTCAGCACGCTCCGCTCTCCTAACATCTCCCCCCCTTCCCCCCCCCCTTTCTTTCTCTCTCTGCATAAGTTATGTTGCATGAAGTTTCATTTTGTTCCTGTTTTGTTATTTTGTTTTTCCAGAAAAAGTGATGTCATTATGGCAGTTTTGCTCTAAACGTTAAAAAAAGTCATTTGTCAGTTGTGTCATCTTCTCTCGCTCTCTCTCTCTCGCTCTCTCTCTCTCTCTCTCTCCTCTCTCTCTATCTCTCTCTACTCTCTCCTCTCTCTCTCTCTCCTCAACGCTCATCGTCTCTCTCTCTCTCTCTCGGCTCTCTCTCTCTCTCTCTCGTCGTATCTATCTATCTCTCTCTATCTCTCTCTCTCTCTCATTCTCTCTCTTCTCTCTCTCTCCTCTCTCTCGCTTTCTGTTCTTTCTTTCCTCTCTCTCTCTCTCTCTGCTGCATAAGTTTTTATGTTGGCATTAAGTTTTATTTGTTCCGCCAAGGTTGTGTTCTAAGCCCAGGTCTATTTTTTTATGTGCCTTTAAACCAATTAGCAAACGTTATGAACGAAAATTGTAAACATTGTATTCAGCTGTTTCCGGATATCATGGAAGTATTCATATTGCTCTTTGCAGATGACGTGGGTCTCTTTTTGTTTTGTTGTTGTCGTTTCTTCTTTTGCTTTTTGCAGTCACTCTCTTCCCACTCAGACATTTTTGGTTTTTTTTTTAGTGTGGCCCAAGGCCAATGGCACAAATAAACTTTCCGAGTTCCGAGTTCCGAGTTCCTAGTTCTCTCAACTCGTCTACTTTCGCATGCCATGGCAGCAGACATTTAGTTACTCTAACCGTAATGCAATCACTCGATGTTGGCTCTACTGGAATGCATTCAGTCTGAGAACATATGTCTGAGTGGTTCGGTATAATCTGCTTCTTTTTTGGGGGGGTGTCTGAGGTGCATACAGAAACTGGTACCCTCTTTATGTATTTATTGTAAGGCACATCAGCACCGCACAGTCTCATACTATGCTGAAACGTAAAGACCCACCACGTCATGTGTCAAGGTCATGGTTTTTCACGAGTTTTCCCTCTTATAACCGGTAAGAAACCTTCTCTGACATCTTCCTAGCATAGAGGGAATGTGACACGTGACGTGAGGGGTCTTTAAGAGTACACCCTTAAAGTCAGCCATATTTCATTTTCCTGCACTTTTGATCTACCCACTTTTCTCTTGTCAGTTAGGCTTCCTATACTCATCTCATTCAAACACCTACTCACCGTGTGTGTGTGTGTGTGTGTGTGGGGTGGGTGTGTGTGGTGTGTGTGTGTTGTGTGTGGTGTGGGTGTGTGCGTGTGTGGGTATTTGTGTGTTTGTGTGTGTGATTATGGTGTGTGGTTTTTTGCTGTGTGTGTTTTTTTGTGTGTGTGTGTGTGTGATATATAGAGAGACAGAGAGAGAGAGAGATGTGTGTGTGTGTGGGTCTCTGTGAAAGTTGAGGTGAGAGAGACTGTGTGTGTTGAGTGTGAGATGTGTGGTGTGGTGTGTGTGGTGTGTTTGTGTGTTTGTGTGTGTGGTGTGTGGGTGTGAGAGTGAGAGTGTGAGATAGTGAGATGTGTGTGTGTGTGTGTGTATGTGTTTGTTTCATGGCGCTAGTGTGTGTGTGTGTGTGTGTGTGTGTGTGTGTGGTGTGTGTGTGGGACACAGAGAGAGAGAGATGTGTGTGTTGTGTGTGTGTTTGGTGTGTTGTGTGTGGTGTGTGTGTGTGTGTGTTGTGTGTGTGTGTGTTGTGTGAGTGAGAGAGAGAGAGTGAGATGTGTGTGTGTGTGTTGTGGGTGTGTGTGTGTGTTTGTGTGTCGTGTGTTTTTTTTTTGTTTTGTGTGGGAGAGAGGGAGAGAGAGAGAGAAAGAGAGAAGCGAAGAGAAGAGAGAGAAGAGAGAGGATGTGAGAGGGTGAGGATGTGCGTGCATTCGTGTTTTGCAAATGTGAAGGTTTATGCGTGTATGTATGAATGTTGTGCCTATATATATGTATTTGTGTTAATGTATTAAAGCATAATAGTGCTATCTGTATTGTTAAAACAAATCGTGAGTTTCCTAGTGTTGCACTGTCTCTGGGTGTTGCCCCCAGTATCGTTCCCACCAAGTTTATATCTGTACTAATGCCCCATATGTGTGTCGGTTCAATCTCGGAGGACGTTAAGCAGAATTTCATGGAATGTCGATGTCGTGCCGTAGCATTTATTTAGTTACTTAATTATATTATTCATGGATTGTTTATTCATTCATTATTTGTCATGTTAGTCTTGCCATGTCCACGATTAGGGGCTGTGGGCCTAAATCATTTAAAACCTTTCTGAGTTCGGGGTCTAGAGGAGAGAGAGAGAGAGAGAAGAGAGAGAGAGAGCGAGAGAGAGAAGAGAGAGGAGAGAGAGAAGAGAGAGTAGAAGGAGAGTCACCACCTGCAGCCACTCACACTCACTCACACCACACCACACACACCCACACACCACACCCACACACCACACCACACACCACACCACACGATCACACCACCCACACACCACACACACACACACCACACAACACAAGTATCACACATCGCGCATGCATCTGCATACATATACACACACACAACACACTCACAAAAACACACCTTATTCACGCAGGTAGTCCAATAATTCCGCACATCTTTGCACAAGCACATCCACACAACGGTTAGAAAAAAAAAGGTGGACACATGCAAGCACAACAATCTCCGGAAACACAAACGTAGTAGCTAGAAAACGCTCATAATTATGCACATGCTCACTGCATGCGTGCTCGCCGTTGCATCCATCTACTAAATCCTCGCCTCCGCATCTGTGCGCGACGTTTGTGGGCAGCTATTTTAGCAGACCCAAATCCCCATCAAAACGTCGTCCCACTTTCAGTAACCCAAATAGACGAGCTACTCTGCAGTTGCCTTTGTCAGATTTACGGGCCGTAACTTCCCTTCGAAGGCGAGAAGCGAAATAGAGATAGGAGGAGTGTTCTGGTAAAAGACAGAACGTGAACGGATTTGGCGATGGGCGTTAATTTATCCTTTCTCAGATGTGCCACCGCCCCGTGCCCCCCCCCCTACATTTCTCAGCTATCCCCGCATTTTCACACTTGCCTTTAATTACCAAACATTAAGGTGTCTTGTATTACGGTGCAATCACTATTCCCAGAAGAATCAAGACTCCTATAATCACGGTTCTCATAACAGCTTTCTCTTTTCTCCGCCTCCATCACGTTTTCACATCTTTTAAGATACGGAAAGCAAATGCCGTGTATACATATTTAATTCGCAAAGGAAGTGATTAAATCATATAAGTAAAAGCCATTGTCCGTCCGTGTGCCCCCGTTGTGTGTGTGTGTGTGCCTGTGTGTGTGTGTCTGAAACACGAAACGGGCCTTATAACTCCGCTGTTTTTTCGACCGAATCGCTTCAAATGTGCGGTGAGCCCTAACGGGATGATGGCAACGGCAACCGAGGCGCCGTGTCATTTGCGCGGTTTTGCAAATGCCCGAAACGCGCATCCGACGGCCTTTCGACGCCCGTATCTCCGGTATTTCTAAGTGGATTGCCTTCGCATTTGGACGGTAGATGACCAGGGACAGTGACTATCAGTGTGTCTAAACCGGGCAGCGACCATCTACGTAGGAGCATAACAGCAGCAATACAAAGAAACGGGCCTGATAACTCCGCCGATTTTCAAAGAATCGCGTCAAATTTGCTGTCAGGCTTGCTGTCACCAGGGCAACGCCTGGCAGCAAAATTTGAAGGAAATCGGCAGGAGGCGCGTCACTCTCGAGCAGCGCCAAAGTGAAACGGGCTTATAAACTCTGCAGGTTTTAAACGAAATTCCTTCAAATTTGCTGTACTCAGCGTTCCAGTACGTGGCGTTACCGTTACTAGGCGTTACCGTTACTAGGGAGAGCGCATCACTCTCAGAGCAGCGCCACGCGAAACGGGCCTTATAACCACCGTTTCTTACCAAATCGCTCAAATGTGCTGTATCATCGTTACCAGTACTTGGCATTACCGTTACTAGGCGTTACCGTACTAGGCGTTACTGGTACTCGCCGTGCGCTAGTTATACATTAAAAACACACACACACATACGCACACACAGACACACATGGTCACCAATAGGTCATTCAAAGGTCCACAGCGAATCACAAGCATCAAGTAGTTCCAAGCATAAGTTCCTAAGCTACCGTATCCAGTAAAATAAAGTGAATAAAATATACATAAAAACACACACGGCCACACCAACCACTCCATACCGCACAACAAACCCACATGGTCACGGTGACTAAAGAAGTGAATAAAACATTACATAAAAAACACACACAGGCACAACATTCACACTCCTACGGACACACAAACCCACATGCACCAGTGTGTCATTCAAAAAGTACACAGCTTTGTAAGCACAAGTATCATCAGTCCGCGGTCATAAGAAAGCCTTGAACAGAAGCAGCGCGCGGCGCGCGCACACAACAAACACCACCACACACACACACACAATTGAGAGAGAGAAGAGAGAGACGAATGAGAGGAGAGAGAGAGAGAGCGAAGAGAGAGAAGAGAGAGAGCGAGAGAGACCCGAGAGAGAGAAGAGAGAGAGAGAGAGAGATGAGAGAGGAGAAACAGATAGACAGACAGACAGACAGACAGACAGACAGAGCAGACAGGACAGATCTTTTCCATGATCATCCTTCTTCTTCGCGTGTCACGCAATCGATTTTGCACCGGTGAGAGAACTCGCCAAGGCACTTTGCCCCAACTTTCTGTTGTAATGAAACTTAAATCCGTCGATAAATAATACTTTTCCACGTACGTTTTTCTCTTCCATTTCACCGGTAACAATTTGGTCAATGGCAGTCTCCCTCAATCGAGAGAGCCCAATAATGTTAACTGTACCATCTTCAGAAATGTTATAGCAAACGCATAGGTCGTAAAAAATGCCTGGGACCATCAGGTTCATCAGGTTCAGCATTGGTAGCTGAAGCGACAACAATAGTCGACAGCATTCGGTGAAACACTCCATCAGTCCTGATTAGGGACCGTGCTAAAAGAGGAAAGAAGGTTATGGGAACCGTGAATGTGTTTTAGGGAGCAATACGGAAGGGAGACTCGCGGTATTTTGTTGAGAACAAAGGAGATGGGAATCGTGGATGGGGAACGCGTGTGATCCGTATTTATTACACCTTTACAGATAATTATTTTTGGGAAATAATTAATCGCACTCACGATAAATGCATTATCTAATAGGACCACCTACCCTATGTGTGCATTACACCGCGCTTTTCTTCCCAGTCCTGGTTCATGCGTTTTCGTCTTGCTTATCGTCGATATTATTGAATGCCCATGTGTCATTATGGGTTAAAGGGGAGAAAATACTGTAAATATAGCAAAAGATAGAGGAAGAAGAAGGAAGAGAAGAAGAAGAAGACGAGAAGAAGAAGAAGAAGAAGAGAAGAAGAAGAAGAAGAAGAAGAAGAAGAAGAGAAGAGGAGGGAAGAAGAAGAAGAAGAGAAGAAGAAGAAGAAAGAAGAAGGAGAAGAAGAAGAAGAAGAAGAAGAAGAAGAAGAAGAAGAAGAAGGAGAAGGAGAAGGAAGGAGAGACGCAGAACAAGAACAAGAACCAAGAACAAGAAACAAGAAGAACAAGAACAAGAAGAAGAACAAGAAGAAACAAGAAGAACAAGAAGAGAAGAAAAAAAGAAGAAGAAAAAAAGAAGAAGAAGAAGAGAGAAGAGAAAGAAGAAGAAGAAGGAAGAGAAGGAAGGAAGAAGAAGAAGAAGAAGAAGAAGAAGAAAAGAAGAAGAAGAAGAAGGCAGGAAGAAAGAAGAAGAAGAAGAAGAAGAAGAAGAAGAAGAAGAAGAAGAAGAAGAGAGAAGAAGACCAAGAAGATAGAAGAAGAACAAGAAGAAGAAGAAGAAGAAGAAAAGGAGAAAAGAAGAAGAACAGAAGAAGAAGAAGAAGAAGAAGAAGAAGAAGAAGAAGGAGAAGGAGAAACGAAGGAGAAGAAGAAGGAAAGAAGAAACAAGAACAAGGAACAAGAAGAAGAAGAACAAGAAGAAGAACAGAAGAACAAGAGAACAGAAGAACAAGAAGAAGAAGAAAAAAAAGAAGAAGAAAAAAAAGAAGAAGAAGAAGAAAGAGAAAAGAAGAGAAGAAGGAAGAAAGAAGAAGAAGAAGAAGAATGAAGTAGTAGTATCGCAGCGTAGGTTCCAAGATAGAGTGGGCGGATCACGCAAGACGTTGTGGGCTCCCTAACCAATTTTTTCAGCTGTGTGGGTCTCCACGCTTCAGATCGTAGTGAGGTAGTGGTTGCATTCACACTGCGGAGATTTCCGCGCATCGGCCTAGAAATTTGGCGCGCAGTGAGATTGTAGTGGGTTCTTTCTTTATCATGACTGTAGTGATGGGGCCGTAATAGGGTCTGCCCACGCATACGAATCTGGTCAATGCGTATGCGATTGTTGAAATTGTGATTGGGTCCTACTGATTATATAGGCGAAAGGTAGTAGAAATATTTTTTAGACGAAGTATTGCACGTGAATCATGAATCGCATCGCAATTGGCCACGAATCGCTATGTAGCAGAGCAGGCTCTTTACTCTAAAACTCTCTAACATTACACGCATATCACTGAGCTGAATTATATCAAAATCGCTATTTATATGCACGAAACGTGTCTTTAAAAGAAACACGACCCACCACGTCAAGTTCCCTTCGGTTTTTTCGGGGAGCTCGTGACCCACATACAAATGTCCCCAAAATTTCAAATTGAGGTGCTGCTTTTTAAAACGATGTTTTCCCACTGAAGTGGGGAATACCGTGAAACCCCGTGATTTGAACGTTTTGGGGGTGGGGGACCTGGTGGTCTTTGAGGTTGAGCAGCAGCAGCTTGCGTGAGAGTAAAGGAGGAATCTAAAACAAAAACTATGTTGAAAGAGGTTGAAAGAAAAACAGAAGAAAACAAAGTAAGAAAGAAGGAAGGAGGATTAACCCACGACCTAATAATCTCTCTTTCTGTTTAACACCTTGACTGCCAGAAAAATTAAAGAAAAAATAATTGGGCAAATCAATGCCTTGAAAAGACAACTACGATAGAGCCAATCTGGCAAAAGGTCTGGGGATATAACTTCTTGACTGTGCTAGAGCCCCCAAAGCCAGTATATCGGGTTTGTAATTCATTGATGACCATCATAGTGATGTTTCATCAGGCAGTACGAATTTACTGGTGGCTGTCAAGGTGTTAGTGTCACCTTTTCGCCATGCAAAAACAACAAGAACTGTTTAAGATTCGAAACTCAGAATAGGAACAGGCAAGCAAAGCAGAGGGAGAGTGAAGAGAGAAACGAAGAGAGAAAGAGAGAGAGAGAAGGGGAGAGAGAGAGGAAGGAGAGAGAGAGAGAGGAAGAGAAAGACGAGTAGAGAGAGAGAGGAGGAAAGAGAGAGAGAGAGAAGAGACAGAGCACAAGAGAGAGAGAGAGAGAGAGAAGAGAGAGATTGGAGAGAGAGAAGAGAGAGAGAAAGAAATAGGGAGAGAGACGAGAGAGAGAGAGAAAGAGAGAGAGAGATGCAGAGAGAGAGAGGAGAGAGAGAAGAACACTGAACGCTGAAATGGATAATGTAGCACATGGCCAATGCCAACAATACTCACGAGGGATGGCGGGAATAACCCAAAGAGAGAGAGATGAGAGAGAGAGACGAGAATGAGAGAGGAGAGAGAAGAGAGAGGAAGAGAGAGAGAGAGAGAGAGAGAGAGAGAGAAAGTGTGTGTGTGTGTGTGTGTGTGTGTGTGTGTGTGTGGTGTGTGTGTGGTGTGTGTGTGTGTGTGTGTGTGTGTGGGTGTGTTGTGTGCAGGTGTGAGCATTGGGCCCACTCTGTGTTGTTCACATGGTCACATAATTTTCCCTGTCGCTTTTTGAAGCTAAGCCTATCTATGCTGATTTTGCGTTTAGTTGTCTGAATTTTATTCCTAGTCTTCAGGAGATGAATGTGAGTGTTTATCATGCTCGTCTTGTTTCCATGATAAATATGTGGATAGTGGTGTGTGATTGCGTGTGTGTGTGGTTGTGTGTTGTAGTGTGTGTGTTGTGTGTGTGTTGTGTGTGTTGTGTGTGTGTGCGTTGCGGTGCGTGTGCGCGCGTGCGCTGCGGTGTGCGTGTGTGAATGTGTGTGTTGTGTGTGTGGATGTGTGTGTGTGTAGTTGAGACAGAGAGAGACAGCAAGACAGCGACACACAGAGAGAGAGAGCGAGTTATGATTTTCAAACATTTTCAAAGTTTATCCCAACCTTATGGGGCCTACACCAGTACCGGGGTCCTTGGGTCTGACAGAGGCCGAACAGAATCACCCATTTGGCTATAAGGAACACTAGATGATGAGAGAGATGAGAGAGAGAGAGAGACGAATGATTGAGAGAACAGAAGAAGAGGAGAGAGAGAGAGAGCGAGAGAGCGAGGAGGAGAGAGGAGAGAGAGACGCTGATATGAGAGAGGAGAAAGAGAGAGACGAGAGAGAGAGAGGTAGCGAGAGAGAGAGAGAGAGAGAAAAAGAAAGAAATGAAATGAAAAATGTATACTTCATTAGGTCAAAGTACCTTGGAAAGGGGGCAGGGGGTTGAGTGAGGATATCACCAACAATAAAATAGTAGTCCAATTCATACAGAAAACTGTGGTACTGAAATACATGTATCTATGACAAAGAATCTGTCTGACTGAAGAGATTGGTTGTAGGACACAGAGAGGAGAGAGGGACGGGGGGGGGGGAAGAAGAGAGAGATAGGGGAGGGTGGTATTGTGTTAGGTCAGACAGAGAAATATATCAGAAAGAGGCACTAAGAAGGAAAGAGAAAAGTCTCTGAACGGGGGGAGAGAGAGAGAGAGAAAGACACGGAGATACAGAGGCGGACATCGATTTCAGATAGTATAATATATTTTTTTGTTATCTCTTCTCGTTACGGATTGCTACAGGGGCCTTTAAACTTAGTCCCGATGTCCGGGAAAGGCTAACAAGAATTTGCATGAAGAATTGTAGATCTATTGAGGAGCGAGAGAGAGAGAGAGAGAGGAGAGAGGAATAGAGAGAGAGAGAGATAGAGAGGACAGATGCAAGAGAGAGGAGAGAGAGAGAGAGAGGGAGAGAGAGGAGGAGAGAGAGGAGGAAGAGACGAAGAGAGAGAGAGAGAGACGAGACGAGAGAGAGAGACAGACAGACAGACCAGCAGAACACACACAGAGAGACAGAGAGAAACAGAGAAGAGAGAGAGATGAGAGCGAGAGACAGAGAGAGAGAGAGAGAGAAGGGAGAGAGTGAAGAGAGGAGACGAGAGAGAGAGAGAAAGACAGACAGACAGACAACAGAGGAGACAGAGAGAACAGAGAGAGAGAGAGCGAGAGCGAGAGAAAGAGAATAGAGAGAGAGGAGAGAGAGAGATGAGAAGAGAGAGAGAGAGTAGAAGAGAAGGGAGAGAGGACAGAAGAGGGGGACAGAGAGAGATGAGAGAAGAGAGCGACGAGGACGAGAGAGACGGAGAGACGAGAGCGAGGAGAGAGGAGAGAGAGAGAGAGAGAGAGACAGACAGACCAGACAGACAGACAAAAAAAAACA
>JAGGCT020000035.1:3273147-3311070 GCA_017654935.2 Phymorhynchus buccinoides
GTCAGCTGGGAACACTACAACAACAACCCACACATAGAACACTGAAACAGACTGCAAACGTCACTGGAACATACAACAAATAACAACCCACACATAGAACACTTAAACAGACTGCAACGTCACTGGAACATACAACAAATAACAACCCACACATAGAACACTGAAACAGACTGTGCAACGTCACTGGAACATACAACCAACAACCACACATAGAACACTGAACAGACTGCAACGTCACTGAACCTGCAACCCAACAACCCACACAAGAACAACTGAAACAGACTGCAACGTCACTTGAACATACAACAAATAACCACCCACACATAGAACCACTGAAACAGACTGCAACGTCACTGGAACATACAACAAATAACAACCCACACATAGAACACTGAAACAGACTTCAACGTCACTGGAACATACAACAAATAACCCACACATAGAACACTGAAACAGACTGCAAAGTCACTGAACATACAACAAATAACAACCCACACATAGAACACTGAAACAGCCAGCAACGTCACTGGAACATACAACAAAAACACCCCACACATACACTGAAACAGACAGCAAGTCACTGGAACATTCAACCACAACCCACACATAGAACACATGAAACAGCGCTGCAAGCGTCACTGGAATATACAACAATAACACCCACACATAGAACACTGACACAGACTTGCAACGTCCACTTGGAACATACAACAAATAACAACCCACACATAGTACACTGAAACAGACTTGCAACGTCACTGGAACATTACAAGAAACAACCCACACATAGAACACTGAAACAGACTGCAACGTCACTGGAACATACAACAAACCAACAACCCACACACAAAACACTGAAACAGACTGCAACGTCACTGGAACATACAACAAATAAACAACCACACGACATAGAACACTGAAACAGACTGCAACGTCACTGGAACATTACAACAAATAACAACCCACACATAGAACACTGAAACAGACTGCAACGTCACTGAACATAACAACAAACAAACCCACACATAGAACACCTGAAACAGACTGCAACGTCAACTGGAACATACAACAAATAACAACCCAGCACATAGAACACTGAAAAAAACCAAAGAAAAAACCCCTTTTGGTGCAACGTCACTGGAACATACAACAAATAACAACCCACACATAGAACAACTGAAACAGACTGCAACGTCACTGGAACATACAAACAAACAACAACCCACACATAGAACACTTGAAACAGACTGCAACGTCACTGGAACATAACAACCAATAACCCACACATAGAACACTGAAACAGACTGCAACGTCACTGGAACATACAACAAACCATCCACCTCATAGAACACTGAAACAGACATACTGCAACGTGACTGGAACATACAGAACAGCCCAAACGTAGAACACTGAAACAGACTGCAACGTCACTGTAACATACAACAAACAACCCACACTAGAACACTGAAACAGACAAGCAACGTCACTGGAAGCATACAACAAATAACATACCCCACATAGAAGACAACTGAAACAGACTGCAACGTCCACTGGAATTATACAACAAATAACAACCCACACATAGAACACTGAAACATACTGCAACGTCACTGCGAACATACAACAAATAACAACCCATACATAGAACACTGAAACAGACTGCAACGTCACTTGAACATACAACAAATAACAACCCACACATAGAACACTGAAACAGACTGCAACGTCACTGGAACTAGCAACAAAAAACTGAAACAGACTGCAACATCACTAGAACATACAACAAACAAACAACCCACACTAGAACACATGAAAAAGACTGCAACGTCCTGGAAACATACACCAAATAACAACCCACACATAAACAATGAAACAGACTGCAACGTCACTGGCACATACAACAATAACCACACATAGAACACTTAAACAGACTGCAACGTCACTGGAGCATACAACCAACAACCCACACATAGAACAGCTGAAATAGACTGCAACGTCACCTGGAACATACAACAAATAACAACCCACACAAAGAACACTGAAACAGGCTGCAACGTCACTGGAACATACAACAATAACAACGCCACACATAGAAACACTGTAAACAGACTTGCAACGTCACTGGAACCTACAACAAACACCACACATAGAACACTGACATCAGACAGCACCGTCGCTGGAACATAACACAAATAACAACCACACTAGAACACTGAAACAGACTGCACGTCCTGACCATACAACAAATAACACCCCACACATAGAAGCAAGGAAACAGACTGCAAAGCACTGTAACTACAACCAACAACCCCACACATAGACACCTGAAACCGACTGCAACGTCACTGGAACATACAACCAATAACAACCCAGCACATAGAACACTTGAAATAGACTGCAAACGTCACTGGAAACATACAACCAACAACCCACACATTGAACACTTGAAACATACAGCAAAGTCACTGGAACATACCAACAAATAACAAACCACACATATAACACTGAAACAGACTTCAACGTCACAGGAACATACAACAAGTAACAACCCACACATAGAACACTGAAGCAGACTGCAACGTCAACTGACCAAAAACACCACACACATAAAAAACCACACATAGAACACTGAAATAAACCGCAACGTCACTGGAACATACAACAAAAAACAAACCACACATAGAACACTTAAACAGACTTCAACGTCACTGTAACATACAACAAACAACAACCCACACATAAGAACACTGAAACAGACTGCAACGTCACAGGAACATAACCACAAAAAACAACCCACACATAGAACAACGTGAACAGACTGCAACGTCGACTGGAACATACACCAAATAACAACCCACACATAGAACAACTTAAACAGACTGCAACGTCACTGGAACATAACAAGCAAACATAAACCCACACATACAACACTGAAACAGACTGCAACGTCACTGAAACATACAACAAACACACACAAAAAACTGAACAGACTGCAACGTCACTGGAACATACACCAAATAGCAACACACACATAGAACACTGAAACATACTGCAACGGGTCACTGAAAAATACAAAAAACATACAACCAACAACCCACACATAGAACACTTAAACAGACTGCAACGTCACTGTAACATACAACAAACAACCGCACACATAGAACACTGGAACATACAGCAACGTCACTAGATCATACAACCAATAACAACCCACACATAGAACACTGAAACAGACTGCAACGTCACTAGAACATACAACCAATAACAACCCACACATAGAACACTGAAACAGACAGCAACGTCACTAGATCATACAACCAACAACCCACACATAGAACACTGGGGGGGAAACAGCCTGCAAAGTCACTGAACATCAAAAAACAACAACAACAACAACTGAAACTGACTGCAACGTCACTGGAACATACAATCAACAACCCACACATAGAACACTGAAACAGACAGCAACGTCACTGGAACATACAACAAATAAACAACCACACCATAGAACACTGAAACAGACAGCAAACGTCACTGGAACATACAACACATAACAACCCACACATAGAACACTTAAACAGACTGCAACGTCACTGTAACATACAACAAATAACAACCCACACATAGAACACTGAAACAGACTGCAAACGTCACTGGAACATACCAACCAACAACCCACACATAGAACACTGAAACAGACAGCGACGTCACTGGAACATACAACCAAAAACAATCCACACATAGAACACGGAAACATACTGCAACGTCACTGGAACATACAACAAATAACAACCCACACATAGAACACTGAAACAGACAGCAACGTCACTGGACATATACCATACAACCCACACATAAACACTGAAAGAGACTGCAACATCACTGGAACATACAACCAACAACCCACACATAGAACACTGAAACAGACAGCAAAATCACTAGATCATACAACCAACAACCCACACATAGAACACTGAAACAGACAGCAACGTCACTGGAACATACAACCAACAACCCACACATAGAACACTGGAAGCAGACAGCAACGTCACGTGAACATACAACAAATACACACCAAACACAGAACAACTGGAACAAACTGCAATGTGACTGGAACCTACAACAAATAACAACCCACACCTAGAACACTGAAACAGACTCGGCAACGTCCCTGTAACATACAACAAATAACAACCACAACTAGAACAACTGAAACAGACTGCCAAACGTCACTGGAACGATACAAACACTAACATACCCACACATAGAACACTGAAACAGAACAGCCAACGTCACTGGACAATACAACAAATAACAACCCACACATAGAACATACTGCAACAGACTGCAACGTCACTGGAACATACAACAAATAACAACCCACACATAGAAAACTGAAACCAGACTGCAACGTCACTGGAACATACAACCAAAACCACACACTGAAACAAGACTGCAACGTCACTGGAACATACAACAAATAACCCACACATAGAACACTGAAACAGACAGCAACGTCACTGGAACATTCAACCAACAATCCACACATAGAACACTGAAACAGACTTCAACGTCACTGGAACATACAACAAATAACAACCCACACATAGAACACTGAAACAGACTGCAACGTCACTGGAACATACAACAAACAACCCACACATAGAACACTGAAACAGACTGCAACGTCACTGGAACATACAACAAATAACAACCCACACATAGAACACTGAAACAGACTTGCAACGTCACTGGAACATACAACAAATAACAACCCACACATAGAACACTGAAACAGACAGCAACGTCACTGGAAAATACAACCAAAAACAACCCACACATAGAACACTGAAACAGACAGCAACGTCACTGGAACATACAACAAACAACAACCCACACATAGAACACTGAAACAGACTGCAACGTCACTGGAACATACAACAAATAACAACCCACACATAGAACACTGAAACAGACTGCAACGTCACTGGAACATACAACAAATACAACCCACACATAGAACACTGAAACAGACTGCAAAACGTCACTGGAACATTCAACCAACAACCCACACATAGAACACTGAAACAGACAGCAACGTCAACTAGATCATACAACCAACAACCCACACATAGAGACACTGAAACAGACTGCAACGTCACTGGAACATACAAACAACCCCCACCAAAGAAAACAATTGAAACAGACTGCAACGTCACTGTAACATACAACAAACAACCACCCACACATAGAACACTGAAACAGACTGCAACGTCACTGGATACATACAACAAATAACAACCCACACATAGAACACTGAAACAGACTGCAACGTCACTGGAACATACAACAAACAAACAACCCACACATAGAAACACTGAAACAGACTGCAACGTCACTGGAAACATACAACCAACAACCCACACATAGTAGAACACTGAAACAGACTGCAACGTCACTGGAACATACAACAAACAACCAACCACGACACATACTGCAACACTGAACATACAGACCAGCAACGTCACTGAAACAGATTCTGCAACGTCAGTACAACACAAACCACCCACACATAGGAACACTGAACAGACTGCAACGTCACTGGAACATACAAACAAATAACAACCCACACATAGAACACTGAAACAGACTGCAACGTCACTGGAACATACAACCAATAACAACCCACACATAGAACACTGAAACAGACTGCAACGTCACTGGATCATACAACAAATAGCAACCCACACATAGAACACTGAAACAGACTGCAACGTCACTGGAACATACAACAAACAACCCACACATAGAACACTGAAACAGACAGCAACGTCACTGGAACATACAACCAACAACCCACACATAGAACACTGAAACAGACTGCAACGTCACTGGAAACATACAACCAACAACCCACACATAGAACACTGAAACAGACAGCAACGAGTCACTGGAACATACAACAAATAGCAACCCACACATAGAACACTGAAACAGACTGCAACGTCACTGGAACATACAACAAATAACACCCACACATAGAACACAGAAACAGACTGCAACGTCACTGCGAACATACAACAAAACAACCCACACATAGAACACTGAAACAGACTGGCAAACGTCACTGGAACATACAAGCAAATAACAACCCACACATAGAACACTGAAACAGACTGCAACGTCACTGAACAGTACAACAACAACCCACACATTAAGAACCTGAAACAGCTTGCAACGTCACTGGAACATACAACAAACAACAACACACATGAGCACAACTGAAACAGTACAGGAAACGTCACTGGAACATACAACAAATAACAACCCACATAGACACTGAAACAGACTGCAACGTCACTGGAACATACAACAAAAAACAACCCACACATAGAAACACTGAAACAGACTGCAACGTCACTGGGAACATACAACAAATAACAACCCAACACATAGACACTGAAACAGACTGCAACGTCACTGAACATACAACAAATAACAACCCACACATAGAACACTGAAACAGACTGCAACGTCACTGGAACATACAACAAACAACAACCGCACACATAGAACACTGAAACAGACTGCAACGTCACTGGAACATACAACAAATAACAACCCACACAAAGAACACTGAAACAGACTGCAACGTCAGCTGGAACATAAAAAAAATAACAACCCACACATTAGAACACTGAAACAGACTGCAATGTCACTGGATCATACAACCACAACAACCCACACATAGAACACTGAAAACAGACTGCAACGTCACTGCGAACATACAACAAATAAACAACCCACACATAGAACACTGAAACAGACTGCAACGTCACTGGAACATACAACAAACAACAACCACACATAGAAACTGAAACAGACTGAAACGTCACGGGAACATACACAAATAACAACGCCACATAGAAACACTGAAACAGACAGCAACGTCCTCTGGAACAGACAAACCAACAAAGACCACACATAGAAACACTGAAAACAGGACTGGCAACGTCACTGAATTTATAGCAACAAATAACAACCCACAAATAGAACACTGAAACAGACTGCAACGTCCTGGAACATACAAACAAAGAGAGACACAACCCACACAGCAGAAAACTGAAACTGACTGCAACGTCACTGGAAACATACAACAAATACAACCCCACACATAGAACACTGAAACAGACTTCAAAGTCACTAGAACATACAACAAAAAACAACCCACACATAGAACACTGAAATAGACTGCAACGTCACTGAAGACACATACAACAAATAACAAACCCACCCATAGAACACTGAAACCAGACTGCGAACGTCACTGGACCATACAACAAATAACAAACTACACATACAAGTGTAAAGTGACTTCAACGTCATTGGACACATAGGCAAATAGTTCGTCAACAGTAGAACACTGAAAGCAGACTGCATCGTCACTGGAACATACAACAAAGAACAACTCTCTTTTCACTGAAACTGTCTTTTCTGTCTCTCTTCATCTCTCTCTTCATTTCCTTCATAGTCACTGAAACCTGCTCTCTCTAGAACATACTCTCTACCGCACACTGAATCTGCTACTCTGCTGTCACTGGAACATACAACCATACTCCTCATCATCTTCGTCTGAAACTATCTTCAACGTCTCTGGAACATCAACCAACAATCTCACACATAGAACACTGAAACTCTCAACGTCACTGGAACTCTCTCTGTCTCTCATAGAACTCTCCAGACTCTCGTCTCTCTCATACTCTCTACTCTCTCATAGAACTCTCAGACTGCTCGTCACTGTCTCATCACTCTCTATCTCTAGAACGCTACTCTGCCTGCAACTTGAACTAGCTCATCTCTGTCCTGCAACGTCCACTCTCTCTGTTCTCTGCATCGTCACTGGAACTACAACAAATAACAACCCACACATGAACAATGAAACAGACTGCAACGTCTCTGGAACATTGTCACTCTATCTCACTCATAGACACTGAAACAGACTGCAACGTCTGTCCACTGTAGTGACCGGCCTTTGGTCTGCAATGACTTCCATTACACCAGGACACGGGTCACTGTGTGTTGACCATTGTCACCAACAAATGCAGGGTGACCACTGACAGATGACCGTCACTGTACCACTGTAGTGACCGGGCAACGTTGGTCTGCAATGATTCCAACCATTACACCAGGACCGCAACGTCACTGTGTGTTGACCATTGTCACCTGGTGCAGGGTGACCTGACAGATGACCGCTGTCCACTGTAGTGACCAGGCACTTTGGTCTGCAATGACTCCATTACACCAGGGACGGGTCAATGGGTGACGAGGATGTCTTTGTGTTGGAACAGATGACATGTCACCCAGTGCAGGACTGAGCCTGGAACATACAATCAACAACCCACACCTAGTGACCGACGGCCTTTGGTCTGCAATGATTACCATTACACCAGGACTGGGTCACTGTGTGTTGACCATTGTCACCCAGTGCAGGGTGACCTGACAGACGACCGCTGTCCACTGTAGTGACCGGCATTTGGTCTGCAATGATTCCATTACACCAGGACACTGGGTCACTGTGACACTGGAATATACAACAAATAACACCCACTCATAGAACACTGAAACAGTGTGCAACGTCTGGAACATACAATGTCCAAACTGTCCACTGTACCTGTCAGACTGCAACGTCACTGGTCTGTCAACAATTCCATTCCACACATAGAACTCTGTCACTGACAGCAACGTCACTCCATTATCAACCAACAACCCACACATGAACACTGAAATAGACTGCAACGTCTCATACAACAAATAACCCCCCACACATAGAACACTTAAACAGACTCTAACGTCACTTAACATACAACAAACAAACAACTACATACAAGTGTCTGCTGACGTTATTTTATTTCTCACATAGGCCAATCTCTCTCTCTCAGTACCACTATAACTCTATAAGATCGAGTTGACCTCTCTACTTCTTCTTCTTGCTTCTTGCTTCTATATCTTCTTCTCGTTCTCATCTTCTTCTGTACACTCTCTGACTCTATCTAGTTCTCTCTCTCTGGTGTGTTGTTTGTGCTTTTTCGTGTGTCACTGGAGTCGTGTGTATGTCGATTCCTCTTTATTAAATAAAATTCTCAAATCTCTATCTTTCTCTTACTCGTCTCTCTCTGTTTCTGGTTTTGATTCCTCTCTCTCTCTCTCTCTATCTCTCTCTCTGTACATCTGAATCTCTGTCTCTCTGTCTCGTTACCTCTCTCCTTTCATCTCTGTCTGTCTCTCTCTCTCTCTGTCTTTCGTCCCTCTTCTGTCTGTCTGCCTGTCTGTCTCTAAAAATCTATTTCACACTCTGTCTCTCTCTCTCTGGCTCTCTATCTCTCTCTCCCTCTCACACAGACACTCTCTCTCTCTCGCTCTCGGGGTCTCTTCTGTCTCTAACCCACGGGGCCACTGTGTGTTGACCATTGTCACCCAGTGCAGGGTGACCTGACAGATGACCGCTGTCCACTGTAGTGACCGGCCTTTGGTCTGCAATGATTCCATTACACCAGGACTGGGTCACTGTGTGTTGACCATTGTCACCCAGTGCAGGGTGACCTGACAGACGACCGCTGTCCACTGTAGTGACCGGCCTTTGGTCTGCAATGATTCCATTACACCAGGACCGACACTGTGTGTTGACCATTGTCACCCAGTGAAGGGTGACCTTGTATGACGACCGAAATCCACTTTAGTGACCGGCATTTGGTCTGCAATGATTCCATTCCACCAGGACTGGGTCACTTCGTGTTGACCTTGCGCACCCAGTGAATCGTGACTTGACAGACGTTTGCTGTCCACTGTAGTGACCGGCATTTGGTCTGCAATGATTCCATAAAAACCAGGACTTGGTCCACTGGAACGTCCCACTACTGAACACAACCTCGCTCTCAAAATTTCTGGGCTATGTATCCTGTATGTCTGTTATGTAAGGGTGTCTGAAAGTCTGTCTGTCTGTCTCTCTCTCTCATCTCTCTCTCTCTCTCTCTCAGCTCCAGAGGGGGGGGGGTGGTCTCTCTCTCTCAAAAACTCTTTCTCTCTTTCTCTCGAGAATCGGGACTCTCACTCTCTCTTTCTGTCTGTTTGTATAAACGTCTGTCTGTATGTCGGCCTCTGAGCTCTCTCTCTCTAATCTCTCTCTCTCTCGTCTCTCTCTCTCTCGTCTCTCGTCTCTCTCTCTCTCTCTCTCTCTCTCTCGTCCTCATCTCTCTCTCTCTCTCTCTCTCTGGTGTGCGTTGTGTGTGTGGGGGGTGCGGGTGGGCGGGGGTGCCTGGGTATCGGGGGGCGGGGGGACAGTCAACTAGGACATAACTCTGGCCAGGTGGCGGGTTTCGGCCGGGTTTTCCGGGAGGTGTTTTTTGCCAGCTTGAAAAGGAAGTGTTCCTTTCGTTAATGCAACACCGTGCTGAACCTTGACCTTTGAAGTTTGACCTTGAAAACTTAAATTTCCCTTCTTTGGGCTATGTAATTTCCCCCCAGCTTTATTTCGTGAACTAGTGAACAGAATCGCTTCAATTTTTTGTGTGGTGGTGTACCATGGTGCAAGGAAGCTTTTGCATAAAAGGTTCAGCTGTATCTCGTGAACTACTGAACAGAATCGCTTCAAATTTTGGGCTCCTGTATTTTATGTCGTTCTGTAAGGTGGAAAGTGGTGTGTTTATTGGGGGGTGGGGTGGGGGGACGCTCCGCGCGGGGACATCACTCGGTGCAAGGAAGTTTGTATAAACGTTTCAGCTGTATCTCGTGAACTACTGAACATAATCGCTTTCAAAGTGGTGGAAAGTGGTGTCCGTTTATGGGGGGGGGGGCAGGACATACCATATGGGTGCAGGACGTAACTCTGGCCGGGTTTGCATTGCCACAATGCGTTGGCTGCAGCTCGGCGATGCCCTTGTTTCCTCTTTGTTTTCACGCCGGCTTGTTATGCCGGTTGTTCATTGCTTTAAGGCTTGAGCTCTTTTCCTTCTGGTTTATTTGGTTTACAGTCACATCCATATGATGTGTGTGTGTGTGTTTCTGAGGACGGGTCTGTGGGGGTATAGTGGGTTGGGGGGTTATGAACATATTATGCCAGTCAGTCGTTTCCGACCATGACTGCCAGACAGCAGAGGGGGCAGATACTATTCTGGCGGCCGGGGCTGGGCTATAATTGTTTTTATAGTGCGAGATCGGAGATGCCTTGCCCAGTGTACATCCCCACTCTCACGGCCAAAGAGATTTGAGGGAATTTGAGGACTGCTGGCATTTGGGGAAGGTCCCCAAAAGGCCAACACATCCCTTTGGCTGCAGCACCAGAGCCGGTGCAAGGGCCCCCTCTTTTCCCCTCCCCACCTCTCGTTTTTTTGAGAGTCGACCTATGTGCACTATAGGTCTCTCCACAAGAGACTAAAACTGTAAAACTGTACCGTGATTTTCCATTTTGCTGTAGAAAATCAAAACTATTATGCAGCTCTCATGTTACTGTTGGCCCCTGCTACAGGCTGATTGTCAACCAATAGTAGAAGCCATCCGAGCAAAAGGCACGTAGGATAGTAGGTGGGTGGTGGTGTAGACAAGTTATTGTACAAGTGGGGTTTGGGATAACGGCAAAGCACAGACTGTCTAGGCTCAAAGTCGGAGGCATTCATTATTTGCGCTTTGTTTGACCGCTTTGCCTTCCTTCGCGCCTTATGGCCGAGAGGCGTGGGGTGGTTGCCAGGTGATCGTGGGGATGTGCCATGGATGGGCAAGGCACATGTTCATTGTAAGCAAACCCACAGGGCCCATCATAGTCACAACGTGGAATGTCTCACACACACACAATGAACACATACATACATTCAATACACACACACACACACACACACACAACACACACACACACACACACACACACACACACACACACACACACACAACACACACACACACACACACACACATACACACACACGCACACGCACGCACACGCACACGCACGCATGCGCGCGCACACACACAAACACACACACTGTCACACACACACACACACTGTCACACACACACACACACACACACACAACACACACACACACACACACACACACACACACACACACACACACACACACACACACACACACCACACACACACACACACACAATCACCTAACTTGAATGTACAACAATTTCAATAAACCTTATTTACTCCAAACCTTAAAGTTCTGATATGTCAAGTCAACCGTGGCATGGCATCTGCATGGCTGTCGTATCTACGGTCGTAAATCGACGGGCAATGCGAAGAACGGTTAGTCAAAGAACGGTTTGGTCGAAGCATGGTTGTTCGAAGAACGGTTAGTCGAAGAACGGTTTAGTCGAAGCATGATTGTTAGAAGAACGATTAGTCGAAGAACGCTTGTTTGAAGAATGCGGTTGCTAGAACGAGAAGTTTGTCCATCATTTTGCCGTCTTACTCCAAATTATTGTGGGTCCCATTCTCTCCCACCCGCTTTAAACATACACTGCAAGGCTTTACTGTTCCTCCCTCCAACACCTCTCTCTCTCTGTGTGTCTCTGTCTCTGTTCCTCTCTGTCTCTGTCCCCCTCTCTACTCTCTCTCTCTACTCTCTCTCTCTCATCTCTCTCTCTCTCTCTCTCTCTCATAAGTGTCTCTCTCTCTCACTCTCTCTCTCCCCCCTCTCTCTGACTCTCTCTCTCTCTCTCTCTCGCTCATCTCTCTCGACTATCTCGTCTCTCTGACTCTACTCTTACTCTCGATGTGTGTCTCTCTCCTCCCCCTCTCTCTCTCTCGTCTCTCTCTCTGTGTCTCTCTCTTCCCCTCTCTCTCTCCTCGCTCTCTCTCTCTCTTCTCTCGTCTCTCTCTCTCTCTCTCTTTTCTTCCTCTCTCTCTCTCTCTCTCTCTCTCACACACACACACACACACACACACACAGACAAACACACACACACACTACACACACACACACACAAGCACAACACACACACACACACACACACCACACTCACACACACTTCCCCCCCTCCCCCTCTCTCTTTTTCTCTCATCATGCTCTAGTAATCTGCCTCAGTCATTCATTCAGTTTCTGAAGCCACTATAATTATGTCAATCGACTTTTGCCAGAATTTTTAAACCCCATCCCCCATCCTCACCTCTCTACCCCTCCCTCCCCACTCCATCTCTCTCTCTCTCTCCCATCTCTCTCTCTCTCTCTCTCTCTCTCTCTCTCTCCTCTCCTCTCTCTCTCTCTCTCTCTCTCTCTCTCTCTCTACTCCTTCAAATGTCTCATCATCTACAGATAAAAAATAATGAAACCATGGTTCAAATGCGTGGGGGTCGGGAAAGGGAACTGGGTACTGAGTGTGTGTGTGGTGTGTGTGTGTGTTCGTGTGTGTGGTGTGTGTGTGTGTTTGTGTGTGTGTTGTTTTGTGGTGTGTGTGTTCGTGTGTGTGTGTTCGTGTATGTGTGTGTGTGTGTGGTGTGTGTGTGTAGTGTGTGTGTGTGTGTATGCGTGTGTGCGCGTGTGCGTTGCGTGTGGCGTGCGTGCGTGCGTGTGCGCGTGTGTGTTGCTGTGTCGTGTGTGTCTAGCGTGTGTTTGTGTTGTGTGGTGTTGTGTGTTTGTGGTGTTTGTTTGTGTGTGTGTGTGTGTTTGTGTGTGGGTGTGTGTGTGTGTGATGTGCGTGCGGTGTGCGTGTGTCAGGTGTGTGTGTGCGTGCGTGCGTGCGAATGCGTGTGTCTGTGTGTGTTTGTGTGTTGTGTGCGTGTGCGTGCGTGTGTGTAGTATGTGTGTGTACGTGCGTGCGTGCACATGCATGCGTGCGCGCGCGCGCGCCGCGCGCGCGCGTGTGTGTGTGTGTGTGTGTGTGTGTGTGGTGTGTGTGTTGCAAGTCAAGTCCAAGTCCAAGTCAAAATGATCTTTATTGACGATAAGGAATAAGCTAAACAAAACTTTTTTTCATCCTGGCGTCATAAATAAATCAGAAATACAACTGAAGCAAGCAAGATGAAAAGCAAAAACTGTAAACAAAAAAAATCAATTTACAATGAAATATAAGGAAAAAATACACATACATAATATTATGTTCCGCAAGCACAATTCCATAATCATGTACAAAATACTGACAACAGTAATCGTAGTGTAAAGGGGGAGGAGAGGAAACAGTTGGGGGGGGGGGAATGACTGCGACAAATGACAGATAGACAACAGAGACACCGACATGTAGAGAGAGAGAGAGTAGAGAGAGAAGAGAGAGAGAGAGAGAAGAGGAAAGAGAGAGAGAAGAGAGAGAGTGAGAGGAGAGGAAGAGAGAGAGAAGAGAGAGAGAGAGATAGAGAAGAGAGAGGAGAGAGAGGGAGTCTAGTGCCAGTCATACAAAATTACAAATGCAGAAACACACACAGAACACACTACCCAGGGAAGGTGGGAGGGGGGGGAAAGGGGAGCGGGGGGGGGGAGGGGACGGGGGGGAGGGTGGTACAGAACAAGAACTACCCAGTTTTAAGGCGGTGAAGAGGGGGGAAGGGAACAGATACAATTGACGCTATAATATATATGACGCTAAATGAAAATACGTCTAAATGAAAAACACATGGTTCTCTCTGTGTCTGGGGGTAGTCTAATCAAGGCGGATCCAGTCCAGTCGTCTGTACGGGGGGGTGTTACAATTGAACCCTATATTTGGTTATGTTGCTAAATGAAAAACCACATGGTGTTGTCTCTGTGTGTTTGCGTGTAGGATATCAAAGGCGGATTCAGTCAGTCGTATAGGGGGGCCACAAGTTGTTGTGTGTGTGGGGGGGTCATGAGGCGAATACCCCCCTTCCCCTGGTGAAATACAAATGAGAGAGAGAAGAGAGACGAGATGAGAGAGAGAGAGAGAGAGAGAGAGAGAGAGAGAGCGAGGAGATAGAGAGAGACGAGAGAGAGAGAGAGATCTTGAGAAGAGAGAGACGGAGAGAGAGAGAGAAGGATGGAGAGAGAGGAGAGCGAGAGAGAGAGTCAACATAATTACGTTTTTAAGTGAATTTTTTAAACTGTTTTGTATTTAAGCAATCAAGTGGAAAACAGGCAACGTCGATGCTGTAAAAAAGGGTGTACAGTGCAAGAATGGAACAGTCACAGCACTGCGTGGCCCCTGCTTCAGTTGGAAACAAGGGTGTCCAGTGCGTGTACAATGACTGGAACAGTCACAGCCTGCGTGTCTGCACCTCTTCACTGGAAAACAAGGCTGTCCGTGCGTGTTACAATGACTGGAACAGTCACAGCTGCGTGGCCCTCTTCAGCTGGAACAAGGGTGTCCAGTGCGTGTCACAATGACTGACAGTCACAGCCTGCGTAGCCCTCTTCAGTTGGAAAAAACGGGTTTAAATTGCGTGCGACAATGACTGGAACAGTCACGCCTGCGTGGCCCCTCTTCAGTTGGAAACAAGGGTGTACCAGCGTTTTACAATGACTGGAAACAGTAACAGGCATTGCGTCCTATTCAAGGGAATACAGGGTGTCCACCGTGGTTGTCAATGACTGGAACAGTCACAGCCTGACGTGGCCCCCTATTCAATTGGAAAACAAGGGTGTACAGTGTGATTTTACAAGACTGGAAAACAGTCACAGACTGCGTGGCCCTCTTCATGGAAACAAGGGTGTACCCCCGTTGCGGCTATCAATGACGGAAACAGTCACAGCCTGGCGCTCTTCAATTGGAAACAAGGGTGTCGTGCGTGTACAATGACTGAACAGTCACAGCTGCGTGGCATCTTCAATTAGAAATAAGGGTGTCAGGGCCGGTTCCAATGGACTGGAACAGTGTCACAGCCTGCGTGGCCCCTTCTTCCATGGAAACAAGGGATGTTACAGGGCGTGTTACAATGACTGGAACAGTCACAGCCCTGCGTAGGCCCTCTTCATTGGAAACAAGGGTTGTAAAGTGCGTGTTACAATGGATTGGAAACAGTCACCAGCCTGCGTCTCTGCAATTGGGAAAACAAGGGTGTACAGTTGCGCTGTTACAATGACTGGAACAGTCACAGCCTGCGTGGACCTCTTCAGTGGAAAACAAGGGTGTTACAGTGGTGTTACAATGATGAAACAGTCACAGCCTGCATGGCACCTCTTCACTGGAAAAAGGGTGATCAGTGCGGGTGGTACAGGACTGGAACAGTCACAGTATGCCTGGCCCCTTCCATGGAAACAAGGGGTACAGTGCGGTTACAATGACTAGAACAGTCACAGCCTGCGCCTCTTCAATTGGAAAAACAAGGTGTCAAGTTGGTGTTACAATGACTGGAACAGTCACGCGCGTGGCCCCTTTCAATTGGAAAACAAGGGGTCCAGTCGTCGCTGTGCAATGACTGAACAGTCACAGCCTGCGGGCCCCTCTTCAACTGAAACAAGTGTGCACAGCGTGTTACATGACTGGAAACAGTTCAGGCCTGCGTCCTCTTCAATTGGAAACAAGGGTGTCAGTGCGTGCTCCAATGACTGGAACAGTCACAGCCTGCGTGGCCCTCTTTAGTGGAAAACAAGGAGTTGTACAGTGGGTGTTACAATGACTGGAAACAGTCACAGTGCGTGGCCCTCTTCAATGGAAACAAGGGTGTCCAGTGCGTGTTACAATGACTGGAAGAGTCACAGCGTGCGTGGCCCTCTTCAATTGGAAACAGGGTTTGTACAGTGCGTGTTTACAATGACTGGACAGTCACAGCCTGCGTCTCTTATAAAAATGAAAACAAGTGTGTACGTAGTAGTGCGTTCTCGTTACCAAGCACTGATGTGACCAGTCACAGCCGCGGGCCCTCTTTAGTGGAAACAAAGGGGTCCCGTGCGTGTTACAAACTGGAACAGAGTCACAGCCTGCACGGACCATCTTCAATTGGAAACAAGGGGGTACATGCGTGTTTACCAGAATGTAACGGGCCCAAATAGTAGTTATGGTGCACAAAGTACTGAACCAACGCAGGACGAGAAGAAACCAAGGGTTTGTATCAGTGCACTGCGCAATGATGGAACAGTCAAGCCTGCGTCCTCTTCAAATTGGAAACAAGGTGTGGGTCCATAGTGCGTGTTACAATGATGGAACAGTCACAGCCTGCGGTAGGCCCACTCTTCAATTGGAAACAAAGGGTGTCCAGTGCGGGTTACAATGGACTGGAACAGTCATGCCTGCGTTCCGTCTCAATTGGAAACAAGTGTGTACAGTGGTGTTCCAATGAATGGAACAGTTCACACAGCCTGCGTGGGCATCCCTTCTTCAATGGAAACAAGGTGTGTACAGTGGGTGTTGACAAGGACTGGAACAGTCACAGGCATGCGTGGCCCCTATTCAATTGGATAACACAAGGGTGTCAGTGAGGTGTTACATCTGACTGGAACAGGCACAGCTGCGTTGGCCCTCTTCAGTTGGATAACAACGGGTGTACAGTGGCCGTGTTACAATGACTGGAACAGTCACAGCCTGCTGTCTCTTCGTAGATGTTGGAAACAACGCGTGTCCACAGTGCGGTTCCAATGACTGGAACAGTCGCAGCCTGTCGTGGCCCCTCTTCAATTGAAGATCAGTGTGTACAGTGAGTGTTATAATGACTGGAACAGTCACAGACGCGTCCTCTTCCAATTGGAAACAAGGGTGTTACGTGGTGTTACCAATGAAAGGGAACAGTCACAGCTGCGTCCTCTTCAATTGGAAACAAAGGGTGTCCAGTGCGTGTACAAGACTGTAACAGTCACAGCCTGCGTGGCCCCCTTCAATTGGAAACAAGGGGGTACATTGCGGGTACAATGAATGTGAACAGTCACAGCCTGCCGTGGCCCCTTCAATTGGACGATAAGGGTGTCACAGCCGGCGTCCTATTCATTGGAAACAAGGGTGTCCAGGCGTGTTACAATGACTGTACCAGTCACAGCCTGCGTGGCCCCTCTTCAATGGAAACTCAAGGGTGTTACAGTGCGTGTTACAATGACTTTGCTAAACATGGTCACAGCCTGCGGGCCCCTCTTCATGTGGAAAACAAGGGTGTATCAGTGCGTGGTTACAAACTGTAAGCAAGCACAGCCTGCGTGGCGTTCTCTTGCCATTGGAAACAAGGGTTGTGTGTACAGTGCGTGTTACAATTGACTGGAACAGTCACAGCCTGCTCGTGGCCCCTCTTGCCATTGGAAACAAGGGTGCCAGTGCGAGTTACAATTTGACTGGGAACAGTTACAGCTGCGTTGCCCCTCTTCAATTGGCAAACAAGGGTTTGTAAGTGCGTGTTACAATGACTGGACAGTCACACCTGCGTTCTCAATTGGAAAACAAGGTGTGTACAGTGCGTGTTACAATGACTGGAACAGTCACAGCTTGCAGTTGGCCCCTCTTCCAAATTGGAAACAAGGGTGTACAGTGCGTGTTACAGACTGGAACAGTCACAGCCTGCGGTAGTCCCCTCTTCAGTTGGAATACAAGGGGTGTCAAAAGTGCGGTCTTAAAATGACTGGACCAGTCACAGCTTCTCGTGGCCCTCGTCAATTGGACGGCAGGTTTCTCAGGGGTGCGTGTTACAAATGACTCGGAAACAGGCACAGCCTGAGTGGCCCAACTCTCTCAGGTGCGAAATCAAGGGTGTCCATGTCTCTAGGCGTGTTACACAAGACTGGAACAGTACAGCCTGCGTGGCCCCTCTTCAATTGGATCCGGCAGGTTTCTCTTGGCACACGTATAAGAGTGCGCGATCTTTTTTACATTTAAAGCCATGATGAAGGCTAAGGGGTGGTGGGATTTAAAAGATGAGGTCAGAGGACAAAACGGGGTGAGAATGCGGAGCAGAGAGGAGGGAGAAGGGAGGGGGGATCGAGGTTGAGAAGGATGGCTTAGTTGAAGTAAAGCATGGCGGACCAAATTAGATACCCGACCTCATTAGTCCTTCTTCTGCGTTTTGCAAGGCCTGATAATGTTATGCCATAGGGTTGGAGGTTGCGTATCGTCCACTGTTCAGTTTTCACTGGCATATGCTAGCAAGCAACTCAGATCGTCGTGCGTGCATTAGGGTAAGCCACCTTCAGATAGTGTGCCGGCATTGTGTAGTCCACCTTCAGAGGATGGCCATAATGTTAGGCACCATACGTGGGTTGAGGTGCGTGTAATGTCCACTGTTCAGTTATTCACTAGGCATTATGCCCCCCAGCAAACCTTCAGGATGTGAGGCAAGCTGATGTAGGCACCTTCAGATTTGTGGGCATTGTGTAGCACCTTCAGTTCGTGGCCATATAGTTTATGGCCATAGGTGGGGTGAGGTGCGGAGTCCACTGTTTCAGTTTTTCGCACTGGCATTATGCAGCAACTTGCAGATGTGGGCAGTGTAGCAACTATCAGATGTGGCATTGTGTAGCACCTTTCAGATGTCGGCCAAGGAATGTATAGGCCATAGTGGGTGAGGTGGCGTTATGTCACTGCTTCAGTGTTCACTGACGCATATGCAGCAACTCAGATGTGGCGCATTGTGTAGCATCCAGTCAGATGTGGGCACTGCTGTGATTTGGTATCAGATAGGTCAACATCCACGTCTAGCAGCTTTAGTAGGCACGATTGTGTTGCAGCCTTCAGATGTTAGCGGTGCATTGTTCTGTATGTAACAAAGGTCAACATCCAATCGCTAGCATGAGCGTTAGTAGGCATGTGTGGCACCCTTCAGATCTGTGTAGCATTGTTTAATGTCAAAGAGCACACTTCCAGATGTGCGGCATTTGTTAATGCCAAAGAAGTCACAGTACCAAACGCTAGAATGGCTTTAGTAGTGAGATTATGCAGCAGCAACTTAAAGATGTGGGTCCATTTTGTAGCAACTTCAGATGTGGGCATTGTGTAGCAACTTCAGATGTGGGCATGTGTAGCAACTTCACGATGTGGGGCATTAGTTGTTAGAGACACCTTCAGATGTGGCCATTCATGTTCAGGCATACGTGATGGGTCGCACCGGTTGCGTATGTCCGCCCGGTAATTTTCCACGGTGCTAGTTAGCGCAAGAAACTTCATGATGTGCATTGGTTAATTAACAAAGGTCAACGTCCAACGTAGCATCGGCGTTCGCAGTATGCCTTGGTATGCACCCTCAGTATGTGTGCTTGTACCTTGAAGTAACATAAGGTCAACGTTCAACTGTAGCATGGTCTTAGTAGGCACATCTATGCACAGCAAAGCGCTTCAGCATGTGTGCATTGTTTAATGTAAACAAAGGTCATTACATCCAGAACGAGCAATAGGACAACACCTCAGTAGGCATTATGTAGCAACTTCAAGATGTAGTGTAGCGATTGGTTTAATGATAAACAAAGGGTCAAATCCACGTAGCATGGCTTCAGTAGGCATTATGTAGCACTTCAGAGAAGAGAATATGGTATTAGCGTGGATTTTGAACTAGGGCGGTTTTGTTATTTATTCTTTTTCGAGATTTTAGTGGACATGGGAAGTTTTCGAGTCTAGACAAAATAAGTTTCTTATTTGAGACTCGCCTGTGTGAACTCCGAGCGAAATAAAATGGGGTCGCCTGTTTCGGGTAGTCGTGTGCGCTGTTTGGTTGTCATCTTTTTTTGTTGGAGTGCAAAGCTGCTGGTGGGCATCTCGTGTAGTAACTTTGACCGTGGGGCATGTGTAGGCAATCTTCTAGATTGTGGGCATTGCTTAATGTAACAAAGGTCAAACATCCCAACGTAGCATGCTTCTAGTAGGCATATTAACAAAGGTCTACTATCCAATTGCGTAGCATGCTTTAGTAGGGCAGTTGTGTTAATTGCAAACGGCAGATGTTGCGCATGTTTAATGTAACAAAGGTGAGAAGGTACCAGATCGTAGCATGGCTTCAGTAGGCATTATGTAGCACCTTTCAGATGGGGCATGTGGTTAGCAACTTCAGAGTGGCATTGTTTAATGTAAAGCAAAGCGGTCAAGCAATGCCGAACGATAGATGAGGCAATTGTAGTAGGCATGTGTAGGCACCTTCAGATGTCAGATGACATTGTGTAGTAACTTTCAGAATGTGTATTTTTTTTTTGTTTTTTTTCTATTGTTTTTGTTTATGTAACAAAGGTAAACATCCAACGTAGCATGGCTCTTAGAGGCATTATGTAGTAACTTCAGATTTGGGGCATCTGTGTAGCAACTTCAGATGTGGGGCCTTGTGTAGCAACTTCAGATGTAGGGGTGGGCATTGTGATAGCAAAAACATCAGAGTTGGGTGTAGGGCGATTTGGTAGCGAAGCTCAAGAATAGTGGGCCATTGTGTAAGGTAAGACAAATGGTCAACATCCGAACGTAGCAGGGCTTTGAGTAGGCCCATTATGCAGCGAACTTCAGATGTGGCGTATGTAGCAACTTGAGATTGTGGGCATTTGTGCTACACATCAGATGTAGGGCATTGTTTAATGTAACATAACTTCAGCGTGGGATTAGTGTAGCCCCTTTCTTCATGATGTGCGGCATTGTAATGTAACATAACTTCAGATGGATGCGCATTGCTTAACTGTAACAAGGTGAACATCAACTTTAGCATGGCTTAATAGGGCATATCAGCCAACCTTCAGAGTGTGGCATTGTTTATTGTAAACAAAGGTCAACATCAACGTAGCTTGGCTTTAGTACGCATTATGCCAGCAATTTCGATGGTGGATGCTACTTGATTAACATCCAAACGTAGCATGCGCTTTAGTCGAGCATAAATAGGAGCAATTTCAGACGTGTGCAGTGATTATATCATCAATCGTAGCATGGCTGTAGTAGGCATTATGCCAGAACTAGCATGAATAGGAAAGCATTGTTAATTATATGTATAACAAAGTGTCAATCATCCATAGTCGTAGCTAGGGCTCTTAGTATGTGTTGATATGCTAGCTAACATGTCTAGTAATTTAGTAAGTAGCTTACGATTGTTTAACCGTAAGGAAGGTGGCGAGCAGGTCTCAAGGCCGTAGAGGCATGGCTTTAGTAGGCATTGGTAGCACATTCAGAGTGTGCATTGTGTAGGACTTTCAGATAGTGGGCATTTGCTTAATGTAACAAAGGGCAACATCTCAGAACGTGCAGCATGGCTTTAGCATAGTGCAAATATGTACACGCAACTTACAGATGTGGCATTGTGTAGCACAATCAATGATGTGTGCATGGTTTAATGTAACAAAGGTCAAAATCCAACGTACATGGCTTTAGTAGGCATCTATGTAGTTGCGAACTTCAGCATGGGGCATTGTGTAGCACTTCAGCATGTGGGCATGTCTGTAGCAACTTCAGGATCGTAGGGCAGTTGCGTAGCATACCTATCAGATAAAGTGCGGCATTGGGTAATTGCAACTTCAGATATAAAAGATACAACCAAGGTTTTTAGGAGGACATTGTAGTAGCACAATTCAGATGATGTGCATTGTGTAGCAAACTTCAGATGTCGGGCATTGGTAGCAACTTCAGATGTGGGCATTGGTGTAGCATATTTCAGAATGTCGGGCATTGTTAGATGCAAACAAAGCGTGAACAGTCGGCAACCTGTAGCATGGGCTTCAGTAGGGCATTATAGTACAGACACTGTCAGCTTGTGCCTTGTGTAAAGATAACTTCTGATGTGGGCAATAGATGTAGCAACTTCAGAGGTGCGGCGAATTACTTCAATGTATATACGAGGTCAACAGCCATAATTCGTATTAGTTCGCAGGCTTAGTATGCAGTTAGTAACAGAAGGTTTATGCAACATCCCACGTAGCCTGGGCTTTAGGTAGGCATGTGTACAGGATATTCTTTGCCTGATGTTTATTTTTGTTTGGTGTGCATGTTTAAATGTACACAAAGGTCAACATCCAAACGTTTTTTTTTTTTTTGTATTGAGATGGCTCTTTTTTTTTTTGAGAGAGTAATTGTTTACTTTTTTTTTTTCTTTTTTTTTTCTTTATGTGAGTGTTTTGTAGCACGTTGGGAAGACATGGGCATTGTGTCGCAACTTGAGATGAGTGCATTGCTACAGTACCAACGTTGTCAACCCGCCAACGTAGCGGCTTTAGTAGGCATTGTGCTAGCAACCGGTATAAGATGTTGAGGCATTGTGTATTAGGCAACTTCCGATGTGTGCATTGATTAATGTAACAATGGTCAACAGCCAACGTAGCATGGCTTTAGTACATGTGTAGCACCTTCAGATGATTTTTTTTTTGGCATTATGGTGTTTAGCAACTTCAGATGTGGGCATGGAAGCATACAGATTGTTTTTTTGTGCATTGTTTAATGTAACTAACTTCAGATGTAATGCATTGTTTAATAGAGCCAGCGAGCACTTCACGATGGTGCCTGCATTGCTTAATGTAACATAACTTCAGGATGTGTGCATTGTTTAATATAGCATGACACTTCAGAATGTGTGCATGTTTAAAGTAACATAACTTCAGATGTATGCATTTTTAATATAGCATGACACTTCACATGTGTGCATGCTAAGATGGAACATAACTATCAGATAGATGTGCATTGAAGTTAATGAAGCATGGCACACTTCGAGAGTGGGATGCATTGTACAGATAACAGATGAGACACTTCAGATGTATAGTAGTGCAATAAGTTTAATGTAGAATTAACTTAGGAGTAGTTGTTGCATTGTTTAAATATTAGACAGCGCACTTCAGATGTATATGACATTAGGATTTATAAGATTAACAAGGACACTTAGATGTATGCATTTGTTTAATTATAGCAATGACATCTTAAGATCGTATGCAATTGCGTTAATAGTAACAGAACTTCAGAGTGTTGCATTGTTTAATATAGCAGACACGGTCAGACTGTAATGCATTGTTAAGATAACAAGACACCTTGAGAACTGTCATGCAGTTTTATGTAACAAGACACATTAAGATAGTCTCCTGTTAACATGGCAGATGACAGCTTCAGACACAATGACACATATGCTTTTAATGTAACATAACTTCAGATGTATGCCAATTGATTTAATGTAACTAACTTCAGATGTTATGCAAGTTTAATGATACATAACTGCAGAGTATGCATTGTCAGTGTAGTATAACTTCAGGTAGCTGTAACTTCAGAGTATGCACTGTCATGTAACATGCTCAAGAGTATGCATT
Organism: Phymorhynchus buccinoides; assembly: GCA_017654935.2. Classification (NCBI taxonomy): domain Eukaryota; kingdom Metazoa; phylum Mollusca; class Gastropoda; order Neogastropoda; family Raphitomidae; genus Phymorhynchus; species Phymorhynchus buccinoides. Next base: position 3,297,252 of record JAGGCT020000035.1, read on the forward strand.
GTTCAGCGAAACATAACTTCAGATGTATGCATGATTCACGCATTGTAACATAACTTCAGATGCAAGCATACGTATACAGTGCAACATCGGCACACAGTATCGCGGTCCACTGTTAGAACTGTTAGATGACTTCAGATGCAAGCGACATTTTTACTACGCTAGCTAGCTTCAGATGACATGCATACGACGCATCTGATACGTAGATCGAGCTTTCAGATAGCACGCATTGTCTAGAAGTCAATATAGCTTCAGTCAGGGCAATGCTCTACGTCAATATAGCTTCAGATGAACGCATTTCTAAAACGTAACATAGATTCTCAGAAGCATGCTGGTAACGTAAACAAAGCTTCAGATGCGTACGCATATGTTGTCCTAAGCGTACATAGCTAAGATTAGGGCATGTCTAACGTAAAACATAGCTTCAGATGTGCTGGCTTGTCTATAAGTCGTAAGCATGAGCTTCAGAGTGCATGCTATTTATCTATGATAATTTTCATCAGTCTTTCAGATGCACAGCAATTTGTCTAACGCAACAGCACCGTTCAGCCATATGCCACGCATATGTCATAGGCACAGCACTCACCACATAGCTCACAAGATAGTGGCATCGTGTCCACATCGTAACACATACAGCTTCAGATAGTGGCCATTTCTAACGTAACATAGTCAGTCATTTTTTTTTTTTATGCACGCACGCGCCATTCTACACGTAAGCATGAGCTTCAGAGATAGGCATGTCTAAACGTATAACGAAGCTTACGATAGGGATAGTGTGATTAAACGTAAGCGATTAGCTTCAGATACGGGCATGCAGCTAACTTATACATAACTCAGATGTAGCATTGCGAACGTTAGATAACATTCCATGATGTCATGCAATTCGTACATTACGTAGCATAGCTTCAGTCTGTATGTATTGTCGACACGCAAACATACCTTCAGCCTAGAGGCATTGTCTAACGATTAACATAACTTCAGATGAAACGCATTGTTCTAACGTAACATAGCTTCAGATAGGGCATTGTCTAAAGTAGCATAACGTCAGAGCACGAAATGTATACGTAGCAGCTTCGATTGATGCATTGTCTTAACGTAGCATAACTTCAGATGCATGCATTGTCTAACGTTTAGCAAGCTTCAGATGGATGCATTGTCGAATCGTAAAATAACTTAGATGGATGCATTCGTCTAGCGTAGCATAGCTTCAGGAGGCATGCATGTCTAACGTAGCAAGCTTCAGGATGTATGCGTTGCATAAACGTAAAACATAGCTTCAGATGTACTGGCATTGTCTAAGACGTACATAGTCTCAGATAGGGTCATGTGTACGTGCACCTTAACGTTAGCTTTGGAAAGGGTCATTGATGCCCTCGGAGGACAGCATTGGACAGGGAAAAATGGGCGCAAACGTCAACATGCGTCTATGATAGGTGTCATCGTGCAATGCTAAAACCTTCAATCATTATGCTGTGTCGAAAGGATGCGTACCATGACATCTAACCTTCCATCATTCTGCTGTTTGATAGGTGCCCGTGCAATCTAACCTTCCACATTCGCTGTGTGATAGCGTGCACCGATGCAATCTAACATATCATCATTCATGCTGTGTGATAGGTGCACAGTGCATCTAACGATCCATCATTCTGCTGTGTGCTTAGAGTGCTCCGTGCCAATCTAACCTTCCATTCATTCTGCTGTGGCCTAGGTGCACCGTGTATCTAACCATGCCCATCATTCGCTGTGTGCTAGGTGCACCGTGTAGTCTAACCTTCCTTCCATATCTGCCTGTGTGATAGGTGCACAGTGCAATCTAACATAGTCCGTGTCATTCTGCTGTGTGATAGGCTTCACGTGCAAATCGAAACTTCCCATCGTTCGTGCTGTTGTGATAGGTGCACCGTGTAATCTATACCTTTCCATCATCTGCTGTTTGATAGGTGTAGCCATGCACCGTGTTTGTAATCTAACCTCCATCATTCTGCTGTGTGATAGGTGCACTCGTGTAATCTACCTTCCACATTCTGCTGTGCGGATAGGTGCAACGTAGCCATCTAACCTTCATACATTCGGCTGTGTGATAGTGTGCACCGTTTGCAACTAACCTTCATCAGTCTGCCTAGAAGGCAACACTGTGAGAAGGTAACACGCTGGAGATGGGTGACGGTTTGTCGGTTTCTTCGTTTTGCCCGGGAAACAAAATGGACAGTTTGAAGAGGATCATTATTGAATATGCTTCATGAAAAGACGTCAGTCAAGAGTACCGCATGTTTCTGAACGTCATTATATTTTTCCGCCTTTTTTGGTTTCAGTCTCTGTCTGTCTGTCTGTCTCTGTCTGTCTAGTCTCTCTCTCTCATCTCTCTCTCTCTCTCTCTCTTCTCTCTCTCTCTCTCTAGCCTCTCTCTCTCACTCCCATCCACTCCCCTCTCCACTCTCATCTCTCTCTCTCTCTCTCTCTCTCTCTCCCTCCTCTCTCTCCTCTCTCTCCTCTCTCTCCTCTCTCCGCTCTCTCATGCACACACTCACATAAGAACTCTCTCTTATCACTCATACAATGCAGCACATGTCATAACTCTAAACCACACGGTACCTTGACTACCTGACAAATGCTAACAAAAACTGGCACTCGCCTGACAAATTCTAGGCATGTCAAAATGCACATATTTTACGCCAACACACACATACACGCATCGAACGCGCACACACACGTAACAGACAGGGCACGCGCCAGTTGACACAACCGCACACGCACGCACGCCACGGCGCACACGCATGCGCGCACACGCACACGCACACGCACACGCACACGCACACGCACGCACACGCCACGCACACGCACGCACACGCACACATCGCACACGACACACACACAAACACACTACACACACACACACACACACACACACCGCACACACACTACACAAACACAAACACACACACACACACACCTACTAGCCACAGCGATATGTTTTCTAATCTGATAGAAAATATAAAAGATAAGAAATGTATTTAAGCAAAGTGGATAATTTAGGAGGATGTTAGGGTGAGGGAGAGTGGGAAATAAGTAAGGGTGTAAAGGATAAGGGAGTATGGCATGAGGAGTGTAAAGAAGGTTAGCGGATTTAGGGTTAAGCATCTGGTATCGAGGAGATAGAGAGATAGAGAGATAGATAGACACCAGAGATGAAGAGAGAGTAGTAGCCAGAGAGAGAGATGGAGGAGAGAGGGGGGGAGAGAGGAGAGCGGAGAGGAGAGAGAGAGCAGAGAGCACCTGGGAGTTAGCGCAGATTGAGAGAGACGAGCGCTTCATTCGGAGAGAGACGAGATATCGGCATGAGACGAGATGTGTATGAACGACATGCGACTGAGAGGATGTGACTGGTCTCTCCTGGAGGAATAACGCATGGCAGACTGAGGCAGCGAGAGAGAGGCAGGGGACCACTACGGCAGAGAGAGAGTGCGAGAGCAGAGACAGAGATGATGACTTCAACCATTCTTTGTTCACTCGATCTTATGTTATTATAGCTCTTTTAGTGCTCTTCATTCTTGATCGTGATAATCTGTAGTTAATCGGTATAAACACATGTTTTTTCATGTTCAACTATTATGTATCGTCAAGTGAAACTACTAAGTAGATAAGGCCCAGAAGAAGAATGCAAATTGCAGCCTGAGAGATAAACAAGCTAAAGGGCAAGACAGTTAGAGGCGGAGATTGCCAAAGCAGAAGAGAAGATGACGAACACGACGATTTGAACGATCAGATTGTAAGCAGAGGCCACATAGTATCAATATAAAGAGACGACACAGTGAATGAAGATTCAGCGTTATACATTAAGATACTTGAAACGAGAGAGGATTCGGATGGCGAGATGGATGCGGATGCACGAGATCCGCAGAAAGAGTAAGAGAGGAGAGGGTGAGCATCCTGGAGACAGGAAGAGGACCAGGAAGACCATGAGGAGAGTAGATGGACCGAAAGACGAAGAGACCGAGGGAAGAGAGAGGAAGGGAGAGAGAAAAGAGAAGAGGAGAGAAGAGAGAGGAGGGGCAGGATGGAGAGGGGGAAGGGCAGAGAGGGAGAGTAAGAGAGAAAGAAAGAAGAAAGGAAGAGAAAGTGAAGAGGGGGGATAGAGCGAATGTTGATTGAGAAGAGAAGTGAGGACGAGCCAGGGGAGAGACACAGCAAAGACATAAACGTTTTTTTTTTTTCTTTAAAAGCTGAAGGGAGAGAGAGGGAGAGGAGTAGTGAGAAGGAGGAGGAGGAGAGAGAGAGAAGAGGAGGAGAGAGAGATTCGAGGGAAGAAGGAGGAGAAATAGGAGGAGAAGAAAAAAAAAAAAAAAACAGAGAGGATTTTTTTGAAGGAGTTCTCATGCGAGAGAGAGAGAGAGACTGACTGTGCGATAGAGAATCTTTCTTTGATTTTGATTTTCTTTTTTTTTTTTTTTTTTTGACGAGATTTTTTTTTTTTGAATGTTTTTGAAGAGGAGGAGACAGATATGAGGAGAGGAGGAGAGAGAAGGGAGCAGATTTGGGAGAGAGAGATTGTGAGGTAGAGAGGAGAGGAGAGAGAGGAGGAGGAGGGGCTTCGAGAGAGACGACGGAGATGAGGTGACGGGAGGAGGGAGAGTAAGAGAACAGAGGGTAGACAGGACAGACAAGACGGACATACGAAAGAGTATAATAAAGAGATGTCTTGAGGCAGAGTTTCTAAGAGGAAGAGGTACATTGTAAGACGAAGACGAAGAAAGCAGACACACCCGAGCCCCGACGAGCGACAGACGATACACACGAGCACGACACAGACGCGCACACGACGAACGCGAAAACACGGCACACTGCACAGCGACACGCAGCACACCACAACACAGCACACACACACACACACGAACACACACACAACTCAGTAGTAGAACAGCAGATTGAAGTTAATCGAGAGCACGTTGCTAACATTCAAGTTGCTTTCCTGGTATCTGATCCATCATAACTTGGTGGTGACAGGCCCTGCGCGGTTGAATAACATGCCATGCAGTTGTTGATTTGACCATCAAGCAGCCAAGAGTACCCTGGACATGCCAGATCCGCTCTCATGATAGTATAGTCGTATTCCAGGCCCATCCCTCTAATCTCAGTCTAATCACTCTAGCAAACAACTCATTATCTAATCTTTATAAACTCACACCTCTTATCCTCCGTCATAAAATATAAAACTCGCGCACCCTCTTGCTACATCATCATCATCATCATAGCATCATCATCAATCATCATCTCTTTTTATCAGATTACATTCATACGATCCTCGATCATCTATACCAATCCTGATTGTCAATGTGACAGCCTTTTCTAATTAAACTGAGACTCATGTAGGATTTCGACCACACACTTTGCGTACTAGACCGCCTAGCTGAATAAGCTCAATAAATATACGTTATTCCCTTTCCTCGTCCTCCTGACTTCCTCCTTCGCGTCCTCCTCCACTTTTTCCTCTTCTTGCTCCTCTCTGCCGTCCCTCTTCCCTCCTCCTAATTCCTACTTGCATGCATCCTACTTCCCTGATCGCCGTCAGAGCCCTCCGCCACTCTCGCCTACCTCTCATCACTATCCTCCTCCTCCTCAATCCTCCTCTCTCCTCTACTCTCCGATACTCTTTCAGTCTACATCCTCCTCCTCCTTCGCATCTAACTGCCATCCTACCTCCTCTTCCTCCTGCACTCCGCCTCCTCTCCTCATCACTCATCATACGATCCCCATACCTGTGTGTGACAGGTGCGAGATGGCAATACAGCACAGAATAGGATTTGACCACACACGATGTCGGCAACTTACCTTTCTTTCCTTCCTTTTCTTTTTCTTCATTCCTTCTTTTTTCGGACTAGTCCTTCCTGATTTTTTCTTCTTTCCTTCCCTTCTCCTTTCTCTCCCTTCTTTTCCATTCATATTCTTCTCTGCTTCCTCCTTTCTTTCTTTGTCTTTCGTTACCTTCCTTCTCCTTCCTTCCTTTTCTTCTTCTTTCCTTCCTTCCTCGTTCTGTCTTTCCTTCCTTTTTCTGCTTTTTTCTCTTCCTTCCAATTTCTCTCTCTTTCCTTCTTTCTTATAATTACTTGTCATTCCTTCTTTCTTCGTTTACCTTCCTTTACTTTCTTCCTTTCTACTTTCCTGTCCTTCGCCAGAACGCTATTCAACTCCTGCATCTTCTATCCTTCCTTTTCTTATCGTACTTCCTCCTTTCTTGTTCACTTTCTTTCCTTACCGTTCTACTTATCTGCGCATTTCTTATCTTCCTTCCTTCCATTTCCTCTCTTCCTTCACTTCTTTTTCTGTACGTCCTTGTCACCTTTACTCTGCTTCTTCTTTCCTTTTCTATCTCCTTCCTTCCCTTCTCTGTTCCTTCCTTCCTTTCTTTCTTTCCTCCTATTCGTTCTTCCATTTCCTTCCTTCTCCCACCCCCTTCCCCCCCGCCCCCCTCCTTTTCTCCTTTCTTTCTTCTTTGTTCACCTTTCTCTCTTCTGTTCCTTCTCTCTTTCTTCTTTCCTCCTTTCTCTCTTCTTCTCCTTCCTTTTACCTCTCTTCCTTTTTTCCTTCTTTCGATGCTTACACTTTTCTCCTTTCTCTCATATAAGCCTTCTCTCGCCTGACCTTTCTCATTGCACTGTCCATCTTCCTTTCTTCTCTTCTTATCCATTTCACTTTCTTTCTTCCTCCTTACTTTCTTCCCCTTACTCTTCCTTACGCTTTCTTTCCTTCCCTTTCTGATCTTCCGTCCTTCGGTTATACTTTCTGATCTTTCTATCTCCTTCCTTCCTTCTTCTTCCTTTCTATAACTTCTGTCCTTACGAAATTATCGTTTCTGTGGTTGTCTTCCGTAATTTTACCACCCTGCCTTTATCTCTATCACTTCCTTCCTTTTATGCTGTACTTCTTTCACTTCCCTTTGTCTTGTTCTTCCTACAACTTGACCTTTCTTTACTTCCTTTCTATAACCTTCCTTCCTTCTTCTTGTTTTCTGTTCTATACTCCTATCCTTCCTGTTCTTTCTTCCTTTCTATCTTCTTCACTTCACTGTCTTCTCGCCTTCCATTGACCTTTAACCCTTTCTTCTTTTCCTTTCTCCTTTTCTACCAGTAGTCTTCTTCGCATTCCCGCTGTCCAATCCTAGGACTTACCTCCTTCCTGTCTCTCTTCTTGCTTGTTCACGTTCATTCTTCCCCCTTCCTTTTCGTTCACTTCCTTCCTTCCTTTCTTCATCTTTCCTTTCTACTTGATTCCTTCCTTTCTTTACTTCCTTTCTATGCTTCCTCCTCCTTTCTTCTGTCCTTTCTAACTTCCTTCCTCCCGCCTTCCTTCCGTGACTCAATCCTTCCTGTCTCTCATTTCCATCCTAATCCTTTCTTCTTCTTCTTCGCTTCTTTCTTTCTTACCCTTCTTCCTTTCTTTCTCTCATTTACGCATAATTCTCTTTTCTCTCTTCTTCCTTCCCGCGCTTCCTTACTGCATCTATCCATCCACTTCCTTTCTCTCTTCTTTCACGCGCCGTTTCTCTTCTTCCCTCCTCTCTTCATTACTTCCTTCTGAGCTTCCTTTCTTTCCTTCCTTTCTATCTTTTGCTTCCTTCGATTTCTTTCTTACTTGTATTCTAGTCCTCTCCTTCTTTCCTTTCTTTCCTTTGATACTTTCCGTCATTCCCTGCCCTTACCTTCCTGAGACTTTCATACCTCCTCTTCTACTGCTTCCTTCCGTTCCTTTCGGTTTCTTCTTTCCTTCACGTTCTTTCTTCCCCTTCCTTCCCTTTTCTTTCTTAACTATTCTATCTTCCTTCCTTCCTTTCATTCTTCCTGTACTATCTTCCCTTCTTCGCCTTACTTCCGTACCTTCATTCCCTTCTAGCTCTCTCGTTTCCTTCCCTTCTGTACTGTGTTCTTTTCGGTAATCTTATCATCCTTCTTATTGCGCTACTTTTCATAAGAGGCCAGCCACCTACAGAAGCAGCCACCCCGCCCCCCCTCCGCACCCCCCCCCCCTCCCCTTCCCGCCCCGCACCCCACCCTCCCCCCCCCCCCCACCACCCCCCCCCCCCCCCCCGACCCGCCCCCGCCCCCCCCCCTCCCCCACCCCTGCATATCCCTGCATGCGTGGTCAAACCCCCCTCAAGCTAGAACAGCGGATGTAGTGTGTTTACTCAAGCACTCTTAGTCAGTTCCTATTCTGTACGGGCCTGCACTGGAGACCCTCAGAGCCGGCTGCTACACACAGGAGGCAACAAACAATTCGGACATCTGGTGTGCAGAGAGAGTAAAGAGGCTCGAATGAGAGATGTGATGAGAGAGTAAAGGGAGAGGAGGCGGGTCTAGGGGAGCGGACGAGTTTTTTTCAGATTGAAGAGCAGAGAGGGGAAGGGGGATGGAGAGAATGGAGAAGAGAGAGAGTGAGGGGGAGGGCCGCCGACAGAGAGAGAGAGAGAGAGGAGAGAGAGAGGCGACGATCCTTCTTTTAGATGAAGGGAGACAGAAGTACAGGAAGTAGAGGAGAAGAGTCTGTCATGAGCAAGAGTGACGGGAGCCGAAGAGTGTCAGATCTGGAGAGGAGAAGAGAGAAGATGATTTTTTGAGACGATGTATCTTAGATGGTGATGATCTGATTGCGATGATTTTTTATGTAGAAGAGGCAAGAGAGAATGATGAGTTGATTGAGAGGAGAGAATTTTTTTTGATGGAGACAGACACGATGACCACTATAGCGCAACAAATACCACACATTTAGTGTCCTATGCACGCGACATGCGCCAGTCACACATCAGACGATCACAGAACACGTAGACACAAACACATACACAACACACACACACAACAACAACAAAAACATAACCGGTATTTATACTGGCGCCATAGAATCTGATATAAATCAACTGTCCAAAGCGCAAACACACGTTAAGCGATTCATACCGCATTCGAAACAAAAGATGCAATACAAAGCGCACGCAAACACGTTTGCACGGAATGACGATCATACAGCAGAAAACAGAGCCCTAAAGACGCAAGAGGACGAGAGAGACTTTTTTTTAAAACGAATCACAATACACACACACACGCACAACCACACATCACGAGACAGCACCACACACACACACACACAATCACACAGCAACAGCACACACGAACACCACGTGCTACACACTAGCATAGTCACCTCACACTGCCCATAACACACACAAACACACATCTAAGTACTTATGCTCACTAACACACATCACACGAGGAACGACAAACACACGAGCACACATACAGAACTACATAACACACAGACTACAGACCACCACACTACACAGAACACACAGACACACAGACACAATACACACACAGAACACACTACACATACACACAGCAAACACACACACACACACACACACAGCACAACACATACAGCATCACACACACACACACACACACACGACACAAACACAGCACACACACAGCCGATCACGCACACTCATTTGCAGAGGCTACAACATGCAGAAAGCTACTTAGAACACATACATCATGACTCATAAACGTGTGCGTTAGCACCTATTCGCACAATGACGAATTGGTCTGGCGGCAGAGGGGAGGTGACGTGGAGGCCATAGCTAATAAGAGTAGGGGAAAAGTATGTGTGCGTGCTGTGCTGCTGGGAGGCGGAGAGGGGCCTTGGCGGTCCTCGCTTTTGGAGGTGTCACTGAGGAGAATTATTAGGGTTGGTGAGAAAAAGTATATTGATGTAGCGTTTTTCTTTTCGATGTAGTGTGGGGCCGGGAGGAAGGGGAAGCGGGATTGGGAGGGGTATGATAGAGTAGGGAGGAAGGTGGATAGCGGTAGTAGTGCAAGTAGTGTTGGGGTGGGAGTTTTTGGAGCGAGAAGTGAGAAGAAAGTGTGTGTGGGAAAAACTAAAATTTGGTGCGAGAGAAATTATAAACTGCAGGTAATGCAGGGTGAAGTGTGGGTGGGGGAAGAGGGGGGGGGTGGAACTGAGGCCGAGAGTTTAGCGAAGGTATCAGACGAATGACAAGAGCCAAACAAAACAACATTCTTTATTGTCGTAAGGAAGAGCAGAGTGCGAAACAAATGGTTAAAAATAAGATATATTGAATAAGGAATGTTGCGGGCAATTTAATGATTACCAATGGCTCTTTCAACTATGTGATTGTTATATCAGTTAACTTTACACTCTCATGCTTGTGGGTATGTGAGCGACGACGCGACTAGGTGGGCGAAAGAACGTGTGTGCATCGGGCGAATTGGTGATGTGTTCTTAAAAAGTGTGTTGCCGCTATGCATAATGATAATTTTGAAGTGGGCTCTTTCCTTTGTGGCTTTTATGTTTAAGAGTATTTCATCTGTGTTGTATTGTAATGTGGTGTGGCTTGTCTAAGAGTATATTCATCTTGTGTTGATGTAAGTGGGATTCTGGCCTTGTTTAAGAGTATTCATATTGGATTGTATTGTAAGCTGGTGCTGTGGTTGTTTAAGAGATTTCATCTTTGTGTTGTATTGAAGTGGGTCGTGTGTTTTAAGAGTATTATCATCTTGTGTTGTATTTAGTAAGTGGGTGTTGGCTTGTTTAAGAGTACCTCATCTATAGTGTAGCTGTTAGTATGTCAGATGTTAATTCGGTATATGTTTTATCGCCCACGCAGCTGAAATTCTTATTTGTAAGACTAAAACTGATGACTTTGATTGATTTCAACCTTAAAAACTTCTTCTTTTGAAGCATATTTTCTTTGGTTCCATTGACAAAGTTACCGTTTTAAGAACACTAAAACAGCTGACTCTGAAAATTATGAACACTTTGTGATTTGCGCTACATCGATTCATGGGACTCATATTTCGACAGGTCGACTCGAAGCGATCGACTCTACAACTCTAACAAGAGAACACCAGTCACGCTACGTAACTTGCTCAAGGGCAAACTGCAACAGCTTCAAGATACAGTCATAGTATTGCTACACACTGAGAGAAAAATAATACCGGCAGCTAACAAGCGACGATGGCATTCATAGATTGTACGACACTAATACACAATAATATCCGAAAATCATATTCTAAACACAATTAAGGTCGACAAAACCTAGCACAATCTGATACCTAATAAGGTCAGCCAGTAGCAACAGTTATTAAACCAGCTAGTCATGTTTTTGAACCGTAGGAGGTTAAGAAAGAGTGCGTAGTGTGTGGCAGTGTGTAGTGTGTGTGTGTAGGAAAACTGTAGATAGTGATAGGTGCTGTGTAAGGATGTGAATAGTGTGTGTGTATGTGTGTGTGTGTGTGATGATGTGTGTGTAGTGTAAGAAATGCCTGGGTGTAGCTGGGTGTGATGTGCTCAGTGTGTGTAAGTGTGTGTGGTGTTGTGTTGTGTGATGATGTATGTGACTCGTGTTGTGTGCCTAGTGTACTCGTGTGTGTGTGGTGTTGGGCTTGTTATATGCTGATGTCAGTTTTTTTTTTTTGCGATGTGTGTAGTCTGCGTGTGTGCAGTAGTGTAGTGTGTCGTGTGCCTGAATAGTGTCCGTGGTGTGTACACGCTGACCTGATGTGTGATGGCTAGTGGTCCGCCACGCAATGTGGGTGTGTGATGTGTTATATAGAGTGTGATAGTGACATACGTATGTAGTGGTAGGTAGACAGACAGCCGGCAATGTGTGTGTAGTGTAGTATGTTGCTGTGTGTTTGTGTGTGTGTGTGGTGTGATGCATCACTGTGTGTGATGTAGTGTGTAGTGTGATGCTTGAATGTGGGTGTGTGCTGGAGTGTGTGGTGTGTGTGGGCTTGTTTTTTGTGTGATGGGTGTGGTACGGTAATGTGTCAGTGTGTGCATGTAGAAGTTGTGTGTGATGTGTGATGTGACACCATGTGTTTGTCGTGTAGATGCTGAGTGTGATATTAGTGGCATGCTGATGTGTCTAGTGCTGTGATGTGTGTGTGTTAGTGTGATGTGTAGTGTGTACGATGATGTAGTAGCAAATGAGTAAGTGTGTTGAATACGATGAGTGTGTAGTGCCATGACCTGTGACGTGGATTTGTTGATGCCTGAGATGTGCTGTGTGTGTGTGTAGACGAATTGTGTGTGGGACTGAGAGATGTGTCGTATGTGTGTGTGATTGTGATGTCGTGTGTGTGTGTGTGGGGTGGGATCGTGTGTGTGGAGAGAGAATGGTGTGCGTGGATGTAGTAGTGTGTCGTGTCTGTGAACTCGTGACGAGCTTGTATCTTTTTTCTGTCTGTTCTAGTCGAGTCTGTTCGATGTCGTCTGGGCATGGATCTGTCACGGGAACTGTGTTTGGTCTGCTGTGTGCTGTGATGTGTGAGCTGTGTGGTGTGTGTGTGGAGTGATGTGTGTGATGGGGATGTGTGTGTTTGTAGTTGTGAAGAGAGAGAGAATGTGTCAGTGTGTAGTAGTGTGAGTAGAGTGTGTGTGTTGTAGAGAGATTAGAGAAACCATTATTGAGATGTGTGCAGAGCGAGAGAGATAGAGTAGTGTGTGTGTCCTAGTCGCTGTTAGTGTGGGACGTCACGATGTGCTGTCTGTCTGTCTGTCGTGTACTGTTGAGCTGTTCTGTCACGGTTGTAAGATGATCAGTTTTTTCTTTGTTTGGTGGTGTGTGTGTGTGTGTGTGTGTGGCTGACGAGAGAGAGCATGATGCGTGGTGGGCGATGTGGTTGGGGAGAGTGAAGAGAATGAGACGATGCTCGCCGGAGAGTAAAGTGCGTAGCATGTGCGTGCGTTGAGAGGCTGTGAAGTCGCGTCTAGTGTCATCCGTTGTACCGGTCGCTTTGTATCGCGTTTTTGTCTTGAGAAGCCGGTTAGGAGATGGCCTGAGAACGGTGTATGTTTTTGCTGCCGCGGGACGAGTTGATTTGATTTGTATCAAGATTCAGCGCGCACGTTAGTAGAAGTACCATGCTATGGTTGTTGTTGTGTAGTTGGTGTTGTTGTACTGATGCTTAGTGCGTGCGGACAGTGTGATGTAGGGTGCTAACTGCTGCGAGCAGCGTGCGTGCGTGGTGTAGAGCGAGTGTTGATATAGTAGTGAGTTGCGATGCTTTTTTTCTTTTTTGCATGTGACGAGCACGCAGTGCAGACGTGTATGTATGATGTAAGAGGGGTGGGGCTGTGTTGTGTGTTAGCAAAAAACTCCTTTACTAGAGGAGACTGGTTTTTGGTGTTAGTGCGGGGGGTGTGGGTTTCATGTTATTGCTCTGCGCGGCGCAACTTGTGTGTGCGAATGAGACACGACGCTTGCATACATAGGCGGCCTGATGCTAGTGTGAGCCTGGAGGTGGTTGGCCCTATAGGACCGTGCAGTGCTGTTGCCAGTTTGCTCCGTGAATATAGGAAATAGAACGAACGGACACTGAAGAACCGTGCCAGCGGTCAAACATCGTGAGCCAATATAGTTGGTCGCTTTGTCAACCCATGTCGAGATGCGTGATAGGTTAGAAGAAGATGACCCCGTTCCCTCTCACAGGCCTGCTAGAACACATTCGTGACATTATTACTGCGCATTGTAGTTACTCATGACAGATTGCTGGTAGTAAGATCACTCTGTCCCTTCTACCAAGCCCGCCCAGCGCATGCACTACACAGCTACACATCGTGTGAGCTCGATGCTAAAGAACTGGTATCCTAGTTAGGTCACCTCAGACAGATTAGCCTGGTAGAAGATCCGGCGCAGTACGTTTCTGCTAGCAAAGAGCCGACAGCAGAAAGCACAGCATAGAAAGAGAACAAAAAGAATTTACAAAGAGAACGTAATGAAACGGAAAAAGTATATTAGTAGATCTGGATCTGAGCT
>JAGGCT020000035.1:3311570-3343765 GCA_017654935.2 Phymorhynchus buccinoides
CCTCAATCCTTTGACGCTTATATGGTTTCCTACCTGTATTCCGCACAAAACTCTCCTCCCTGCGACGTCATCAGAAAGCTTGATAAATCTGTGATGGTCATTGCATTTCGTTTGTGCATTATATAAAAAATGATGGTGGTTGGTTTATGTAAAAATGTAGGTGTCTTTAATTTTTTGCTCTTTTTTTTTTACTGAGTTTACTGACTTTGTAGTTTTCTTCAGTTCTATTAAACATTATGACTGATTTATCAGCCAAGTTAAGTCAAGCAAACTCATCTGAAGGGGATTACATTATTTCTCTTTGCACAATGTTGTTACATGAATGAGTGGGAAAAGTGTGGGAAAACACCACTACAAGCTATATGGAAGATACAGCGATACAGTGGCCTTTTAAGTCAACAGATGACAACTTTATTGCTTTTAGTTTTCACAAATTATTGTTCCTGTAGAACAAGTAAACCAGAACAAAAAAAATTTCACAATCCATGTTATGGAGAAAAAAAGTTGTGATAATTTCATACCTATTCAGTTTGTCCTATAATATCAACTTTAGCATCTGGCACTTCAGGTGGTGTTTCTTGGGGGGTGGGTTAAAATTCAAATCCTTTCAGTCTCAAGCTGATAAAAAAAAGTTTTATAATTTAAATCAACTAATGTTATCCAATTTTAGAATAGGAGGGAAGCCTGTGGTGGGCTTAAAAATGACTCTTGTGTTCTCGGGTCTCGAAGGCATATGTGGGCCGTCCGTATAATAATGCCAAAGAAAATATACAGAGTAGTTGCGACAACAGAAAGCCTTCAGCGGAGAAGCCCCCACCCCGTCCACCCCCTACATCAAGTGTTTAGGTCCTGACTTCCTTACACTGTTAAAAACAAAAGCCAGGAGGTGTGATAAAGGAAGTTATCATCATTCTGAAAATCATAGTCTTATATGCTTGGATAGCTATCTGTTTGACAATTTGTTCACATAGTACATACCCAGGTATTTGTCGTTTTTATTATGCTTTTTTACAATCTCAAACATTCAAACTATGATCTTTTAGTACTGCTGTTTTTAAGATTCAAAGTGTCTGTTCTAATATAACATTTCGTCTGTGGCACACAATGGCCTAAGCAAAATTTGTTGACCTGCATTTCAAGCTTTGTGTAATAAACACTTTTAAAACAAGAATGGATGGAGTGTGTCTATATTACACTGCAATGAATGGATACAATACACAAACTATCCTTATTGCAAAGGGCCCTATATTAAGCAATTCACAGTTTAACTTGTGGTTGATGCCTGCAATGATCTGTCAGTCTTGATATGCTTGACCTGATGTAGTAATGAAGAATAAATTGGAATTAGGCATGCTGAATCAATCGCTATGTTCATTACGTGCGTGCGTATTCCACGCACGCCGTTTCAAGATACATAAGGAAGAGCCTCCCTACAGAAGCACTTACCAAGTAAATATCTTCTTTGCCTACAATTATCCTGCTTTTTTTTTCCTCTGGAAATTTTTTTTTTTATTCCTGGCCAGTTTTTTTTTTTTTTTTTTTTTTTTTTTTTTTTTTTATGTTTTTGTTTTTCCCCTGTTTTGTTTTTTTTTTTTTTTTTTTTTTTTTTTGTTTTTTTTTTTCCTGCCCGAACCTTCCCCAGTCCGACCCAAAAGCTCGTATTCTCTAAGCGACTGTTTCTAAAACTTTCTTCTGCTGGGGTAATAAGAGTTGTGAAAATAGAGGAAAAGAAAAAGAGAAAAAAACGAAAAAACAAAACTCGTAGGGAGGTCCGAGTATTCAATCTATTTAAAAGAAAGAAAAAGGACAAAAAAAGCCCCGACTCGTAATCGTCGTCGTTCCTTTCTTTTCAAGAAGTCTAAAAAAAAATAATTTTCATAAAGTAATTTTATAGCAAAATGCGGGACTATGGTTTCTCTCTCTCGCTCAGCTATTCTCTTCTTCTTTCTCTCTCGAATCGATCATTCCATCTCATAACTTTTATTTTTTTTTTTCCACTTCCTTTTTTTCTCTCTTTTTCCCGACCTCTCTTTTTTTTTTAATTTTTTTTTTCCGTTTTTTTTTTTTTTTTTTTTTTTTTTTTTTTTTTTTTTTTTTTTTTTTTTTTTTTTTTTTTTTTTTTTTTTTTTTTTTTTTTTTTTTTTTTTTTTTTTTTTTTTTTTTTTTTTTTTTTCTTTTTTTTTTTTTTTTTTTTTTTTTTTTTTTTTTTTTTTTTTTTTTTTTTTTTTTTTTTTTTTTTTTTTTTCTTTTTTTTTTTTTTTTTTTTTTTTTTTTTTTTTTTTTTTTTTTTTTTCTTTTTTTTTTTTTTTTCTGTTATTTTTTTTTTTTTTTTTTTTTTTTTTTTTTTTTTTTTTTTTTTTTTCTTTTTTTTTTTTTTTTTTTTCTTTTTTTTTTTTTTTTTTCTTTTTTTTTATTTCTTTTCTTTTTTCTTCTTTTTTTTTTTTCCCCTTTTTTTCTTTTTCTCTTCTTTTTTTTTTTTTTGTTTTTTCTTTCATCCTGCCCTTACTTTTTTTTTTTCCACCAGCCCAATCTTTTCTTGTTTTTTTTTTTTGTTGACTTTCGGTTGATCTCGTATTTTTTCCTTTTCTTTAAGTCTTTTCGGCAAGGAAACTTTATTTATCCCTTCTTTTGTTCTTTCTTTTAACTATTTTCTTGTTGATTTTTCTATGGTCGCGCTTTTTTATTTCTGCCCTTTTTCTTTTTCGAGACTTTCAGATCTATCCGCTGCGCTCGGAAAAAATTATTCATTTTCTTTTCGTTTTTTTTTTTTTTCTGTCTTCTTTTTCTTTTTTTTTTTTCTTTTTTTTTTTTCCCTATTCTGTGTTGATTCTTCTTTGCTTTTTTTTTTTTTTTTTTTGTCTTTTTCACTAAGTTTTTTTTCTTTTTTTTTTCCCTTTTCTTCCTCTTTTTTTCTACCATCATTTCTAATTGTCTAATCTTTTTTTATACTTTAAGAATAATTTATCTTTTTTCTCAACTTTTTCTCACTTCTCCTTCCCTAAAATTTCTTCCGATCTTTCCCTCATATCTCCTAGTCCTAAGGGTTTCAACTAATTCAAGATTATTTTCTTCCTTTCCTTTTTTTTTTTCCCTTTTCTCTTTTTCTATCCTATTTCATTTTGTTTTTCCTCCTCCTCCGTCCCCTTCCCTTTCTCTACTCTCCCTCCCGCCCCCCTTTTTTTCCTCTTTTCTTCCACTTATCTCTTTTTTTTTTTCTTTACCTTTCCTCTCCATTCTTGAGTTTTTTTCTCAGCTTTTCTTTCTTATTTTTATGAGAATACTATTTTCTTTCATCATCTTCCTTTTTTTCCTTTTTATTTTTTTTTCCGTTCAGACATATTTTTTCTATGTTTTTATTCCTTCCATACTTGTCCTTTCTTTTTATCTCTCATTTTTTTTATCCAATTTACCTCCCCCTTTATTTTTCTGTTCCGCTTCGTTATCTCTAAAGTGTTTCATTCTCATTATTTTTTTTTTTTCCTTGTTTTCTATCGGGGACCTTTTATATTTTCCCTTCGTTATTGTTCGTTTCCCCTCTCTCAATATGGTTGGAATCTCTCCCTCTTTCTCATTCAAAGAATATAGTTATATTCTTTTATTTGTTTTCACGTTTCTTTCTTACTTTTCTATCCCTTTTTCACTCCCACTTTCTCTCCTCCTTTTTCTCTCTTTTTCTCCCTATTTACGATCTCATTTTTCTTCTTCACCCCTCCATCCTCCTACCCCGTTCTCTCCATATTTCTTTTGATTACCTTCTCCCGAATTCACTCTATCACCTTTTTCTATAAATTTCCTTTTTTTTTCCAAATATTTTTTTTCAAATTTTTCCTATTTTTTTTCCCTTCCTCCTTTTTTATCTATTCCCTTTTCTTGTTCCTCTCTTCTTCCCTCCTTCAGCGTTTTATCTTACACACTTCTTACTCGAACGCCTTTTTCCGTACTCGCGTCCTTTCTTTTCCATTTTTTTGTTTCTCTCCCCCCTTTGGTCCTATCTTTTTCCTTATCTTTTCCCCCTCCCCCCACCCTCCTCTTCTCTCCTTTCTTTCATCTCTCTCCTGCCTCCTTTTTATTTTTTTTCTTCTTCTTTTTTTTTTTTCCATCTTTTTTTTTTTCTTTCCCCTATCACAAAAAAATATAGAAATTTCTAAAAATCGCTCCCCCTCTTCTCTCTTCCTTCTTCCTCCTCCTTTCTGTTCACCCTTTTCCCCCATTTCTTTTTTTTCTTTTTCATTTTCATTCTTCTCAAATCAAACACTACCTGTTCCCACTACATACCTCCTTCTTCTCCTCTATCCACCCCTCATCCCCACTTCTATTCCACATATTTCATCTGATTTCTTTCACTATTTTCCTTCCCTTCGTCCTCTTTTTTTCATTCATGTTCATTCCCCCTCTTTATTCTTCATTGATTTCAAACTTTCAATCTCTTTCCTTTGTCTTTTTCTTTTTTTTTTTTCTTCTTCTCACTCTTTTTTTTTCTTCTTTTCAGTGATAAGGTGGCCCTTTCATGGGCAGCAATGGAATTTCAATTCTCCTTTTTCTTATGTCGCTTGACCTTTTCATTCTCCTTTTTTTTCATTTCACTTTTTTCTCCTCCCCCTTGCCCCACATCCTTTTTTTTCCTTTTTACCTCTTCCTCTCCTTTTCTTTTTTCAAATCTTTTTTTTTTTTTTTTCCTCTCGAGCCTCCACGACGCTAGTCGGAGCCGTCGGTCACTCCGCTCATGACACAGCAGTCGAGCTTCTTGTTTCGAGTATTTGTTTTTTTCGCGTTGTAGACCATACGGGTCTCTATCTGCATAATTAAAAATCGTCTCCGAGCTTTTTCTGATGGTTTTCGTTTCGTCCTCTCAGGATTAGTACGTGGTGTATTTTCCTCCAATCATTCGCATCAGTCACGGGGGGGGTCCGGCGCGAAGGGGAGACGTGACCGTAGAGGTCAGCCGACGATTGTTTCTTTGATCTTTGCGTCTGAAGAAGAGACTTTTTTTATTCGTGAGTTCTCAAGAGGCGACTCGTGTATCACAAAAAGAATTTGCATTCCTGATTATATTTGACCCAGAGCACGTTGACCGTAATAAAGACGTAGAATGGCAAAACCTTTTCTTAGGATTTCTCATCTTAAGAAGAAATTTTTTGATTTTTTTTATGTAAAAACATTGGTATAGTTCTATTAGTTAGTACAAGAAAAGATATAAGACAATTTTGATAGGAAATGAGATCATGCGATTGAGATTGATGACTATGTATTGATTCACACATGTGTTTGATGGAGTTTTACCTATGCTCGGGGAAGCACGGGGGCACAAATGCACTCAGTTCTATACCTTCTTGAAGAAAAGCAACCTGTAATGATACAAGTTCTGCATTTGCAAACAGTGATAGCAGTATGCACACATGCGCACTTGCACACACCCAACCGAAATGCTCATATCCCTTTTTTCTCTTCACTACTCAGACGCAAGCGACACACGAACGCCCACACGGACGGATTTTGCTCTCACTTCGCGCGTAATGGCTAAAAAGTTAGGGGGGGTGGTATCGTTCCGTCAGCGAAATCGGACTCACACACCACACCACCACACCACACACCAGGGGTAGGTTTGTATCCCTCACCCCTGGTTTTCACACATCCAGGTCCTACAACACTCCCAGTTTTGACCTTCCACACCCACTGCATTTTTTCTGTCCAACCACTCCACACTTCACTACACCTTTAACAGAGGCACCACACTTCCTCTACATTACACTTCAAAAACACTACCCAACACTGGAAAGTTACATACACTAATGTACACTTACACTGTCAATACAACAAAATCGAAATCGTCCACACTACAAAAAGACACTAAGCTCCTTACCTCTTTACACCACGCTGCACCATTCTATTCAACGCAAGCCTGCTTTAATAGCCCTGTAAATGGACTGAAACGAAAGTGGCATAAAGTGTTGAAAATCTCAAAATATATTAGGACAATTTTATAATAGCTTGCATCAAATATTGTCAAAATATGATTCGGCATAATTTTAAGTAATGGTGGTCATGGAGACGGTTTGCATAGCGGTTGACAACGGCCATATAACAGTAAAAAAATTATTTTACGTTGTTCATTCACTTTAGTTTAAAAGGGTCTGCACCGCAATGCCCCTGTCATTGAAACTCCAATCATTTTGTTGCATCTTAATGTTCACTCTCATAGATGTTCATTTCACAAATTGTAAGAATAAAATGTTAACGGATTTAACGACCAACAATATATCTTTTTTTAAGCAATAAATATATTTTTCAGCAATACCGTTGGAACTATTCGATGGATCTTTAAACTGAACTGGTGAAGTTATGAAGAGCCTGTGCGTCTGCAAATGTGATAAAAATGGACACAATCAGTGTCAAGTTGTACACCCTTATAAAAAAGTGTACTAGTTATGCTTATGTGTGTGTGTGTGTGTGTGTGGTGTGTGTGTGTGTGTGTGTGGGTGTGTGTGTGTGTGTGTGTGTGTGTTCTGTGTGTGTGTATGCAACACCTAAGCGTTTGTACCTGTGTTGTATGTGGGTGTCGTTGTTTTTTTTGTCTGTTACGAGTCTATAGACGTGTGTCCCCAGGTTGTGTGAAATAAAACTTCTTCGTAGATTCACAAGTTTGGTTTGAATGTGCAATAGGCCACAGTCCGGCTGTAAACAGGGGGTGTACACACGATCTTTGTTGAAGCTTTAAGTCCCTGGCCCAAACCATGTAAACCACCCTTTCAGACCTACCCTAGTGGGGTAGCACAGTTACAGAAAGGGTGTCGGGTTCGGGGTAGATAGGTTAGGATTTGATGGAAAAGATAGAATAAGTTAGCTTAGAACAGGGATTTTAAGAAGAAAGAATTGAAGAGGGTGAAGGAGTTCGGTAGACTTTCACAATGAGGGATGCACAATAAACCAAAGAAGACAATTTGGAATTTTCACTCTTTAATCTATCTACTAAACTACAACAAAACAAGAAAAAAAAGTAATATAAAAGGTCAAAGGACAAAATGAAAGGATCATAAGAAAGGAACATAGCATTAAAAGGACTACAAAAAGAACACAACAGTAACAGGGCTACAGAAAAGAACACAACAGTAACAGGACTACAGAAAAGAACACAACAGTAACAGGACTACAGAAAAGAACACAACAGTAACAGGACTACAGAAAAGAACACAACAGTAACAGGGCTACAGAAAAGAACACAACAGTAACAGGGCTACAGAAAAGAACACAACAGTAACAGGACTACAAAAAAGAACACAACAGTAACAGGGCTACAGAAAAGAACACAACAGTAACAGGTCTACAGAAAAGAACACAACAGTAACAGGACTACAAAAAAGAACACAACAGTAACATGACTACAGAAAAGAACACAACAGTAACAGGACTACAAAAACGAACACAACAGTAACAGGACTACAGAAAATAACACAACAGTAACAGGACTACACAAAAGAACACAACAGTAACAGGACTCTAGCAACAATGCGACACACAGATCCCAGGCATAGGACCAACCACCATCTACAGACTTCAGAGTCTTCCGAGCAGTTTAAGACTTCTGATGCTGGCCAGGAGAGAGAAAGCTTAGAATGCTCTGAAGACTGAAGATATTTGACCACAAAAATATGTTGGATTTGACCGTTAAATCTGTTAGTGGTGGACTTTTAGGTAAACTAGCATACCAGACATGATCTTTGTTACACAGACAATCATTCTGCCAATTTTCATGTCAATCGGCTTTGTAGTCTGCAATTTATAGTCACTTTGGTGTATAGGGTGATAATCTGCATAGCATAGTGCATTGAGGCATCTATTGTGTCAATGTCACTACAACGATATAGGTATTCATAAAATACAATGGGCAGTACCAACGCGTCTGAATCATTATTTCTATTGAGGACACCCTAAAGATTATTTTAGAACAATTTTGCATTAAAATAATAGAAACTGGCTTTTGCAGAGTAAGCCATAACCTTTAATATAATTTTTATGCTATTTGTTTTCCTGTTTCAAATAGTGAGATACTTAATATTTTGGAATACATAGCGTTAAACACCTTTCTTTTTTCTTCTGCATTTGTGTATAGGTCTTGGAAATGTGTACGCAAAATTGGAAGTAAATCGAGCCAATAGGTTGACTAGAACAATTGATTAATGTACCCCCACCCACCCCTCCCCCTAAATTAGCTATTTTACAACACAATAACTTTTAGTGTGATGCCTAACGAAATAAAAGAAGCAAAGAAAAAACGATGACAGGCACAAGCACAAGTATTGCAACTCTCTTCTCTGTATGCTGTCCTCAGTATCTCCTGCAACGTGTTCAAAAACTGCAAAACAGTGCAGCACGCCTCACTCTCAAGATTCCACGTTCTGATCATATAACACCTCATCTTCGTAACTTGCACTGGCTTCCAGTAGAGGCTAGAATCAAGTATAAAATAGCTTGCCTTTGTTTCGGTGCTGTTCACTCCTCTGGTCCTGTCTATCTCTCCGAACTAGTAACTGTCTACACACCTGCTCGCTCCCTACGTTCTTCCTCTGACTGCTGCACACTCAAGGTTCCTCGGGTCCACACGAAATCTTTTGGTGAACGATCCTTCTACTATTTAGCACCTCACTTATGGAATTCCCTCCCACAACATGTCCGCTCATCTGACTCTATCTCCGCCTTTCGCTCTGCCCTTAAAACTCACTTGTTTCGGACATATTATGATTGATTAGTGTTTGTGTGTGAGGTGTGTGGTGTGTGTGTGTGTTGTGTGTGGTGTGTGTGTGGGGGGGGGGGGGTCCGTTTTATTGAAGACATCTTGTACACAAAAAATGTATTTACAATTATTTTATAATTCGTATGCTGTATGTAGAATGTCTACGTCTTGTAAACTTTAAATGCTTGTAAATGAGGTAGAAGGGTATTTTTTGTTTTTGCAAAATTTGTCTATTATAATTAGTCATGTAATTGGTATGTCGATGGCAGTATGATTTTATTTCAAGTTGCAGTATTGTATCCAAACTTCATTGAGAATGTGAATGTGGTCTCTATTTTTCTTCTTAGAATGTTCATATTGAATCATATTGTAACTATTTTACTCTTGTATAATGAATTGTGTGTGAGTGTGTGCGTGCATGTGTGTTGTGTGTGTGTGTGTTTGTGCATGTATCTGCGTGTGTGCATGTATGCATGCAGGTGTGCGTGTGCGTGCGTGTGTTGTAATGTGTGTGTGCGCACGCACGTGTGTGTTGTGTGTGATGTGTTTGTGTGTGTGTGTGTGTGGTGTGTGTGTGTGTGTGTGTGTGTGTGTGGTGTATGTCTCAACTTGTGTGAAATGTTTTTGTGTGTGTGTGTGCGTGTGTGTGTGCGTGCGTGCGTGTGTGTGTGTGTGTGTGTGTGTGTGTGTGTGTGATGTGTGTGTGTGTGTGTGTGTTGTGTGTGGTGTGTGTGTGTTGGTGTGTGTGTGTGTGAGGATAGGAAGTAAGAGAACGTTGCGTGCAATCATCGTGCTTATTTTACTTTCTAATGATTCATGATTATTTGTTTGCCTTTTTTTAATGTTCTTGTTATCAATGTAAAGCGGCACTGAGCTCATGTGAGAAAGAGCGCTATATAAATTCCCATTATTATTATTATTATTATTAATATAATTAACGGTCAAAACGTACATTAAGCTACTCGAGTCAAAATTGCTAACATGCCTTTTTTAACATCTAGAGATCGTTCGTTATCTTCAAGACACTGGCTATTTCTAAAACCCACCTTAAAAAAATGGTCACTCGTTTGGTACTTGACCACGCCCTTTTAGCCCCTCAGCCCGTAGATATACGTGTGACGAGGCTGGCCCACTTGACACGTGACATTTGAAGGTAAAGATGTGCCACCCCCCTAATTCATTTCTCGGTTAATTGCAATTTTCAGTTTTTGCCTTTCTTACCAAACATAAAGCTGTATTGAGATGTAACCTTTTTAGCAAATAACCTTTTTGGAATAATAATAATAATAAGTGAAGATAATAATAATAATATTAATAATAATATAATAATAATAATAATAGTGAATCATTTACATAGCGCATTCCTCCACCAAATGTGGAGCTCTATGCGCTTAACAACAACAAAAATTAAAAGCAAGAAATTCAACAACAAAAACAAATAATCGCTCACGCACATGCAAATAGGCATACACATACACACCCCACACACCCATACACGCACACACACATACGCACACACACACACACACACGCACACACACGCACGCACACACACACACACACACACACACACACACACACACACACACACACACACACACACACACACACACACACACACGCACGCACACACACCGTTTACCATCACCACCACTCACCCCACCCAAAAACACAACACACACAAAATACAATCAGTTGAACCGTTAGCATCACACACACACACAACACACACACACTTCTCTCTCTCCTCTCTCTACTCTACTCTCTCTCTCTCTCTCTCTCTCACTCTCTCTCTCTCTCTCTCTCTCTCTCTCCTCTCTCTCTCTCTCTCTCTTTTATCTCTCTCTCGCAACAAAGCTGACGTAGACATTGCAGTCAACACACAGTGAAACTAATATGGGGGGGGGGGGGAGGCGGGGGGAGGGACGAGGGGCCGGGAGGTGTGTGTGAGAATAGAGTCCAGAAGTAATGTGGCCTAAAGGTTGTGATGTAGCTTGAACAGGTGGGTCTTGAGAGCTGATTTGAAACATTGCAAGGACTGGATATGGCGAATTTCGCGTGGTAAGGAGTTCCAAACTGATGGGGCCGAAAAGGAAAAGGAGCGCTCACCAAACATTTTTGTTCGTGTACTAGGAACACAGAGAATTTTGGAATCTGAAGATGACCGCAATTGCCTTGATGGAGTATAGACAGAAAGCATGTCAGAAATGTAGCTAGGGGCATTTCCAGAGAAATAAGAATGACATAGAGTGGAAATTTTGTAGTCAATACGTGCTTTGATGGAAAGCCAATGAAGGGATATCAGGAGTGGTTGAACATGATGATACTTAGAGACCTTGAGGACAAGTCTGGCAGCAGAGTTCTGGACTTTTTTGAAGCTTGTCAATGAGGTGTTGGGGGCAGCCATACAAGAGTGAATTACAATAATCTAGTTTAGAGAGAACAAAAGCGCAGACTAGTATTTTAGTAGTATCTATATGTGGACAGGAGATGGCGAATCGTACCAATGCGACGCAGCTCACAGTATGCTGACCGACAGATAGTTTGAACTTGTGAGTCAACACTCATATCTTGAGAGATGTGGAAGCCAAGATTTCTAGCAGAAGGAGAAAAGGGTATTTGAGTGTCACAGACAGAGATGGAATCAGGCTTTGGGTGCGAAAGTTCTAGATAAAAATAACCCTATCCTGAACCCTAGCCCTAACCCTAGCCCTAACCCCGCCCCCCTCCCCCCCCCCCCCCCGCCCCCCCTCCCACCCCCCCCCCCCCCCCCCCGCCCCCCCCCCCCCCCCCCCGACCCGCCCCCCCCCCACCCCCCCCCCCCCCCCCCCACCCCCCCCCCCCGCCCCCCCCCCTCCCATAAGACGGGGAAAATCGCAATGAACACGACGACTGTGACCAAATGGCGCCGTGTACTGCAAGGGGTTTTACATAGGGGGGGGGGGGGGGGGGTCCTATTAGATAATGGCCTAAGAGGGGTTAGGGATAGGGTTAGTATTCCAAAAAGGTTATTAGCTAAAAATGTTCATAAAATACAGCTTTATGTTTGGTAAGAAAGGCAAAAACGGGAAAATGGAATTAACCGAGAAATGCAGGGGGGTGTGCACATCTTGAAGCGCTCGCACACGAACACATGCGCGTATACGCGCGCACACACAGACACATACACACACGCACACGTACGCACGTGCACGAATACACACACATGAAACACATAACACAAAGCGCATTGCTCCGTGCGTAACACACACACACACACAGCACACACACACACACACACACACACACCGTACACGCACACACGCGCACGCACGCACGCACACGCACACGCTTACTGCACAGAAGTCATGAAACAGGACGCACGCACGAAACGCCACCTACATGCACGGACACGCACACACACACCACACACACACACACGTGACACACACACACACACACACACACAGAACCACTCTTCACCTTAGGTCGGATTTAGGTCATGATGTGACTGTGTCCGGACAGCATGTCCTACGCCGATATGTAACGGTGCTGATCACTGCCAATCTCTATGCACGCGTGCTGATGCACCTACTAAATGCACCGCTACAAATATCAAAGTACACTAGGTGCATGCCATGCCTTTATATATGCCTATTAGCTATGCGAAGATGTTCGTGTGTGACCTGGGTGGATGGGGAGGGGGGCACAGATAATGGCATTATGTTGCGCAAGCTACGATGTGTTCCAACACAACAGTTGATTTTATCCTAACATTAGACTACCCCCCCCCCCTCCTTCTCTCTCTCTCTCTCTCGCTCTCTCTCCTCTCTCTCTCTCTCCTCTCTCTCTCTCTCTCTCTCTCTCCCATCTCTCTCTCTCAATCTCTCTCTCTCCCTCGCTCGTGTGTGTGTGTGAGTGTGTGTGTGTGTGTCGTGTGTGTGTGTGTTGCGGGGGGGGGGGGGGGTAGAGGGGCGAGTGTGGAGTAGTGCGTCTGTGTAAACATTGTTTGTCAGTGAATCAGTGTGTGTAGGATGTGTGTATGTGCGCGAGCGTGTGTGTGTGTTTTGTGTGTGTTGGCCGTGTGTGTGTGCGTGAGTATGAGAGAGACATAGACGCACACGCCCCATACACACACGCACGCGCGCCCGTACGCACGCATTAAAATACCCACATACACACATGCGCGTGCTCACACGCACGCAGCTGAAGAGTACGAGGCACTACACGCATGAGCACATACAACACAGTTTCGCAATAAATTTGTAATGTGCAGAATTTACTAAACGAAGGCATGTCGCCTTTTATATCATAGGTACAGGGTGCTAGCTGCTGGGGCTTAAGAGGCTGCCAGACCAATCAATGTTAAGTGCAAAAAAAAACCATGCAACCGAGCAATGTAAAAAAAAAATCAACGCGCACCTTAATCAACAGTCAGTCTCAACTAACTGCGTACACCTACGCCAGAAGCTCAAACCTACTTACTAGCTGCTACTACGCCCCCCCCTGCCCCATTTCATGCCTCGTCATGTAGAACCCCAAGACTAAGCCTCCACTCCCCCGCCCCTTCAAATAAACCCCATTGTATTTGCCCTACGTACTGCCTCTCCCCCTATTCTGGCGGGACTCCAGTTTCGTTCAAGGGCTAACGTTACGTAGCGTGAGCTAAAATCGGCTAAAACGGTACTAAGAAACACCTTTTTTTGCCGACGTTTGCCGAAAACGTTTTGTGACTACTTTTGAGGTAGCCAGCGACAAACTATTTGAAGGATCATGGGAAATATGAATACTTCCGGCTTTTTTAAAAAATATATCGCGTGAATGTGACTTTAACTTTAAAAATGGAAGACCAAAACAACAAGCTTACCACAGCAAATATTCTTTAGTCTGTCGTGAAACAAATACGGGATGATTTTATCAAATTAAACAAACGCAAGTGTTTTGGAGTGCTCTTTCTTAATTTTTCATCATGTTAGATGGCATAATATTGTGCAAATTTAATTTTCTGCACACAATATAGACGTGGGTGAAATCGAAAACTTTGTACAAACTGACAGAGAGGTATGGTTTATATCCCTTATGATAGAAACCCTTTTCTCTCTCCCAAAAATGAAAAGTAAGCTTAAAGAGTTATCTGACCTTAGCAAACTTTTAGGGTGTTTCTTAGGCCCCGTTTGGCGTAAGCGTTACTCGCGTGGCGGCCGTTATCTAGAGAAACTCTACCCTGTATTATTCTGTCATAATCATGCATCACAGATGTGAACATGTTGTAGTCCCCTACACGAATCTGATGAAATTATCCCGTATTTTCGTATCAGACATGTTATGTATAGCGTTTGTAATTAGGGACTACATGAATTTTTCTTCTTCTGCGTTCCTATGTGCATATGGCCATAATCCGGCACAGGAACGTATGCGTCGGTTTCCCTGAGTACAGCCTGATACATTCCGATGTCGGCAGGAGCTCAAAGGGAACAATTATTCGGAAGAAAGTATTTTTTTTTTTTGTTAAAGCAGGAGAATGGAGCAATAAGTACAGAAAGATAGTAGATGTCTAGAAAGTCAAGGAAAAAGGTTCAGAGTCAAAAGAGAGTGACGGAATAGAGGAAGTTACAAAGCACAGAACTTCAAGAAGGTGGAGTAAACTATTTTTACGAAAAGACCCCCCGGTATCCCCACGGGGAAGCTAGATGAAGATAGTGAACAAAAAAATAAGTAGTTTATCACCATATTCATTTGGTACATTAGTATTTCATGATGCAATCTATGCACTGACAAATGTCACAGTTGGATTAAGGTCGTAGGATTGAACACGTTACTTGTGTTGTACATGATTCTTCATTAAACGCGACTGTATCGCGATGATAATGCATCTATTTCAATGCGGGTTTTTTTAGTAAAAATCGTGAAGGATCGTGTATAACAGTAGCTTTTGTGAAAGGTCATGTTACCACAGAAGTGCACATGATTGCGCGCGCTGTAATCACGGGTTCGAAACCGCCAGGCTATTTTTAAGCAAAAATATTCAGTTACGTGAAATGTACCTGCGTTTAGATGTAAAACGACCTGTCTGTATGCGTTATTGGGGATTCCTCTGCCGACACATAACCCTTTTCAAAGTCGCTCAGCCATGCTCTGCAGCCAAACGGAGTTTCACTTAATCTTCTACCTGGGTAGAGAAAACAATAATCCTGTAATATTGTCCTCCAGATCTTCTTAACCTTGTAGACCATATCAACCCTTTAAACGCTAGCCATTCCTCAGCAAAATTTACCATTAAACTAACCCGGGTAGAGAACACAAGAATCCGTAAGTATTGGGGATTCTTCTGTGTGCATATTACACCCTTTCAACGCTAGCGCATTCTTCAGCCGCTTATTTACCATATACACTGTACATGGGTAGAGCCAAACTTCCAATCCGAGTAATATTGGTGGCATTCTAACTGTGACATTATGCTTAGTGGCTTTCAACGCTTAGGGCCATCTCGGTTACAGTTCTAATAAATCTACCAATAGCATTACCACGGGTAGAAAAAAAGAATATGTCATGCGGATATTGGGGATTCCTACTATGACATATTTAACCCTTTCAACCGTCCCCCCCTAGCCATTCCTCAGGCAAAATTTACCATTAGGGCCTCTACCTGGGTAAAAAAAACAATAATCCTGTAGATATTGTTCAATTCGAAGTGTGACACTTAACCCTGTGTCAACGCTAGCAGCATCCCGGTATGGCCAAAATTTACTGGTTAAACTTAAGACTGCCTTAGAGAAAGGATTTTGCATCCTGGAATACTGGGGATTCATCTGTGACAAAATAGGGTCTATCCTTACCTCCCAAAAATAAGAACATAAGGTCACTGGATACCAGAACTCATTTGGTATCTTTCAGTGACATGGGTGTTAAATCATATGTGGTGCCAAGAGGCGACAGTGGCAATGAAAGCGTTTTAAAGTAAGGACCAATCCTTACTCCCAACATTAAGAAAATGGGGTATTTGGATAACAGGTCCTGATTTGATGTCTTTTAGTGACATTGGTGTTAAATAATTGTGGTGCAAAAAATGCGACATTGGCAGTGAGGAATATTAAGGCTGAAAATGTCCACTTCGTGGGATTAGTAATGTTCGACAAAACGCTGACCACTGCCACAATACAGGCCTATAATTATAACTGCGTGTCAAGTCAAGTCAAGTCAAGACAAAATGATCTTTATGACGATACATCCTTATTGGTGTTCGCTGTGTGCGTGTTCTTCTGCGTGTGCTGTGTCTTGTTTGTGCATGTGTGTGTGTCTGCGTCCTCCTATGTTGTGTAAATTTGGTTGTGTAGGTGTGTGCGTGTAGTTTTAGTGTGGGGTGTTGCGTGTGTGTGTAAGGTGTCGCGTGCGTGCGTGCGTGCGCGCGCGCGCGCGCGCGCGCCGGGTGTGTGTGTGTGTGGTCATGGTGTAGTGTGTGTGTGTCTGTCCTCCTGGACTGAGAAGTATATGAGAGTGAGTAAATAAGGATATTACAGAACTCAAAAAAAACACAAAATCAGGCCCGCCTAAAAAAATCCTAAAAAAGTCATCAACATGTAATGTCAGCCTCCTGAATTATACCAAATGAACAAGAAAGAGAGAGAGACAGAGAGAGAGATGAGAGAGAGATCCTTCTCTTTCACGAGAGAAGAGAGAGAGAGAGAGAGAAGGAGAGAGCGGGAGAGAGAGAGAGAGTCTTGTGTCTTCTGCAGAGGAGAGAGAGAGAGAGCTTGAAAGATGAGAAGAGGAGAGAGAGAGGAGGAGGGGGTAGAGAGAGGGAGAGAGTTAGAGAGAGGGAGAGAGAGAGAGGGGACAGAGAGAGAGATGACAGAGAGACAGAGACAGAGAGACGAGACAGAGACAGAGACACACAGAGAAAAAGAGAGAGACAGAGACCTTCTTCTTCCTCCTCCTTCTTCTTCTTCTTCCTCTTTTTTTCCTCTTCTTCTTCACACACACTTCTACTTCTTCCACACTTTTTTTTCTTCTTCTTCTTCATCCTCACTCCTTCTTCTGTTCTTCTTCCTTCTCGCTCGCTCATGCTCCTCGCGCCTCGCTTCCTCCTTTCTTCTTCTCACACAAAAAAAAACTCCTCCTTCTTCTTCTTCTTCTTCCTCCTCCTTCTTCTTCTTTTTTCCTCCTTCCTCCTCCTTCTTTCTTCTTCTTCTTCCTCCTCCTCCTCCCCTTCTTCTTCCTCCTCCTTCTTCTTCTTCCAGAGTCCTCCTCCTCCTCCTTCTCTTCTTCCTCCTCCTCCTCCTTCTTCTTCTTCTTCCTCCAGAGTTCCTTCTTCTTCTTCTTCTTCCTCCTCCTTCGGAAGAAGTCAGAAAGGGGAAAAGTTATTTGGAAGGATTTTTGGAGAGAAAAAAAAGACAGGAGATATGGGCCAATAAGTTAGAAAGATAATCAGATGACAGTAAGCAATACCGGAAAAGGCGGAGTCAAAGAGAGTAGCAGATTAGAGGAAGTTATGTGCACAAAACTTCCAGAAGGTGGGGAACTAGTTTTTATGAAAAGACCCCCCCCCGCCCCACCGCCCCCCCCCCGGTATCCCCACGGGGAGAGACTCGTGGAAGCGGGCGGGGTCGTCCATCTCCCCGTATAGGAGGAGGCATGAGGCATCCACCCACTGCCCCAAATTAATCATCATCATCATTCGCTAATAGTGTAAAAGCCAGGTGTGTGTGTCTGTCTGTCATGAAACACAAAACGGGCCTTATAACTCCGCCGTTTTTGGACCGAATCGCTTCACATTTGCTGTGAGCTCTAACGGGGGCGATGGCAACGGCAACCGAGGCGGACGTGCCATTTGTCGCGGTTTGGCAAATGCGCCGAAACGCGTATCCACCGGCCTCTCGGCGCCCGTATCTCCGGTATTTCTGGACAGATTGCCTTCGAATTTGGCAGGTAGATGACCGGGGACGTGACTATCTGTGTACCAAACCGGAAGCGAATCGATTAATAAACGCGCGCAATATACGCCGCTTCACCTTTTCACTAAATAACTCCGCCGTTTCTTAACCGAATTGCTTCAAATTTGCTGTCAGGCTTGCTGTGGCCAGGGGCAAAGCCTGGCAGCAAATTTAAAGAGAATCAGGAGAGCGTGTCACTCTCAGAGCAGCGCCAACAGGAAAAGGGGCCTTATAACTCCGCCTTTTCTTAAATCGAATCGCTTCAAATTGGCTGTACTCAGCGTTACCAGTACTTGGCGGTTTACGGTTACTAGGCGTTACCGTTACTAGGTAGAGCGCGTCACTCTCCGAGCAGCGCTAATTGGAAACGGGGCCTTATAACTCCACAGTTTCTTTACCAAATCGCTTTAAATTTGCTGTAGTCAGCGTTACCAGTACTTGTCGTTACCATTACTAGGCGTTACCATTACTAGGGAGAGCGCATCACTTTCAGAGCAGTGCCAACGGGAAATGGGGCTTTATAACTCTGCCGTTTCTTATCGAAATCGCTTCAAATTTGCTGTACTCAGCGTTACCATACTTGGCGTTACCGTTACTAAGGCGTTACCGGTACTATGCGTTCCCGTACGCTCGGCGTTGCGCTAGTTATAATGAAAACACAAACCTTTCGTAAGTATAATACAAACTCTGATTTATAGCCTTTATTGTCTCTTAGTATATGATTGTGCTTATATTACCTGAGCTGGCCTTTCGCTTTTCCCTTCTGACACAGTGAACGAAACTCATGTCTTTTCTGCCACGTAATACGGCATAATACTATGCGCAGAGAAATCCCAACGATGTTGGACCAGTGGTCAGTGGCGTTGGCCATCCAGACAGTGGGGGTTGTGGTGGTGGTGACGGTGGTGGTGCAGTGTCTCCGCTGGATGCTGGCTTACCGCTCCTACTTCAACGTCTTCAACAGTCTCCCTGGAGAGGACGATTTCAGCTGGATCTGGGGGGAATCTGCAAAAGGTTAGGTGTAGTAAAGTGTGTGTGTGTGGTGGGGGGGGGGGTTGTTAAGGGAGGGGAGGGCGGTGTGTGTGTGTGGTCAAAGTCAAGTCAAAGTCAAAGTCAAACAATACTTTATTATCACGTTAGGTGAAATTACAGCGTGTGTCTCGTACAAGCACAATACAATCAAAAAGCAAAACCCAACAAGGAACACATTTGCATGCATGAAAAATGGAAACAAAACTAAGGAAAAATGAATGACAAATCATGCTCCGCAAAAACATTTGTAACATGGTTAGGGTCGATAGAAGCCGACTATCAAACATAGGACTTAGCCTGTTTCCCACCAGTTCTATTACGCATTCATTTGTTTCACCCCCACCCTACCGCAGCCCCAAACCCCCCACCCTCTCCATCACTGCCACTTTCTAATATTTTTGTCACTCTCTCTCTCTCTCTCTCTCTCTCGTTCTCTCTCTGTTGACAAAGAAACCACAAACACCACTAACTGTATATATTTTTTTAAGGTAGCTCTGTGCTGTGAAAAGAATACAATAAAAATAAAAGATTGTGCTGTTTTATTTTTTGTCCCAATGGGGGACAGATAGTGTGTATGAGCATGGTACATAGAGAGATCTCTTTCGATTTTTATGGAATTCTCGTCAGTATGTATATCTGGTAACAAACACTATCTTGTGGATC
This sequence comes from Phymorhynchus buccinoides, assembly GCA_017654935.2. Classification (NCBI taxonomy): domain Eukaryota; kingdom Metazoa; phylum Mollusca; class Gastropoda; order Neogastropoda; family Raphitomidae; genus Phymorhynchus; species Phymorhynchus buccinoides. Next base: position 3,330,903 of record JAGGCT020000035.1, read on the forward strand.
AACCCCAACAGGAAGACATTTCTAATAAAAGAATGGTGTCTTCTCTGCACTAGGCCGAAAAGTCCACAATTTAAGCAAACCAGCACAAGGTGAAAAGAAAAATGAAGAACATTTTGGGTAAAATAGATAAGTTATTTAAAATGCGGGAAATTGCAATTTGAAAAATTTAATACAAGTGGGTAGAAAGAGCCGACCACTGAGATGATCCTCTAATTAAAGGGATGCAAGTAAACCTAGTAGTGTAGCTACTCCCTGAACCCAACATGTAAAGAGCAGGAAAGACAGTGCATAAAGAGTTGGCAGTGGATCCAATATTGGATGCCTGTGGCACACACACCGAAATGGAATATCATTAAGAACAAATTATACCACAAAACACTACAAAGGGTCCAAGCACGGGGTAAATGTGTGCCATGCTTTTCTGAGTAAGAAGACGGGGGATAGCCCAATTATCTCATGTGGAATGATAAGAAAATTGTAACAGCGGCTCAAATTTGCCACTGTTGATAATAGAATGCTGGAGACCATAAAGTGACGCCAGTCGTTCTCACCATAATGTTGGGCGAAAATAGTTGACTGAAATTTGCATCATTCCTTGTCAAGGAGATAATTGAAGGTATGGGCTTCTTGACCCGTCCATGGCGCTTTTTTGCCCCGGCTTCCCCTACCACCCTCCATGCACTGTACAAATGTGGCTTGACAACGCTTTATAGCTTTAAATGCCACTGTTAATAGTGGTGGATCCAGAAAAGGATGCCAGTGTTTCTACCCATAATGACAGATAATATCTTGGTAAAGGTCAAGATGTGCCTCCCCCCACAAACACCACTAACTGTTTACCCATTTTTTTGCCCCTCTCTGTGAAAAGAATACTAAATAAAGTATATCAAAGATTGTGCTGTTTTTGACTTTTACCAGAAAAGGTGTGTTGTGTGTGTGTTGTGTGTGTGCAAATAATAGTTGCGTGCGTGCGTGCGTGCGTGATGTGTGTGTGTTGTGTGGTGTGTGTGTGCGTGTGCGTGCTACCGTGCGTCGTGCGTGCGTGCGTGAGTGCGTGTGAGAGCTGGTGTGATTTGTGCGTGCGTGCGTGTGTGTGTGTTGTGTCCGTGTTTGTGTGTGTGTGTGGTGTTTGCGTATTTGTCCGTTGTTGTGTGTGTGTCGCCTTTGGGTGTGTGTAACCATGTGTAGTGTTGTATGTGTGTGTATTTGTGCTGTGTCTGTGCCTAAATGTGTGCTTGTGCGTGTACTGACTCCTCACCCTGTGTGTGTGTGTTGTGTTGTGCGTAACCCTGTGTGACGGTATGTTGTAGTGAACCACAACTGTGTGTGTGTTGCGTGTGTGGTGCAGTACATAGTGGCGTGTAGTGTGCGTGTGTAGTGCTAGTGTGTAAGTTTGTGTGTGTTGTGTGTGTGTGTGTGTGTGTGTGTAGGCCCCCTATTTCTGTCTAATTTCAGCTGTGTAATCTAATCTCTATAACAATAAGTTAATTACTGAGCCTTTTTGTTGTTGAAAACACCCAAGCATTGGAAGTGAGCTATAGGGGGAATACTTATCATTTATCACATTTTATTGTTAGCATAATAATTCAAACATAAATTTTTTTCCCAAAACTAACGTTTTGAAATAAGCATTTGTTATAAATTTGAAAAAGCAAAATCTAAAATACCATAACGTAAGAATTTTTTTTTTTTTCTTCAGCTGCAGGGGGGACACTACCCCTAGACCCCGGCCTTTCAGGTTTTTTTTTTTTTCATTTTGTGTAGGCGCACGCATTCATCGCCCTGTATTTCCATGAGAGGTTTCTGTTTTAAAAGGAAATGGCGCTGCTACTGGCACCGGGCTTAGGACTATGTTACGTCATAGGACAATTAGAGACCGGCCCCAAAAATGTCATGCATCGGTCATGCACCTTCTGTTTGAAATCGGGGCGCAACTCCAACTGAGGCGTCTAGTTTCCTTTTAAAGACAAGACAATGAAGCCTACTTTGGGGTTGGAAAATTGAGAGAGAGAAAGAGATATAGAGAGATAGAAGGGGGCGGAAGGCAGAAAAGAAGGGACTTGGAGGCATGGATAGCGGGCCTATAGGGCATTAGATTACTCCGACTGCTTTCCCGTAAAGATAATGCTGTTAAATGAAAATGTATAAGAGTGGGGTAAATAGAAATAGATTGTGGACTTGGAAATAAGGTTCTTCTTCTTCTTTGTTGTCGATTGCTCAGACAGTTTCCTCTCATATGATCGCAGATGCGTCATGCTGCCGTTTTGCGCTGACTAAGAAATAGTTAGGCCCCAGCATTTCCGACTCCTCGATACTGGAAGAAACCTTTGCAAGGGGTTTTCTGAAAACAAAGGCAGTAGAATGTCACCGGTAAGGCAGAAAGGGCCAGATGACAGTAAGCAAACGGAAAAGACAGAGTAAAAGAGAGTGACACAAACCAGAAAGTTACAACAACAGAGAACTTCCATAAAGTGGAGCTAGACATAACTTAGCTACGAAGGTCTTTTCATCACCGGCAAGCCACCCTCGAGCAATTCTATTAGGGCAATAGCTGACTGTTGTGCTTTTCTTATCAAAGAATGCCTATCTCCGCTATCACATGTGTTGGATTACGTGATAAAAATCAACAATTTAAACTACCATTGTAACAATCTTTTGAACCGACAAGAACAAAGAATCTCTTCGTCTTACATCTAATTTTCTGAACACAGATTAATAGGTGGTAATATGTTCTGTCTAGAATGTGTATGTTTTGAGAAAGCAGTTTGAGCGAGGATCTGACCACCATAATTCAGAAAGCTGCTGAAACATTTTTACTTTTAAAATATTTCATTTTATATGCTTCTTCATCTTTAAACGCAGTAATAAAATTTAACTTGTGGCCTTTTTCTCTTGTAATATTTGTCGTAGAAGGGAGTAGTTGTGCTACATGGAAGAAATGACCTGTGTTTCGCTAAGTCTTTCGAACATGGAATAAATTCTCAGAGCCTCCGTGTAGTTACAACAGAGAAATTTTCATTTTTTTGATCAAAAATATTTTTTTAAATTGTTTTTTGTGTATAGAATATAAATAATACCAAATAATATATATAGGTTAATTTTAAAACAAGATCATTTGCCCACTAATATATGTTTTTAAATTTTGAGTTTTGGCTTCATTCACTAATGTTAGAAACATTTTGTCGTTTTATTCATATAACAATCTGTTGCTTCGCTTAACTAAAAAATACAGCGCCTTCTTTAAAAATGTCATTTCTTATTTTTGGTTTTTTCAATAACTTTGTGTTTTCTTTTCCGCTATATTATTCCATGCATTTATTAATCTGTTAGTAAAAAAAGGTTTCTGTTAGTCTGGCTGTTAGTAAGCTTTTTGTATAGTTTGAAATTATGGTTGCTCTTCAAGTTTTGATAACCTTAGCTTCAGACACAGGCCACTGTGCAAAAAATACAATAACTGAATCCAGACTCACGTTTGATGAGAGGTTTAGTCATCCTTTCATTGCCAATCTTTTTTTTCGTCGGAGGCTCCGTTTTTTTTTTTTCGTGCTTTCCCTTTCAATTACCATACCAACATTCTATACAACAAACATCAGGTTTTTTTTTTCCGCGATCCTTCACCTCTCTCCTCTCCCTCTTCGTCTTCTCTGTTCTGTTTCCTGTCCTCTCTCGTCTCTCCTTTCTAGATCTGAAAAAAAAAGAAAAGATCTCTCTGAGTTGTGTTCCTCCTCTAAAAAAAAAAAAAAAGATTTTCTTGTTTTTCTCTCGGCTTTTTAAAGTTATTCTGGGCTTTTTTGTATTTTTTTGTTGATTTTATGGACTTTTTTCTTTTCAAAGAAAAAAAAAAATCTTTTTCTCTTTTCCTTTTTTACATATTGCTTCTTATGTTTCAATTTTTTTTCCTTCTTTATATCTTCTATTTTTTTCTGTTCATTCCATTTTCCGCTATTAGACTACCAACACATTTTTTTTTTTTTGCTTCTTATTTGTTGTATGGACCATTTTTTATATCCTTCCTTATTCCTGTTATTGCTGTTTTCTATCTGTGGTCTAGTAAGATTCCTTGACTGTTTCTCTTTTGGAGTTTTTTTTCTCTCTAAAGTCTCCATTAGTATTATGGTATAGTTCTTACTTCAGCTTTTGTATATTCTTTGAATTTTGGCTTGTTTTTTATCTTTGTAATTTTTAGGTGTGCTGGTTTTTTTCTTTTTTCTATCTGTTTCTCCGATTGGTCATTTTGTCAGTATGTACGCTTTTTTTCTATATCTCTCTTATTTTTTATCTATCCTGTCTCTCCTGTAGGTTTTTTCTCAAATATTGCAGATATTTAAATGTCACTCATAAGTTTGTTTTACATAAGATTTTTTTTTTTTAATTGTGATCTCTCTTTCCTCCTCTTTGCTTGTCTCTTACAAATTCATTAAATTTCTGTATCTTTCTTAGGTTTCTTAAAATATTTTTTTTTTTTTTATTTAATTTTTTTTGTTTTTTTTTTTTTTTTTTTTTTTTACACTCGTTGTGTTTTTTTTTACTGTGTTATGTAGGTTGAGCCGTGGGTACGGCAACAGCCACACGCGGAGATACCCTAACGAAGTAAAAAACTAAGGACTCGCCTGACTATTGGATAGACCTGAGACGGTCTATGGTCGAACTAAAAAGAGAGCCATAATGAGTAGCCATCGCACCCTTCATGGGAAGAGTATTCTACGTCGACTCGTGGACACTTTTAACTCTGCCTTTTATCCAATTTCCTTTCGTGACAAGAAAAGTATCTACTATCTTTGACCGGTGAATGCTTATTGCATACCCCTCTTCTCTTGCCATCATTAGTTTATTTTAAATTTAAATAAAATATAAAAAATTAAAAAAAAATAAGATATAAAAATATACCGCAACCCCCACCCCCCCCCCCCCTTCCTTCTCACAGTCACACAAAAATCGCATCCAAATGTTGTTTTTTTAATGGGTGTCGCGCCTCTGGATGCGACGCGCTCTCCCAGGTGAGAGCAACCCGAATTTTCACAGAGAAGCCTCTGTGACTATTTAGTACCTAAACTAACTAACCTACCTACCCAAACCCTTGCCTAACCTATATTGGTTATGCCTGTCAATAGATTTTTCATGTAATACTTTTGTTGTGAACTGAACCCCTCACCCACCTATCACACGCTTTGTGAAAAAACGTGCTCATATCTTCCCTGGAATTGTTGTAATGATTTATGTGTTTTTCTTGTAATCCGGCAGGCCCCTCCCCGGCCTTGTCTCTTCCTGTATTTGTTGGTTTGCACTGGTTCGCTTTATTTCCTTTGTTATGCATCACACGATACTGTACGTCTGTACTGATCATTGCTTAGCTGTCCCAAGCCCTGAATATTATCTGGTAGTTTTCGCCGGACGACCCCGCCCCCTCAACGAGTCTCTCCCTGTGGGATACCGTGGGTCCCCTATTCGTAACAATAGTTCCTCCACCTTCTGGAAGTTATGTGCGTGTGACGTCCTCTATTCTGTCGCCTCTCCTTTACTCTGCGCTTTTCCCTTTCCTTCTGACATCTACTATCTTTCTGACTTATTGACCCTTTCTCTTTCCTTTTTTTCAAAACATCTTTTCAATATGGTTTTCCTTTGAGCTCGCTCCGATCGGATATGTTGCTGTATGCAGCGGAGAGGCCAGTGAAACTGACAACCCTGACACATACGCACCATTACTCATTGGTGACCTTAGGGGCTGGGAACGCAGAAGAGAAAGAGAGCTGTGTTTTTGCTTTATGTCCGTTGAGTCCCAGCCGCTGCAATCCTACTTTGACACCCACCGCTTTCTGAACCACCTGACTGTTATGTATCTATAGTACAGACGTCTTGCTAAGATATAATATCTATATGAGCACTTTCAGTCTCTTTTCCACTATCGGCCCAACTTTCATCTATTGTCAAGACTCAACCAATGATCATATAATATTACAGCCATTCGACGTTAGTGAGAATGATATTCGTAGGCCCAACTGTAGATTCTATGTTGATGTGGTAGGGCTATTATTATTCGTAGGTCCCAAACTGTACAATTACTATGTGTGATGCTGTAGTGGAGAATGATATTCGTAGGGTTCCTAAACTTGTAGAATTATATTTTGATGCTGGTAGCTGGGTCGATGATAGTTCGTAGGTCCGAACTGTACATTACTATGTTGGTTGATGCTGGTAGGGCAATTATCTTCGTAGGTCCCAACTGTACATTCTATTTTGATGCTGGTATGGTGCAATGATATTCGTAAGTCCCAAAGTGTACAATTACTGTGTACCGTGGGATGATGGTAGGCATTGAGGTCCCAAACTGTGCATTACTATGTTGATAGCTGGTAGGGCAATGATATTCATTAGTCCCAAATTGTAACAATTACTGTGTCCGTGGATGTGGTAGGGGCATTGAGGTCCCAAACTGTGCAATTGCTATGTTGATTGCTGGTAGTGGCAATGATATTCGTAGTCCCAAGTGTACATTAACTGTGTCAGTGATGATGTAGGGGATTGAGTGTCACAACGTGCATGCTCTGTTGATGCAAGGTAGGGCAATGTATTTCGTAAGTCCCAGTGTACAATTACTGTGTCCGTGATGATTGTAGGGGCATTGACTTCCCCAAACTGTACGATTATTACTATGTTGATGCTGGTAGGGGCAATGATAATCGTAGGTCTCAAACTGTGCATTACTATGTTGATGCTGGTAGGGGCAATGTAATCGTAGGTCTCAAACACTGTACAATTACTATGTCCTGTGGATGTGATGGTACGGGCGATGAGTAATCGTGGTCTCAATACTGTACAATTAATATGGTCCTGTGGATGATTGTACCGTCAATAGATTAATCGTAGTTTCTCAAACTGTACATTCTATGTCTGTGGATGCTGGTAAGTCTGGAACTTTTGTAGAACTCTCGTGTTTCTAACATAATTTATACTGATAGGTCCCAAACCCATGGAAAGACGACAAGCGCCATCCGTGGTTAGGAGAGGGTCTGCTGATCGCCCGGAGCCAGGTGGCAGCGGTCCCACGTCCGTCTGCTGCCCCCGCCTTCCACTTCAACATCCTCAAACCCCTACAACATCTCAGCAAAAAAACACCACAAGGGGGCCCCCCCCCCCCCCCTGCGACTGCTGCTGGTCAGTCCGATGCGACATACATTGAAATCGCTTACGTCCAAATTTAAGACTGATTTTTTTTATTTTGAGATAGCCAGTATTTTGAGTTAAAAATACTTTTTTTTTTAAAGCTCATAAATGATTTACTGGGGCCACAACTTATTGTAGTTATCCAGTAGTCCTTCTTAGTTATCCGGTTTGTTCGGTTTGGTAGAATTATTGTGAGTTATCATGAGTCCTTCTGAGTTATCCGTTTGTTCGTTTTGGGTTTTTTTGAGTTGGCAGGTTCCACTGTAATATAGCGGCGGGGTGCCTGTGGGTATTCGACGCCCTGAATTTCGGCTGTTTGTGCAGTTTCGGCGGTGTTCTGCCTGACGCTGGGCCTTCTACTCTGATGGACTCAGACTCATGAGTGACTCATTATATTCAAGGTTATATGGGAAAGTTCGAGCAAAGCTTGGTCACCGTACGCAACCAATGCTTTTACTTGTTTTATGTTTTTGTTCGTTGTATTTTCTTTTTCTCGTTTCAACTTATGTTTTCTTTCTTCGTCGTCTTCTCCTTCTTCGTCTTCTTCCTTCTTCTTCTTCTTCTTCTTCTTCCTTCTTCTTCTCTTCTTCTTCTTCTCCTCTGCCTCCTCCTCCTCCTTGCTCCTCACTCCTTCTTCCTATTCTTCTCTTTCTTCTTTCTATCTTCTTGCTTCATTCTCCTCCTCCTCCTACTCCTCCTTCTCCTCCTCCTTCTTCTTCTTCTTCTTCTTCTTCTTCTTCTTCTTCTCTTCTTCTTCTTCTTTCCTCCTCCGCCTCCCCCTCCCCTTCTCCTCCTCCTTCTATTCTTCTTGCTCTTGTTCTTACTTCTCCGTTTGTTCACACAATCAAGCCGATTTCTTACACTCTTTGTTTCTGTTGTTCTTGTTCGTCTTCATTCTTGTTCTTCGTTCGTCTTAAAACAAATTATCTTGATGAAATCAAACACCGGCTTTTTTCCTGGTTGGTAGTACTTCCGGATCTTCCCACTATCTTTATAGTTATTAACGTCCCTAATTATGTGCCTGTTCCGGCGGCGGACGTTAACGGACTTTCCGCCATTCTTGTTTGTAATCACCACTTCATCTTCTCTTTTTGTGCTCTTGTCGTTCTTCTTCTTCTTCTTCTAGTTCTTCTCCTCTCTCTCTCCGTCTCTCACTCTCCCTTCTCTCGTCTCTCTCTCTCTCTCTCTCTCCTCTCTATCTCTCTCTCTCCTCTTCGTCCTCTCTCTCCCTCTCTCTTCCTCTCTCCTCTCTTCTTCTTCTCTCTCTCCTCTCTCTCTCCTCTCTCTCTCTCTCTATGTATTTTGTGTCACGCGACTCTGTTGTATGCCAGTGTGTGTGTGTGTGTGTGTGTGTGTGTGTGTGGTGTGTGTGTGTGTGTGTGTGTGTGTGTGTGTGTGTGGTTGTGTAATGTATGTAATGCCTTTGTTACATGATGGTGATAATTTATTTTCAGCAAAAGGTTGGAAAGCACTCCGCTGAACAGAAGAGCATTGACATTGTTCAGCACTGCGTCATCCTGTGCACGGTTGATTTCAATCCTGCATGTGCCATTGTCCTACAACGAACAACGTGCAGATAAACGGGGTGGGAGAGAGAGAGAGAGAGAGAGAGGAGAGAGAGAGAGAAGAGAGAGAGAGAGAGAGAAGAGAGAGAGAGAGAGGGAGAGAAGAACAGGACAGAGAGACAGAGGAGAGAGAGAGGAGATAGAGAGAGAGAGAGAGAGAGAGAGTAGATAGGAAAACTAACGAACGAACCTTTTTTTTTTATTATTGGAGATAAATTAAGCACTACCGGCTTGTTTGCATCAGCCTCAAAAAGGAAACGAAGAACAAAAAACCCGCCACTTTACAACGACATGGAAAACTTCAAACAAGAATGAAAATAAAAAAAAGACCGAACATACACGACAAATCCAACTCATCAATACCACAAGCAAACATCACACATTGAAATCAAAGACATCGAGAGAGAGAGAGAGATAGAGATAGAGAGAGAGAGAGAGAGAGAGAGAGAGAGAGAGAGAGGAGATGATAGAGAGATAGAGATAGAGAACGATACGAACGAACGAAATTTATTTTTCAGGGTAATGAGATAAGCTAATTTAATTACATCTTTTTTGAGAAAAAAAAAAAAAAAAAAAAAAGAAGCCCTGAGGAGAGAGGAGAGGAGAGAGATGGAGCTAGAGAGAGTAGAGAGAGAGAAGAGAGAGAGAGAGAGAGAGAGAGAGAGGAGATGAGAGAGAGAGATATTCAATACATGTACACATATTTACGATCATCAACATTTGTTTTTTTGGTGCCAGGGAATCTCACTCCCTATGTCCAGGCCGTCACAACACTACAAGAGCTGTTTGCAAGAGGGGCAGGTAGGCCTAATGGAGGGGGGGGGGGGGGGGGGGTAGAGGGTATGGAAATGGCAGGGTAGCGCTAAAGAAAATCATGTTAAGTACTCTTACCTGGACAGGTAACGAATAGCAAAACTCCCCAGCGATACAGAGATATGAAGACGGAAAGTATAGTCATGCAGTGAACAGACATGTGAAATAGACAGAAAAACTTAAAACCTTTAAGTCTAAGCCAATAAGTTTCTTTATTTCCATTGGAATTGTACACATGGAACTTGTCTTACCACCGTGTAAAATACGATATTAAATAAAGTTCAAGTACGTGAAACCCGCTTATTTAAGTGCTTGGGACCACCCAAATTACATGAAATTATCGCGAACTTGAAATTATCGGAGTGCTCGGTTTATTTCAAGTTTTTTGCCTAATCTAACACAAAATTGAAATTAGCCGGCAAATGTTAAAATTAAACCGAGCAAGATGGGTGAAGAAGATTTTTATATGTATTGGATATTTTACATTGAGATTTATGTGTTTAGAAAGTGTACACTTGTATCTTTTATATACTTTTACCAGAATACAAGCTGTCTACTTCCGAAATGGTGTTCCACCGTTCATGCGCACTGATCTCTCAACTCAGGGGTGGTTTTTGAGGGGCACCCTGATGGCTTCCGACAAATCTTCCGTCATAGTACCCCCGTCGGTGCTGCTCTTTGTGAATTTGCTGGAAAGCCCCCCCCCACAAACAACAGCCCTGTCCTCTCCCGGCTAATAGCCTCCCCTCTTTCCTGTCTGTCTCTGTGTCTTCCTTAGCTATTGTGCCTTTCAGGAGCGTTTTTATGCAAGGCCATTTGATCTCTGTTACATGTGACCGTACCACTTCAGTTTCTTCCTTGAACGATGTGAGGCAGGTAGTCATGAGGTCCATGATTCTGTCCCTGACTTCCTCATTTATGATACAGTACGGTCTTGTATGAGATGTTCATGGATCTTGCGGTAAACATTTCGTAAAACATTTCAGTAAAGTGTGTTGACTTTGAAATTATGCGAGCTAATATATTGAATTTAGCCGATCTCCTCGCTTGAAAATGTGTTTGACTTGAGATTAACCGAGCACTTGAAATTAACCGGGTTTCGCTTCAGTTGGGACAGAGAATTTACTTGAAATTAACGTAATTTGAAATTAACCGAATTGAGTTGTTGCCAGATAGAAAGAAGGCCTCTGGCCGGACCTTAGAATGGCGTGAAATTATCCCTAAATTGAAATAACCGAGTTTTCCACTGTATCACACTTTCAGGTTGAAGAAGTAGTACCCACCATTGGCCTAGTATTTCCCTACTGGTGACTGAAAGTGGACTGCACAAAGTAGAAATGTTTCTGAACAAAAGCAGTGCATCCTATTTCCACAGAGATCCGTTGGGTTTATCAGAACTGGGTGTACTCCTCACCCATAACGGCAGAAATTCGCACGCAGTTGTGTGACTTTGTTCACGGTAATTTCTTGAACGTGTCATTGCCACACGACAATAAACACTGTCGAGTACAGAGTTTTTTGTCTCCTCTGCTGGGAGAGGTGTGTGTGTGGGGGATGGGGGATAGCCGAGAGATCTTTCAGCGTGAATAGGGTTTCTCCCAGCTTCTGGAAGTTCTGTAATAGCACTTCCTCAAATGTATTGCTGTCTTTGAACTCTGCCTTTTCCTTTTCTCACTGTTGTATACTATTTTTCTGACTAATGGCCCTTCTCCGATCTTTTCTTAAAAAAACAAAACAACTCGTTCAGTACTTTTCTTCTTTGACCCTCTGAAATCGGAATGTTCCGCTATTAACAGCGAGGAATATCCGCAGTGAATACTGAAACCAGACACATGGGTCCCCCGTTAGGACGCATATTATGGCCTAGGACGCGAAGAAGTTTGCTTCCCAGCCTCCCTTGTGGGATTACCGTGAGTCTCAGAAATAGTTTCCCCACATTCTGGAACTTCTTTGCCGAGCAAAACTTGCTCGCTATAACTTCGCTGCTTTTGCCTTTTATCCTGTCCTTATACGGACCTTACTATGTTTTTGCGTCATCGGCCCAAAAACCCTTTTTTTTCGTGCCTTTTTTTCTGTAAACTTTGTTTTAAACATGGGGGTGGGGTTGGGTGGTTTTCGGTCCCCACATGTAGGACTACAAGGTACGCAGCACACAAATCAACCAGACTATAACTAGGGAAGACGTGAGGTAAAAAGCGCATGGAGGTAAGAAGCCCACCCCATTATCTCATGAAATAAAGAAAGATTTTCTGTCAAATGTGCCCATGAGACTAATGCTAGACATTAACGCCTCGTCTCATGGGAAAATGAGACTGAAATTTTGCTTCATTTCATGATATAATTGGGTGGGCTTCTTACCCGCCATGCTCTTTTTACCCGTCCTTCCCTACATACCAATTCACAACTGCGTCACAGTGGGTGCTCTATCAATTAATGAACAAAATGGGGTTTAATGAAGGAACAGATCCTGCATAATGCCAAGCAACTGGCCTTTACTACATAACTGACCTTCTGCATTAGGAGAAGACGGGGTGAAAAGCCATGGCGGGTAAGAAGCCCATGCGCAATTTGATCTCTGAAATGAAGCAAATTTCAGTCAAGTTTTGCCCATGAGACGATTGGTTTAATGTTTAGCATTCGTCTCATGGCAAATTTGACTGAATGTTCTTTATTTCATGATAATTGGCAATGGGCTTTTTACCCGCCCATGGTCATTTTACTCGTCTTAGACGCTCAATACGCAACACACCGTCAGACGTAGTATGGTAGCCAGTCTTATCTTCAACAAATTGGTTTTAATTGAAATCAAAAGCAGAAGGCCCCCCAGCGAACGCAACCTGGACTTTCTGGACATTCTGCTGACCGCCAGAGACGAGAACGGAGAAGGAATGAGCCCTCTGGAGATTCGCAGTGAGTGGACACCTTCTGGTTTGAAGGTGATTTACTTTTGACTGGCTGATGATTGTGATCCCTGCAGACACCCTTCACTCTAATAAGAAAGAATCGAGGACTTCTGCCAAGGAAAATTATGTACAAAAGCTAACAACAGTGGGAATAGCTTTAGAAGCACTAACTGGCCTGCGCGTTGGATGGGTACGTGGGTATGGGGAATCTGGGTAAAACGCATGGCGGGTAAGAAAGGCCCACCTCCCAATTATCTCTGAAATGAAGCAAATTTCAGTCTCATTTTTGCCCATGGAGACGAGCGTTAATGTCTGCATTCGTCTCATTGGCAAATTTGACTGAAATTTTCTTTATTTCATGAGATAGTGGGGGGCTTCTTGCCCGCCATGCTCTTTTTTTACCCGTCTTCCCCTATGTACT
>JAGGCT020000035.1:3344265-3371255 GCA_017654935.2 Phymorhynchus buccinoides
CTCAGTTGTGTAGTCGATTGGACAATCGAGGCGACTGGTACGATGGTCCATTGTTTATTGTGTTACCTGTGTGTGTTGTCCCTCGGGAGGAGGTGGAGAAGAGTCTCCTGCCGGGCAGTGGGAACAGATGGACATCAGGTCAAGTAGTCAGAGCAGGATCATGTATTGTTTTTAACCTGTGTTGTCCAGGGGAGGAGGCGGAGTAAGGAGTCTTCCTGCGGTGCAGTGTCAACAGATGGACATCACTACGTCTGGACGGATCTAATGTATTGTTTACCTGTGTGTCCTGAGGGGGGAGTGGAGAAGAGCCTCCTCGCCGTCAGTGTCAGACAGATTGGATATCAGGCAGTAGGAACAGGTCAATGTTTGTTTACCTTTGTAGTCCGGGGGAGGAGGATGAAGAGGCTCCTGCCGGTCAGTGTCAATCAGATGGATATCAGGCAACGTACAGGTCCATGTATTTTTTTACCTGTGTGTCCCGGGGAGGGAGGTTGGTAGAATTGTGCCTCCTGCCGGTGTCAGTTGTCACCAGATGGACATCGAGGCAATGGCACAGGGCTCATGTATTGTGTTATCACCTGTGTGTCCAGGGGGAGGAGGTGGAGAGAGTTCTCCTGCTGGTCAGTGTCAACAGGATGGATATTCAGGCATGGGACAAGGTTCAATTGTATTTTTACCTGTGTTCCATGGGAGGAAGTAGAGATAAGAGTCTTCCTGCGGTCATGTCAACGATGGACATCAGGCGAACGGTACAGGTCTAGTGCTTGTTTACCTTGTGTCCAGGTGGAGCGGGAGGAGGTGGACGAAAGGTCTCCCTGCCGGTCAGTGTCCACTAGCAGAATGTGGACGCAGAGGTATGACAACATGGGTCATGACACCAAGCTCAAGATCATCGAAATCCTCAAGGTCAGCCGTTGTCTTCACATATTGCAAGAAAAGTTACCCTCCATGGGGGGAAATTCTGCGCTTGTAACTTCCTCTGAGCTGTCCCCTCTCTTTGACTCTGCCTTTTCCCTTTGCGTACTGTCATTTACTATTACCCCCCACCCACCGGGGGATACCGGGGGTCTTTTTTATATCATAGTTTGCACCTGGCCACCTTCTGGAAGTTCTGTTGCTTGTAACGTCCCCTTCTGATATGTCACTCTCTGTTGACTTGTGCTTTTCCATTTCGTCTGTCTTTAACTATGACCCCCCCCCAAGTGGGATACCGAGGGTCCTTTTTTATACAAATAGTTGCCCTGGCCGACATTCTGGAAAGTCTGTGCTTGTAAACGTCCCCTCGATCTGTCACTCTCTTTGCTCTGGCCTTTTCCTTTGCGTACTGTCATTTTACTATGACCCCGCCCCCCCTGGGGATACCGGGTCTTTTTTATACAAATGTTGCCTGGCCACCTTCTGGAAGTTCTGTGCTTTGACTTCCCTCTGATCTGTCACTCCTCTTTGCTCTCCTTTTGCGTACTGTCATCCACTATCTTTCTGCCTTATTGGTCCAATTCCCTGCCTTTTTTGAAGTACACTCATTCTTACAGAATTTGTTCTACCGATTGACGGGCCATCTGGGCCTAACTATTTCTTAGTCGGCACAGAACGGCAAGCATGACGCATCTGCATCTTTTGACTTGAAGCTGTCTGAACGTTGACGAAGCAAGAAGAGTCAAAAGTGAGGAAACTGGATCTCTCCTGGGTTGTCTTGTGTCTCTGTCGACTACTGCATGCTAGTTTGTAACTTAAAAAGATCTGTCTGAATTTGTTTTGTTTGTAGAAAAACTTGATTGTCTAAATAGGTCAGTTTTCGTTTTGTTTGCCGTTTGTTTTGTTGTTGTGGTGTGTGTGTTATGTATCGTTCCTTTTCACATTGTCCTTTGACCTTTCTGCCCTCTTGAACAGAACATACATGGAACCTCCCTTATAAGACCTCCCATATAGACGCCCTCCCACATACGACCTACTTCTCTGGCAGTGCCCTTCTTTGTAAGGTATAACATTTTACATCCCTTATAAGACCCTCCCTTATAAGACCTGTTTTGGTAATTGATTTTTTGAAGGTCTGATAAGGGAGGTTCCAGTGTACTTGCTCAACAATGATCCAACAAGCTAAATATTACCGAATTTACGGCCCTTAGTCGACACAGCGCATAAGGCGCACCACCCTGTCTTTTTAAAAACCCACGTATTTGAACACGATAGGGCGCATTACCCCCTATAAGGCGGCAAAGAAACCTAAAGAAATCAACAAAACGGATACGAAAACTATCAGCGCAAGTAACTTACAGGTCTATTGCTGTGTCCGATTTGTGATCACGGAATAAGATACGTCGTGAAGCGAAAGTGCAATGTGAAGTGAACTGTTGTCGGTTGTTGTGGAAGCTACCATGAGCATGGTGAGTTGTTACATTTCACCTCTCCGACCACTTTACTTTTTTCTGTTTAAAGTAAGAAGGGCGGCATGCGCCGGATTGGGCGCAGGGGCAAAGTTCCAGGTAAAAAAAGTTTGCGCTTATAGGCCGTAATTTCTTGTTAAATGGAGACTGCTGGACATGTTAAAGTTTCACCTCACCATTTAAAAGGATACAAGGGATAATGTTTGTTGGTGTGCAGTTCATTCTGAAACCGTTCGGCTTGGACTTACCCGCATTCTTTCACCTGCCTGCTATCCATCTTCAAGATGCAGCACGACGGGGACGGGGCTTCCACATGGAGGCCTCCACCGCTCCATTAAACTAAATCCCGGTAAACAGAAATCCCGTTAAAACAGAATCCCAGGTAAAACACAATCCCAGGAAAACAGAATATGGGTAAACAGAATCCCAGGTAAACAGAAAAATTTCCCCCAGTAAAACAGAAACTATCAGGTAAACAAAAATCCAGGTAAAACAGAAATCTCAGGTAAAAACAAAATCCCCGTAAGCAGAAAATCCCAGGTAACAGAAATCCCAGTAAAACAGAATATGAGGTAAAACCAAATCCCAGGTAAAACGAAATATCAGGTAAGAGACAGAAATCCCGGTAAACGAATCTTCAGGTAAAACGAATCCCAGGTAAAACAGAAATCCCAGGTCAAACAGAAGTCACAGGGAAAAACAGGTCTTGTGACTCTTTTCATGGCTAGAAAAGCAAAAACAAAACACTCCCTGGACTCCCTGCTTGCCTGTTTTGGATTTTTCTCTCTCCGTTGCATCCATGAATGTATGTCATACTTTTGATGTCATAGTCCTGATGATGGTTTGTTGGTTTAGACATTCAGGAAGATTAATCTCGACTCTAGACATTTTCTGGATTGAGTCCACAGGTCTTTTTTATTTTCTCATAAGACATTGATAATTTCCTCTGTTTCTTCCTCTGGCAGTGAAGGGTTTACCCCTTTCGCCGCCAGCCTTTTTTCAGCCACCATTTCCATTAAGCTTCCCTGGGTATAGAACAAATTGTCGCATTTGGCAATTCTTCTATGACATGTATAAAGTAAGGCCTTCCTTACCTCCCAACATAAGACAAAGGGTCTTTGGATAACATACCACTGGTTTGAGACTTTTCGTGACTGGTGTTGAATCATTGTGTTCTAATGCTACTTGGTGGTGAAAGGGTTAATGGTCTTTTGGGGCTGAAAAATGGCTGGCGGCGACAATGATTTAAGTGACCTGTGGAACAATCGTGTCATCTGCACCGTTTAACCCTTGGGCGTTGTGTGTGTGTTTGGTCAGTTGGGCTGGACCTGGAGAGCATTGCCACTCAGGCGAGACAGCTTTGGTGGCAGGTGCGCCTTAAGCCGCTCGCTGTGCCGTCTGTCCTGTTCTACTGTCTGGTTCTGTCTTTCTTGTGCCTGTCCTGTGTTCTGAATTCTGTCTGTCCTCATGCTGAGACCATCTTTGGGTGGCAGGTGAGCTTAAGCCACGCGCTGTGCCGTCTGTCTGTATCGTCTGTCTGTCTGTCTGTCTGTGCCACCTGTCCTGTGTCTCACTGTCAGTCGGTCTCATGCTAAGACATCTTTGGTGGTAGGTGAGCTTAAGAGCCGCTCTCTGTCTGTCCTGTCCTGTGTGTCGCTGTGTCTGTCTGTCTGTCTCATGCTGAAGACATCTTTGTGGCAGGGTAGCCTTAACGCTCTCATGTCTGCTGTCCTATGCCTTACTGTCTCTCTGTCTCTAGGCTGAGACTTTTGGTGGCAGGTGACCTTAAGGCCGCTCTCTGTCCACGTCTCTCTGTACCGTCTGTCCTGTGGCTCACTGTCTGTCCTGTCTGAGCTGAAGAACTTTGGTGGCAGGTGAGCCGTAAGCCGCTCTCTGTCTGTCTGTTAATGCCTTACTTCTGTCTCATGCTGAAGACATGTTTGGTGGCAGGTGAGCCTTAAGCCGCTCTCTGTCTGTCTGTCTGTGTGTCGCTGTGTCTGTCTTGTCTGTCCTCATGCTGAGACTCTTTGGTGCAGGTGAGCCTTAAGCCGCTCTCTGTCTGTCTGTCTGTGCCTTACTGTCTTCTCTGTCTCAGGCTGAAGACTTTGGTGGCGTGAGCCTTAGCTCCGCTCTCTGTCTGTCTGTCATCCTACTGTCTCTCTGTCCAGGCTGAAGGACATTTTGGGGCAGGTGAGCCTTAGCCGCTCTCTGTCTGTCTGTCTGTGCCTTACTGTCTCTCTGTCTGTCTGTCTGTGCCGTACTGTCTCTCTTCTCAGGCTGAAGACATATTTGGTGGCAGTGAGCCTTAGCCGCTCTCTGGCTGTCTGTCTGTCATCTGTCGTGTTAACTGATGTCTTCAGTTCTCTTCTGTGCTTTATCATACCTACTCTCTCCATGTCCTTTTGCCACCCAGCCCCCCTCTCTGTTTTTATTAACATCTCCTATTTTTCATCACTGCTCTCTGACTGTTGTGTTTATCTCCCCCTCTGTCTCTCTCTGTTCATTGCGGAGCAGCAGAGTTGGACCTTGATGGTCAAGGGGCAAGATGTTTTTATGGCACCTATTCGCCTAGCAAAGTGACAGTAGTTTGCCACAACCATCAGACCCAAGTTTGTAAAAGGAATAATTATGAGAAGTTCCTTCCCTTATTCTTTCACTCGTCCCTTCTTATTCAGTACTGAAGTCTCCAGTTCAGCTACCACTTCGCACTATTGATCAGTCTTGGACAGTCTGTAGCAGGTCGAATACTTAGGTTCCACTGTATGTGTAGTCTCTGTCTCTCTCTCTCGTCCTCTCGTCTCTCTCCTCTCTCTCTCTCTCGTCTCTCTCTCTCTCGGTCTCTCTCTCTCTCTCTCTCCTTGTCTCTGTCCCTCCCTCTCTCTCTCTCTCTCTCTTCTCGCTCTCTCTCTAGTCGTTCCTCTCTCCTCTTCTCTGTGTCTGTCCCTCCCTCCTCTCTCTCTCCCTCTCTCCTCTTTGCTCTCTGTCTCTGTCCTTACCCTCACTCTCTCTCCCCCTCTCTCTGTCCTCCCTCTCTCTCTCTCCCTCTCTTCTCGTCTCGTTCTCTCTCTCACATATCCTCCTCCTCTCTCTCTCTCCTCTCTCTCTCTCTCATTGTCTGCCCTCCCTCTCTCTCTCTCTCTCCTCTCTCTCTGTGTCTGTCCCCTCCCTCTCTCTCTCTCTCTCCCTCTCTCTCTTCCGCTCTCTCTTCTTTCTCTCTGTCTCTGTCCTTGCCTCCCTCTCTCTCATCTCTCCTCTCTCTCTCTCTCTCTCTCTCTCTGTCTGTCCCCTCTCTCTCTCTCTCTCTCTCTCCTCTCTCCCTATCTCTCTCTCTCTACTCTCTGTGTCTCTGTCCTCCTCTCTCTCTTTCTCTCTCTCTCGGTCCCTCCAATCTCTCTCTCTCTCTCTCTCTTCTGTGTCTGTCCTTCCCTACCTCTCTCTCTCTCTTGTCTGTCCCTCCTCTCTCTCCCGCCTCTCCCCTCTCTCTCATCTCTCTCTCTCTGTCTCTGTCCCTCCCTCTCTCGTCTTTCTCTCTGTTCTCCTTGTGCTTGCTCTCCCTCTCTCTCCCCCTCTCTCTGTCCCTCCCTCTCTCTCTCTCCTCTCTCTCTTCTCTCTCTCTCTCTACTCTCTTTCCCTCCTCTGTTCTCTGTCCCCCCTCTCTCCTCTTTCTCTCTGTCTCTGCTGCTCCCCTCTCTCTCCCCTCTCTCTGTCCTCCCCTCTCTCTCTCTCTCTGTGTGTCCCTCCCGCTCTCTCCCTCTATCGCCCTCTCTCTCTTCTCTCTCTCTCTCTGGTCTCTGTCCCTCCCCTCTCCTCTCCTCTTTCTCTCTGTCTCTGTCCCTTCTCTCCCTCTCTCTCCCCCCTCTCTCTGCCCATCCCTCTCTCTCGCTCTCTCTCTCTCTCGTCTCTCCTCTCTCTCTCTTTCTCTCTCTGTGTCTCTGTCCCTCCTCTCTCTCTTTCTCTCTGTCTCTGTCCTTTCCTCCCTCTCTCTCCCCCTCTCTCTGTCCCTCCTCCTCTCTCTCCCTCTCCTCTCTGTGTCTGTCCTACCTCTCTCTCTCTCTCTCCCTCTCTCTCTCTCTCTTCTTGTGTCTCTTCCCTCCCTCTCTCGCCCCCTCTCTCCGTCCTCTCTCTCTCTCTCTCTCTCTGGTCTTGTCCCTCCCTCTCTCTCTCTCTCGTCTCTCTCTCTCTCTCTGTCCTGTCTGTCTCTCCCTCTCTCTCTCTCTCTTTCATCACCCCTCTCCCTCTCTCTCTCTCCTCTCTCTCTCTTCCCCACCTCTCTTTTTTCTCCCCCCTCTCTCTCCCTCGCTCTCTCTGTTTTCAGTGCGGAGCAGCAGAGCTGGACCTATACGTCCAGGGGCAAGATGTTCCTGCGGCGTTCTGTTGACCTGGTGATGCACAACTACCCCTCCCTGGTGTCTGAGCCCTATCTGCTGTTCAGGCACTTCTCCCATCGACAGGAGGTGCTAAGGCCTTCAAACAGGTCCGCAGGTCATAGGGATATTGATATCAAGACATTAGGTAAGACCTAGCACTTTCTCCCAGCGACAGTAGGTCCTACATGCTTCAACAGGTCAGCAGGTCCTAGGGATAGTGATATCAAGACGTTAGTAAAGACGAGTCACTTCTCCCCAGCGACAGTAGGTCCCTGCAGGCCTTCAACATGTCAGCAGGTTCATAGGATAGTGATACACAGACATAGGTAAATAACAGGGCCTTCCTCCCAAGCACAGGAGGTCCTAAGGCCTTCAAACAGTCAGCAGGTCATAGGGATAGTGATATCAAGACGTTAGTAAAGACAAGCACTTCTCCCGCGACGGAGGTCCTGCAGGCCTTCAGAACATGTCATCAGTATAGGGGTAGTGATATCAGACATTAGGTAAAGACAGGGCACTTTCTCCCGCAACGGAGGTCTGCAGGCCTTCAAAAAGGTCAGCAGGTCATGTGACAGTGATCTCAAAGACTTATGTAAAGACAGAGCACTTCTCCCCTCGACAGGAGGTCCTACAGGCCTTCACAACGGGTCAGCAGGTCATAGTGATCGGGATTCAAAGACGTTATGTAAAGACAGAGCACTTCTCCCAACGACAGAGTGCTGCAAGGGCCTTCAAACAGGTCAGCAGTCATAGTGATAGTGATATCAAAGACATTAGGTAAGACAGAGCACTTCTCCCAGCGACTAGGAGTCCTACAGCCTTTCAAACAGGTCGCATGTCATAGGGATAGTGATATCAAAGACTTAGGTAAAGACACGAGCACTTCTCCCGCGCAGAAGTCTGATGCCTCACACGGTCCAGCAGTTCATAGGGATGGTGATATCAGACATTAGGTAAGACAGAGCACTTCTCCCAGCGACAGGAATCCTGCAAGGCCTTCAACAGGCGGCAGTCATAGTGAAGTGATATCAAAGACATGAGGTAAAGACAGAGCACTTCTCCCAGCGACAGGAGGTCCCTACAGGCCTCAAACGGTCAGCAATTCATAGGGATAGTGCTATCAAGACATTAGGATAGCAGACCGAGCACTTCTCCCGCGACAGGAGGTTCCTGCAGGCCTTCAAACAGGTCAGCTAGGTCATAGTGATAGTGTATCACAACGTTAGGTAAAGACAGGGCTACTTCTCCAGCGAACAGGAGGTCCTACAGGCCTTCAAACAGGTCAAGCAGGTCATAGGGATAGTGATATCAAAGACATTAGGTAAAGACAGGGCACTTCTCCCAGCGACAGAAGGTGCGCAGGGCCTTCAAACAGGGGGGGTCCAAATGTCATAGTGATAGTGATATCAAAGAAACATTAGGTAAAGACAGGCACTTCGTCTCCCACGACAGGAGGTCCTGCATTCCTTCAAACAGGTCAGCGGTCATAAGTGACAGTGATATCAAAGACATTATTTAAGACAGAGGCACTTTCTCCCAGCGACAGTAGTCTACAGGCGCTTCAAACAGGTCAGCAGGTCCTAGTTATAGTGATATCAATTACGTTGGGTCAAAGACCGGCACTTCTCAACACAGGAGGTGCTGCAGGCCTTCAAACAGGTCTCAGCAGGTCATAGTGATAGTGATCAAAGACGTTTGGTACAGAGAGCACTTTCGCCCAACTACAGGAGGTGCTGCAGGCCTTCAAACAGGTCCGCGGTCATAGGATAGTGATTATCACGACAGTAGTAAAGACGAGCACTTCTCCAGGCACAGGAGTCCTGCAGGCCTTCAAACATGTCAAGGTCAATAGTGACAGTGGATATCAAGACATTATGTAAAGACAGAGCACTTCTCCCAGCGACTAGGAGGTCTACATGCCTTTCACAGGTCCGCAGGTCATAGTATAGTGATATCAAAGACGTTGGTAAAACTAGAGAGCACTATCTCCCAACGACACGGAGGTTTCTGCAGGCCTTCAAACAGGTCGCAGTCATAGTGATAGTGATATTACAAAGACATTATGGTACAGACAGAGCATTCTAGGGATTCTCCCAACGACATGAGGTGCTGCAGGCCTTCAAACAGGTCAGTCAGGTCATAGGGTAGTGATATTCAAGAGACATTAGGTACAACAGAGAACTTCTCCCAGCGACAGGAAGTCCTGCAGCCTCTTCAAAACAGGTCAGCGGTCATGAGGGATAGTGATATCAAGACATTGTGTGAGGTAAAGCCATAGCACTTCTCCCAGTCGACAGGAAGAAGAAGGCTCGTGACCTTCTGACCTGTTTGACGCCTGTAGGAAACCTCCTGTCGCTGAGCAGTGCTCTGTCTTTACCTAATGTCTTTGATAGCACTATCACGTATGCCCTGCTGACCTGTGTTGAAGCCTGCAGGACTTCCTGTCGCTGGGAGAAGTGCTCTGTCCTTTACCAATGTCCTTGGATATCCCTATCCCTATGACTGCTGACCTGTTTGAAAGGCCTGCAGACGTCCTGTCCGCTGGGAAGAAGTTCTCTGTCTTTACCTAATGTCTTTGTATCACTATCCCTATGACCTGCTGACCTGTTGAAGTCCTGCAGCACCTCTGTCGTTGGGAAGTGCTCCTGTCTTTACCAAATTCTTTGTATCACTATCACTATGACCTGCTGACCTGTTTGAAGGCCATGTCAGCACCTCCTGTCGTTGGGAGAATTGCTCTGTCTTTTACTAATGTCTTTGATATCACTATCACTATGACCTGCTGACCTGTTTGAAGGCCTGTAGGACCTCCTGTCGCTGGGAGAAGTGCTCTGTCTTTACCTAATGTCTTTGATATCACTATCACTATGACCTGCTGACCTGTTTGAAGGCCTGCAGCACCTCCTGTCGTTGGGAGAAGTGCTCTGTCTTTACCTAATGTCTTTGATATCACTATCACTATGACCTGCTGACCTGTTTGAAGGCCTGCAGCACCTCCTGTCGCTGGGAGAAGTGCCCTGTCTTTACCTAATGTCTTTGATATCACTATCCCTATGACCTGCTGACCTGTTTGAAGGCCTGTAGGACCTCCTGTCGCTGGGAGAAGTGCCCTGTCTTTACCTAATGTCTTTGATATCACTATCACTATGACCTGCTGACCTGTTTGAAGGCCTGCAGGACCTCCTGTCGCTGGGAGAAGTGCTCGGTCTTTACCTAATGTCTTTGATATCACTATCCCTATGACCTGCTGACCTGTTTGAAGGCCTGTAGGACCTCCTGTCGCTGGGAGAAGTGCTCTGTCTTTACCTAATGTCTTTGATATCACTATCACTATGACCTGCTGACCTGTTTGAAGGCCTGCAGGACTTCCTGTCGCTGGGAGAAGTGCTCTGTCTTTACCTAATGTCTTTGATATCACTATCCCTATGACCTGCTGACCTGTTTGAAGGCCTGCAGGACTTCCTGTCGCTGGGAGAAGTGCTCTGTCTTTACCTAACGTCTTTGATATCACTATCCCTATGACCTGCTGACCTGTTTGAAGGCCTGTAGGACCTCCTGTCGCTGGGAGAAGTGCTCTGTCTTTACCTAATGTCTTTGATATCACTATCACTATGACCTGCTGACCTGTTTGAAGGCCTGCAGCACCTCCTGTCGTTGGGAGAAGTGCTCTGTCTTTACCTAACGTCTTTGATATCACTATCCCTATGACCTGCTGACCTGTTTGAAGGCCTGTAGGACCTCCTGTCGCTGGGAGAAGTGCTCTGTCTTTACCTAATGTCTTTGATATCACTATCACTATGACCTGCTGACCTGTTTGAAGGCCTGCAGGACCTCCTGTTGCTGGGAGAAGTGCCCTGTCTTTACCTAATGTCTTTGATATCACTATCACTATGACCTGCTGACCTGTTTGAAGGCCTGCAGGACCTCCTGTCGCTGGGAGAAGTGCTCTGTCTTTACCTAACGTCTTTGATATCACTATCCCTATGACCTGCTGACCTGTTTGAAGGCCTGTAGGACCTCCTGTCGCTGGGAGAAGTGCCCTGTCTTTACCTAATGTCTTTGATATCACTATCCCTATGACCTGCTGACCTGTTTGAAGGCCTGCAGGACCTCCTGTCGCTGGGAGAAGTGCTCTGTCTTTACCTAATGTCTTTGATATCACTATCACTATGACCTGCTGACCTGTTTGAAGGCCTGTAGGACCTCCTGTCGCTGGGAGAAGTGCTCTGTCTTTACCTAATGTCTTTGATATCACTATCCCTATGACCTGCTGACCTGTTTGAAGGCCTGTAGCACCTCCTGTCGCTGGGAGAAGTGCCTGAACAGCAGCTGCAGGGCTCCAGACACCAGGGAGGGGTAGTTGTGCATCACCAGGTTCAACAGAACGCGCAGGAACATCTTGCCCCCTTGGCCGTCTAGGTCCAGCTCTGCTGTCTCCGCACTGAACACAGAGAGAGAGAGGGAGAGATAGGGGGGGGAAAAGAGAGGGGGGAGAGAGAGAGAGAGGGAGAGAAAGAGAGAGGGAGAGGGGGGAGGAGAGAGAGAGAGAGAGGTGAGAGACATGACAGACAGAGAGAGAGTGTGTGTGAGAGAGTGGGAGAGAGAGAGAGGGAGGGACAGACACAGAGAGAGAGAGAGATAGAGAGTGAGTGAGAGAGGGGGAGAGAGAGGAGGAAGAGAGAAACGTTAGAGAGAGAGAGAGAGAGGGAGAGAGACTTTCTCTTTCTTTGGAGGGTGACAAACACAGAGAGATAAGAGAGAGAGGGAGGGACAGAAGACAATCGGGGGGATATTCTGTGAGGGAAGGACAGAGACAGAGAGAAAGAGAGAGAGGGAGGGACAGAGAGACACAGAGAGAGAAAGAGAGAGAGAGAGAGAGAGAGAGAGAGAAAGAGAAGAAGAGAGGGAGGGAGACAGAGAGAGGGGGAGAGAGAGTGAGAGAAGGACAGAGACAGAGAGAAAGAGAGAGAGAGGGAGGCAGACAGAGACACAGAGAGATTGAGAGAGAGAGAGATAGGGAGATAGACACAGAGAGAGAGAGAGGGACACACATAGAGAGAGAGAGAGGGAGGGACAGAGATGAGGGGGAGAGCAGAGGGAGAGAAGACAGAGACAGAGAGAGAGAGAAGGGAGAGAGAGGGACTGACAGAGACAAAGCCTAGAGAAGGAGAGAGGAGAGAGAGAGAGAGAGAGAGAGAGAGAGAGATGGAGGGACAGAGAGATAGGGGGAGAGAGAGGGAGAGAAGGAGAGAGACAGAGAGAAAGAGAGAGAGGGAGTTGATATAGATAGCCCAGAGAGAGAGAGAGAGAGAGAGAGGAGATAGAGGGAGAGAGCAGCGGATAGGACAGACTACAGAGAATCCAGAGAGGGAGGGAGAGACTTTCTTCAGAGAGAGAGAGAGAGTCTAGAGAGGGAGGGACAGAGTAGAGAGAGAAATAGAGAGAGGGAGGGACAGAGACTCACAGAGATAGAGAGAAGCGAGAGAGGGAGAAGAGAGAGAAGAGAGAGAAGAGACTTTTGAGAGGGGACAGACACTCGAGAGAGAGAGACAGAGAGAGAGGGAGAGAGAGCGAGAGAGAGGCGACCGTGACAGAGAGAGAGACAGAGAGAGACGGAGAGAGAGAGGGAGAGAGAGAGAGAGAGGGAGGGACATGCCACAGAAGAGAGAGGGAGAGTAGACTTAGACGGAGGACACATACAACAGGGTAGAGAGAGAGAGAGAGAGAGAGGAGAGAGATGAGACAAGAGAGGAGAGAGAGAGGGAGAGAGAGAGATGGGAGGGACAGAGAATAAGGGGGAAGAGAAGAGGGAGGGAAGGACAGAGACATCAGAGAGAAGAGAGGGTGAGAGAGAGAGAGAGACATGTGGGAAACTGAGAGAGAGAGAGAAGAGAGAGAGAGACAGAGAGAAGAGAGAGAGAGAGAGAGGAGAGGGACAGAGACACAGAGAGAGAGGAGCGAGACGAGAGAGAGAGAGAGAGAAGAGAGAGAGAGAGAGAGAGAGACAGAGATCAGAGGACAGAGACTATAAATACAGTGAACCTATCAATTGCGACCTGACTACACATACTGTCCAAGACTGTCAATAGTTGCGAACAATGGTTCAACTCTGAATAGTGACTGGAGCACTATCAGTTAATGAATAAGAAGGGAAGAGTGAAATTAATAAGGGGAAGGAACTTCTCATGATTAATTCCTTTTACCAAACTTGGGTCTGTATTGTTGTGGGCACAAACAACTAACTTTCACTTTGTTAGGCGAATAGGTGCCATAAATAACATCTTGCCCCCTTGACCATCAAGGTCCAACTCTGCTGTCTCCGCACTGAACAGAGAGAGACAGAGGGGGAGATAAACACAACAGTCAGAGAGAGTGAGATGAAAAATAGGAGATCTGTTTAAAAACAGAGAGGGGGGTGGCAAAGACATGGAGAGAGTATGTATGATAAAGCACAGAAGAGACTGACAGACATACAGTAACACAGACAGATGGCACAGACAGACAGACAGAGAGCGGCTTAAGGCTCACCTGCCACCAAATATTCTTCAGCATGAGACAGACAGACAGCTAAAGGGCACAAGAACAGACTACAGACACACTTGTACATAGGAGACAGTAAGGCACAGTACAGACAGACAGAGAAAGCCGGCTTTAGGCTCACCTTGCCCACCAAATATGTCTTCACTCTGAACAGAAGACAGTAAAGGCATAGACAGACAGACAGAGGAGTCGGCTTAATCTGAGAAGGCTCGTCTGATTAATATTGCATGCACACCAAATATGTCTTCAGTCCTGAGACAGAGAGACAGTAATGCACAGACAGACAGACAGAGAGCCGGCTTAATGCTCACCTGCCACGCAAGATATTCTTCAGCATGAGACAGACCAACAGACAACAAGCGGTACAGGTTTACAGACAGACAGACAGGAGAGAGCGGCTGATGAGTGTAGGAGTGTCAGTTCTGCCCCGGCCAAACATGTTTGTCAGCATGAGACATACAGTAAGGGCATAGACAGACAGACAGAGAGCTAGCTTAACGGCTCACCGAAGTGCCACTGAAAGATGTCTTCAAGCATCAGTAACAAGACAGACAGTGAGACACAGACAGACGTACTTATGGCCCAGAGTTAGACCGACCAGAAGAGCGGCTTAAGGCACTCCCGTCCTGGCCACCAAAGATGTCTTCAGCCTATCAACAAAGCCTCAAGACAAGACACGACAGTAAGACATTAGGACAGACGGCACAGCGAGCGGGCTTAAGGCTCACCTGCCACCAAAGCTGTCTTCATCATGAGACAGACAGACAGACAACAGCGGACACACTCTTTTAGACAGACAGATAGCGTCTTAAGGGCTCACCTACCAACAAAAAGATGTCTTCAGCTTTTGGAGACAGACTGACATGAAAACACAGACAGGTGGCAAACAGACAGAACCAGACAGACAGTAACTACACAGACAAACGGCACTGAGCGAGTGGCTTCCAGATGAAGGCTTTGCAACCTGCACTGCCACCAAAGATGTTCTTCAGCATTCATACAGACTAAACAGTCATGAACATACAGACATGCAGTGCAACAGAAAGACAGCCAGACAGTGAGACACGACACAGACAGACGGCACAGCGAGTGGCTTAAGGCTCACCTGCCACCAAAGATGTCTTCCGCCTGAGTGGCAATGCTCTCCAGGTCCAGCCCACCTGACCAACACACACACAACGCCAAGGGTTAAACGGCTGAAGACTGACACGACTGTTCCACAGGGTCACCTTTGGCATACACTGATTTACCGCCCCTTTCCGCCTGTTCCTAGTGTTCCTATTAAGGTTGAGAGCCCATTTTTCTCTTCGCCCAAAATACCATTAAACAAACCCTTCATCACCGCCATGAGTTGCGCATTTAGCACCATAATGATTTTTTAACGCGCCATGTCACGAGAAAGGTGCTGCAAACCAGGGTCTGTTATCCAAATACCCTATTCTCTTAATTTTTGGAGGTAAGAATAGGCCTTTACTTCTATACGTGTCCACAGAAGAATTCCCCATTATTGCAGACAATTTGTTTTTCTATACCCAGGTAAGCTTAACATGGGAAATGTTTTTGCTTGAAAAAAGGGCTGTGGCGGGCGACAGGGTTAACTCAACCCCTTCGCTGCCAGAGGAAAACAGAGAAATTATCAATGTTCTTATTAGAAAATTAAAAAAAGACCTGTTGGACTCAATCCAGAAAATGGTCTAGAGTCGAGATTTAATCTTTCCTGAATCGTCTAAACCAACAACCATCATTGCACAGGACTACGACATCATTTTTTTTTTTTCACATTTTCAATTTCATTATGGATGCCATCTGGCGATCAGGTCTTTTTCAGGCAAAGGCAGGAGTTCATGTGTGGTATTTTTTATTTTTATGTTTTATTTTTTGCTTTTCTTGTTTTGGAAAAAGTGTTTTTATTACTTCTCTCTTTTTTCTATTTCTGTTTTTTTTTTTCTTTTTTTTTTTTTTTTTTTCTGTTTTTTTTTTTTCCCTGTGACTTCTGTTTAACCTGGGATTTTCTGTTTTATCCCTGTGACTTCTGTTTTACCTGGGATTTCTGTTTTACCTGGGATTTCTGTTTTACCTGATATTTCTGTTTTACCTGGGATTTCTGTTTTACCTCATATTTCTGTTTTACCTGGGATTTCTGTTTTACCTGATATTTCTGTTTTTCTGCTTTAATACCAACCCTTATACCACACCCGTGGGAATTCTGTTTTTACCTGAGATTTCTGTTTACAACTTAACCTAAACTAACCTGGGTTTCTCTGTTTTACCCATGATATTTCTGTTTAACCTAGGGATTTCTGTTTTTATTAAAACCCTGGGTTTCTGTTTTAACAAAATAAAACCAAGCCTCATATTTCTGTTTTACCTGGGATTTGTGTTTTACCTGGGATTTCTGTTTTACCTGATATTTCTGTTTTACCTGGGATTTCTGTTTTACCTGGAGCGGTGGAGGCCTCCTGTGGAGCCCCGTCCCCGTCGTGCTGCCTCTTGAAGATGGACAGCAGGCAGGTGATGCGGTAGTCCAAGCGAACGTTCAGAATGAATATGCACACCAAACAAACATTATCCTTGTTATCCTGTTAAATGGTGAGTGTGAACTTACATGTCCATCCTCTCCATTTACCAGAAACTTACGGGCCTAGTAGCGCAACTTTTTTTTTACGAACTTTGACCCCTGCGCCCAATCCGGCGCATGCGCCCTTTCTATTCTCTAAAACAGAAAAAAGTAAGGGGGTCGAGAGTTAAAATGAACAACTCACCATGCTCTGGTAGCTTCCACAACACAAACCGACAACAGTTCCACTCACATTGCACTTTCGCTTCACGATCGTATCTCTTCCGTGATCGCAATCGAACACAGCAATAGACCTGTAATGTTACTTTCGCTGATCGTTTCTTTCTTCCTTTTTTTGATTTATTTGGTTTCTTTGCGCCTTATCGGTGTATGCGCCCTATCTGTGTTCAAATTACGTGGTTTTTTAAAAAGCACCGGGGTGCGCCTTATGCGCTGTGTCGCCTAATGGGCCGTAAATTACGGTAATAATTTAGCTTTGATCATTTGTTGAGCAAGTACACTGGAACCTCCCTTATAAGACTTCAAAAAATCATCCAAAAAAAAAAATGAGGTTTTATAAGGGAGGGGTCTTATAGGGAGGTAATTTTAATACTTACAAAAGATGGGCAAGGTCTCAGGAGAAGTAGGTCGTAGGTGGGAGGTGAGTCTTATAATGGGGAGCGTCTTATAAGGGAGGTTCACTGTTATGTTCTGTCAAGAGGGAAGAAAGGTTCAAGGACATGTGAAACGGAACGATACATAACACACACACACAACAACAACAAACAAAACGGTCAAACAAAACAGAAAACTGACCTTATTTAGACAATCAGTTTTGCTACACACCAAACAAATCTGGAAGATTCTTTTAAGTTTACAAACTAGCAGCATTAGTAGACAGCAGACACAAGACAACCCAGAGAGACTAGTTTTCTCACCTTTTCTTGCTTCTTCTTCATTGTCAAATCGTTTCAGACAGCTCCAGTCAAAAAGATGGTTGCAGATGCGTCATGCTGCCGTTATGTGCCTGAACTAAGAAATAGTTAGGCCCAGGCAATGCCCGTCATCGGATAGAACAAATCTCTGTAAGAATAATTGTACTCAAAAAAAGGCAGGAGAATGGACCAATAAGGCAGAAAGAAGTGGATGACAGACGGAAAAGGTAGAGTCAAAGAGAGTGACAGATCAGAGGAAGTCTACAAGCACAGAACTTCAAGCAGGTTGGCCAGTGGCAATATTTGTCTAAAAAACCCCCGGTTTTTATCCCCACGGTGGCGGGGGGGGGTAATAGTAAAATGACAGTACGCAAATGGAAAAAGGCAGAGTCAAGAGAGTGACAGACAGAGGAAGTTACAAGCACGAAACTTCCAGAAGGTGGCCAGGGCAACTATGTGTATAAAAAGAACCAGGATCACCACGGAGGGGTCATAGTAAAGAAAGTACGCAAATGGAAACGGCAGAGTCAAAGGGAGTAGGGACATGATCAGAGGAAGTCACAAGCACAGAACTCCAGAAGGTGGGCAAGGGCAAACTATTTGTATTAAAAAGACCCCGGTTTATCCCCACGGTGGGGTAGGGGGGTCATAGAAATGACAGTACGCAACCCACGAGAAACGGAACGAGTCAAAGGGTGTTAGTGACAGATCAGAGGAAGTCACAAGCACAGAACTTCCAGAAGGTGGCCAGGGCAATAATTTATATTAAAAAGAAACCCCGGTATCCCCACCGGGGGGTAGGGGGGTCATAGAAAGACAGTACGCAAAGAGAAAGTGCAGAGAGTCAAAGAGAGTGGACAGATCAGAGGAAGTTACAAGCGCAGAATTACCCCCATGGGAGGGGTAACTTTTCTTGCAATATGTGAAAGACAACGGCTGACCTGAGGATTTTCGATGATCTTGATGCTTGGTGTCCAGGACCATGTTGTCCTCCTCTGGTCCACCTTCTTCTGTGACACTGACCGGCAAGGAGGCTCTTCTCACCTCCTCCCCTGGAAACACAGGTAAACAATACATTGACCTGGTCCATTGCCGTGAGGTCCATCTGTTGACACTGACCGGCAGGAGGCTCCTCTCCACCTCCTCCGGACATACAGATAAACAATACAGTGACCTGTCCGTGCCTGAGTCATCTGTTGACACTGACCGGCAGGAGGCTCTTCTCCACCTCCTCCCCTGACACACAGATAAAACAAGACATTGACCTGTCCGTTGGCATGATGCCCATCCTGTATGACACTGACCGGCAGGAGGCTCTTCTCCACCTCCTCCCCTGGACACACAGATAAAAAATACATTGACCTGTCCGTTGACTGATGTCCAATCTGTTGGACATGACCGGCAGGAGGCTTTCTCCACCTCCTCCCTGAACACACAGATAAACAATTACATTGACCTGTCCGTTGCTGACGTCATCTGTGGACACTGGACCGGCAGAGGCTCTCTCACCTCCTCCCTGGACACACAGTATAAACAATACATTGACCTGTCCGTTGCCTGATGTCCAATCTGTTGACACTGACCGGCAGAGGCTACTTCTCACCCCTCCCCCTAGGACACACAGAATTGAGAAACAATACATTTGACCTGTCCGTTTGCTACTGATGTCCATCTGTGACGATGACGGCAGGAGACTCTTACTCCACCTCATCCCCTGGACACACAGGTAAAAATACATTGGACCTGTCATTGCCTGATGTCCATCTGTGACACTGACCGCCAGGAGACTCTTCTCCACCTCCTTCCCCTGGACACACAGGTAAAACTAAATACATTGACCTGTCCGTTTGCCTGATGTCCCATCTGGTGACACTGGACGCAGGAGACTCTTCTCCACCTCTTCCCCTGGACACCAGGTAAAACAAATGCATTGACCTGTCCCATTGCCTGATGTCCATCTGTTGACACTGACCGGCAAGGAGACTCTCCACCTCCCCTGGACACACTAGGTAAACAATGCACGTGACCTGTCCATGCCTGATGTCCATCTGTTGACACTGACCGCAGGAGATCTTCTCCACCTTCCCCTGGACACACAGGTAAACAATGCATATTGACCTGTCACCATCGCCTGATGCCATCTGTCGACACTGACGGCAGGGAGGACTCTTCTCCACTCCTCCCTGGGACACAAGGGTAAACAATACATTGACCTGTCCATTGCCTGATGCCATCTGTTGACAACTGGACCGCCAGGAGACTCTTCCTCAACATCCTCATCCTGGAACACAGTAAACAATACATCTGACCTGTCCTGCCTGATGTCCATCTGTGGACATGGACCGACAGGAGACCTTCTCCACTCCTGCCCCTGGACACACAGGTAACAATGCATTGACCTGGTCCATTGACTGACTTGTACATCTGTTGACCACTGACGACAGGAGGAGGACTTCCTTCTCCACCTCCTCCCCTGGACACACCAGGTAAACAATGCATATGACATGTCCATTGCCTGATGTCCATCTGTTGACACTGACGGCAGGGAGACTCCTTCTCCCTCCCCTGGACACACAGGTAAACAATGCATTGACCTGCCATTGCCTGATGTCCATCGTTGACACTGACCAGCAGGAGACTATTCTCACCTCCCCTGGACCCTACACAGGTAAACAATGCATTGACCTGTCCATTGCTGATGTCCATCTGTTGACCACTATGACCAGCAGGAGACTATTTCTCCACCTCCCTGGACCCACACAGGTAAACAATGCATGACCCGTCCATTGCCTGATGTCCATCTGTTGACAACTGACCAGAGGAGGGACATTCTACACCTCCCCTTGGACACACAAGGTAAACCATGCATGACCTGTCCATTGCCTGATGTCCATCTGTTTGACACTGACCTGCTAAGACTCTTCTTACTCCTCCCTGGACACACACACACACAACACACACACCACACAACACACACACACACACACACACACACAGAGGTAAAACAAATGCACTGTCATCTGTTTTGACACTGACCGGTTAGTTAGACTCCTCTCCCACCTCCTCCATGGACACACACACAAACACAGGCAAACAATACATTGAACCTGTCCATTACCTGGAATCCATCTGTTGACACGATGCTAGGAGACTCTTCCTACCTCCTCCCCTGGACACACCACACACACACAGAGGTAAACAATGCACTGTCCATCTGCTTGACACTGACGGTAGTAGGACTCCTCTCCACCCTCCTCCATGGACACACACATGCTCTCCAGGTGGGAGCAACCGAATTTCACAGAGACGCTCTCTGTGACTATAAAGTTACCTAAACCTACAATATATTAGTTGTATTTCCAGTTGAGTGCTAGATGTTCAACTCATGGGAAGTTTTATTTATTCTTTGTGTATGGTCCAAGACCATTTTCTTTTTTTTTTATTTTGTTTTTTTTTTACTAAATACGTGGCATGATACTGCTGGAACAAAAATAAAGTTTTTACCATAAATCTGATAGAAGAAACATATATTAAAAAATACAAGCGAAGAGAACATGCAGCAAAAATGTTTACAAACAAAAAACTTGGTCTGCAGTTTTTATCTTAAGATCTTTTGAGCAAAGTGAGTCAGCTAGGTTCTCTACGCAGCAGACTGCTGGAGTTAAGAATGCTAAGTAAAATGGCGGCCGAGTTTCTGTTCGAATCGATCCGGCATTTTGAACATTGTTTAGTTTTCTAAAACTAGAGGGATTGGGATGAGTTCGTTGTTGATTATCATAATTGCCGCCGTCAATTGTACAGCTGTTATCCCCTATTCTTTGCTAGCTTTACTTGGATAACTCGCTGGCTTGGATAGCGATCGGAACGTATGCCTGACTCCACTTCATTGCAGTGATACCACCTCCTTCCCGGGACATACCGGCAAGATGCGCATGTAAGGTTAGATGTTACATATTCGGGCCAGTTTAGACAGTGATCGTATGTTTCGAGTTATTGCTTGTAGATGCAGCATCTGAGTCATATTTCAATCCATTAATAGAATTGATCCAATCAGAAGCGGTTTAGCGAAACCATTTACGGTTTTCTCATGAATACTCACCAAAAAAATGGCCTGCAACACAAAGTCAGTGTATTGTGACAATTCGTCCAATACCCTATGCCAATTTCGTCCAGGCATAACATGCAATTTCGTCCAAGAACAAACAGCAAAGCACAGTGACTTGTAGTTTGAAATAAATTCATAGAATAGCTGAATATGTGTTTATTTTCTTCTCTTTTTTACTCAGATAATGTTGGAGTGTGATGGGCAAACAAAGGGAAACGGCCAACAGTACATTTTATCAAGAGGGTCAAATATCCACTGTGGCACTTGTAAGCCCTACAGCTGTGAGACATGATAAAGTTCGTTTAACGTTCTCCGGCATGGAACAGGCACATATGGGGCATTATTAACTATAAAAAGATGGGGGGACGATCCTGGAGGTACTGCAATACCAGGAAAATTCCAAATTTTTTAAATGATAGAGTAGTCAGAAACTGCACTGGACTAAATTGCATTGATGCTTGGATTTTTACCATACAAATTCGTTCCACTTGATTTGTCATAAATACATTAATCTAAATTAAAAAAATAACTTTGCATATTGAAAAGTAATCATCATAAAATACAAGCATGACTAAAATCACACGTGTTGTTGTGAAAACAAAAGGAATATTAACATTTGTGTTTAGGCACCTGTTTCTGCGTGATTTACAGTTTTATGGTATGTGACTGTCTTCAGGCAGTTGCTAAGATTTAGATCGAGCTTTTCACATAGATCACACAAACGTAATTGTAGTGAATAAACTAATGAATAATACTGTTTTTATCATTTGGATTCCTTTTAGGTTTTACAACAGCTATATGTATGTTTATTATCCTTTAGAATAGATACAACACAGTTTCAAAGTGAGTAGCTATGCAAACTGGACGAAATTGCATGGCGGACGAATTTGTAACACCCTACTATAAATGAATGCACAGACACAGAAGACTTTTTTCCCCATCTCATTAACACGAACACACACACAAACACAGACACACACCCCACACAGCCACTTACACACACACACACACACACACACCGCAATTACACACACACACAGCATAAATATATTTATATAAAAGATACACACACACACCACACACGAACCACACGCACACCACACGCACACACGACCCTCCACAGGTTGGGCAGGGGGCGGGGGGTGTTGGTCTCGGGGCACTACAGTCCAGAATGTGAGCAGGGATCTTGGTCAGCCGCAGCAGATCCTGAACGTGTAGAACCCAAAGTAGATCAGCTGCCGGGCCAGGTTTCAAACCTGCAAGTAAAACCAAACACAGCTCTCACTAGAGGCTCCCATATCTAGGGAATCAGGTATCAGGTAGGTATCAGGTATTTATAGTCACAGAGTCGCGTCTCTGTGAAAATCGGGTGCTCCCACTTGGAGAGCGCGTCGCGCCAGAGGCGCCGCCACCAATTTTTTAAAATTTTGCATTCGAATTTTTAAGTGTGATGATTGAGGAAGCAAGGGCGAGGGTGGGGGTGGGGTAAATTTGACCAAATGACAACTTTTCGTTGCCACTGGTTTAACGTGTGCTAAGTTGCATGGGCACATGGGACCTCGGTCATAGTCTCATCCGAAAGACCCACGTTCAGAACCCGGTAAGGCCAAGTGCAAAGTGAGAGCGAAGATCCCTGTACACAGGTAGTTCGAACTCGGGTTGACTTGACACAAGGCGAGCGCGTTACCTCCGGCCACTCTACACTAGCATTGAAGCAGTGAAAAATGAAAAGGTGCATCTGTTACCTATTGTACAATGGATTTTATATTACCATATTTTTGGGACTATAAGGCCGGGTCACACTAGACGCGTAGTAAGTTCCGTAGGGAAAAACCTACGTGAGTGGAAAAAAAGAAGGATAAAAGTTTACGGCAATAGGGGTGGAAATTCGGACACATGCGCAAATTCTTTCACTTCTTTGTTCACTTATATATGTGATGCGCATCAATACACCAAAGAAGCGCAATGGTCATAAAATAGCATGTCTGAGATGTTAACTCGCGTTCTTTGTACAAGCGAGATCCTAATTTTGTACTAGTGTTTGATGAGACAAAGGATGCGAGTTAAAATCATCAGACATGCTAATTTTATGACCATGGCACTCTTGATCTCTAGGGAAATGGGAACAAATGATCAGTATCACCATGCAGTGCTGAATCCAAGCAATGGTGAGGGGCTAAGAGTTCGTTTTGTTAATTTTTTTATGTGAAATCCATCCTTTCATAGTGCCTTCACACAGTCTTCAAAATTTGGCATGCATGGTCAGGGTCAGTGCATGTATCAGTGGGACAAAATCTCATGTAGATATCTTTATAGATCCTGAGAACAAAAATTGCACCCAGAAAGACAGAGTGGCCCAACTTATGTGAGCGCGAACTTACCTGGTAGGTAAGGGGTTCTCCTCCGTCTCTGTTTTCCAGGCCTTGTGACGATGTCGTCCCACAAAGACCATGGTTCCGGCAGTGAAGGGGGTTAAAGGTGAGTGAACTGTACTGGTAGGTAAGGGGGTTCTCTCAGTCTCGTCCAGGCCTTGCTGACGTGCGGCTCCACAAAGACCATGGTCTGGCAGTGAAGGGGTTAAAGGTGAGTTGAACTTTACCTGGTAGGTAAGGGGGTCTCCTCGCGTCTCTGTCCAGGCCTTGATGACGATGTCGCTCAACAAAAGACCTGGTCTGGCAGTGAAGGGGTTTAACGGGTGAGTGAACTTTACCTGGTAGGGAAGGGGGGGTTCTCCTCCGGCTCTGTCCAGGCCTTGCTGACGATGTCGCTCCACAAAGACCATGGTCTGGCAGTGAAGGCGGATTAAAGGTGAGTTGACTTTACCTGGTAGGTAAGGGGGTTCTCCTCCGTTCTGTCCAGGCCCTTGCTGACGGGATGTCGCTCCACAAAGACATGGTCTGGCAGTGAAAGGGGTAAAGGTGAGTGAACTTTACCTGGTAGGTAAGGGGGTTCTCATCCGTCTCTGTCCATGCCTTGCTGACGATGCGCTCCACAAAAGACCATGGTCTGGCAGTGAAGGGTGTTAAAGGTGAGTGAACTTTACTGGTAGGTGAGGTTGTTTCTCTCCTTCTCTGCCCAGGGCCTTGCTGACGATGTAACTCCACCAAAGACCATGGTCTGGCAGTGAAGGGGTTTAAAGGTGAGTGAACTGTACCTGGTAGATGAGGGTGTTCTCCTCCTCTCTCTGCCCAGGCCCTGCTGACGATGTCGCTCCACAAAGGACCATGGTCTGCAGTGAAGGGGTTTTAAAGGTGAGTGAACGTTACCTGTGGTGGAGGGTGTTCTCCTCCTTCTCTGGCCCAGCCTGTGCCGATGTCGCCACAGGTATAGTCCTCCACGAAGGCAGGGTCTGCGCAAAACTGTCTCCACTTCTCCTTCTACATGCACCTTGCTGATGTTGCGACTCGTAGCTGCACAAACACACAACTTAAAAAAGGTCAAGCTAAAATTGTTGCTTGTTTTTTTGGGGGCATTGGGTGGATGCCTGTGCATCCATACTTTACCCGCCCCCGCCACGAGTGTCTCCCTAGCGGGGATGCCGGGGGGGGGGGGGTTTGTTCATTAAAAAAAATTAGTCCCCCTCCACCTTCTGGAAAGTCTGGTGCTTGAACTTCCTCTAGTCTGCCACTTCTCGTTGGCTCTGCGCTTTTGCCTTGCTTTCTGTATCTTTTTGACATATGGCTCATTCTATGCTTATCAAAAAAAATAATCTTCCCAAATATTTTGTTCTCCATTGAGCTCCTACGAAATACGGAATGTCGGCTATACACAGCAGGAAGACCCCACTGAAAACTGAACACATATGTAACTCTAACCCAGTGATGGCCAATCGCCTGGGAGCGCAAAAAAAGAGAGTAGTTGCTCGTTTGAGCTATATCCTTGCTTAGGCAGCTTAAACTATATCAAAGTTGAAAATTCTGCTGCATTTGGGGGGGAGGGGGGGAGGGGGGGGTGTAGTACGAGGAGAAGAAAAGCAACATAATGGAAAGCAGAGAAGATAGAAGCTGTTAACATGTATAGAAAAGGAAGTAGAATTCACTTAGAAAGCACACATTCCTGCCTTTTCAAACAAATCAAGGAAATAGCATCACCATTAAAAAAAACCTGTGTTTACCCGCCAATAAAACACAGACACACAAACCAGTCTGCCGGTGAGCAGCACAAAACGCTTGCGACCACTCACTCCTTGATGCAGATCTCGGTGGGGATCTCGGACCAGAGGCGGGCGTACGTGACGGGATTCACCTGCTCCTGGGGGTCCCGGTCCACGTGTGCATGTGCAGCATCAGGCGGCAGAAAATGACGCAGCAGGTCAGCCGGCAACGACTTGTTCCGCCATGCACCTGCCAACCGCGATGCTACGGCTGTGCATTGATTTTTTTTTTTGGGTAAATCATTTATTATTTGATGCCTTTTCCTCCAAAAGGGAGTGTGGCTGCCCACCTGGCGGGTTGATCAAAAACGGTAATGTTATCATCCCTAGTTCAAGTTCAAGGTATACGTGGTTTGGTTACCATAGTGTTCAAGTAGTGATTCGGCTGTTGGGAGGATCCCTGCGAGTCTTTTAAGCAAGGGTAAGACAACAAAAACATTGATATTTTTAAGTCACAAAGACTGCTTGAAATGTTTTACACCCAGCCACTGAGCAGACAACAGCATGAGGTTTGCGGTAGGCAGCAAATCGATTAACAAAAAACACCACAAGATTTTGTTGTAACGCTCAACAATTGAGGATAATAGGATGTAGGATAATGTAGTGAAATTCTTACCCCTCCCATCCCCCCAAAAAAAAAACACCTAAAGAAGAGAACATCTATTCAGCTATCGGGTTTGATGGAGTAAAAAAAAAAAAACAAAAAGAGGCATGCCCATAACAAGCTAACCCCTCACTGCCTCAAAAAAAATGATAAAGACTGTTAGACTCAATTGAGAAAAATGGTCTAAAAATGTATCTTTCCTGACTTGTCTAAACAAAACAAAACCCCATTCATTCCAGGCTAGGACATCAAAAGTTCCGGATAATTTCATCCAATGACATCACCCCCCATCCACCCCCCCCCCCCCCCCCCCACCCCCAATAGTAGTAGATACGGGGCAGGCAGTTGAAGGGGTTAGGAGTTGAAAAGGAGAGCAGGACGAATGAGGATAGGTCTGACGTCCAGCTGAGGGACAGTCTGTTGATGGCCAGGTACTGCCGGTCCAGGCACATGTTGGAGAACAGGTCCAGCTGGTGTCTGACACACACACACACAACACACAGCACTTACAATTCACAAACAGGTCCAGCCGGTGCCTGACAGTGACAACAACCACACCACACACACCTTACAATTCAGCATGGAACATACGACTAGTTTCTCACTAAAATTCAGAACCAGGCCAAGCTCATACAGGTCCATTTAGTCAGACACAAGACAATAGGATGAAAGAGAGCGGGAAAAAAAAAAAGCTACCTAAAAATACATTTAAGAAAAATAAGGGGGGTGGACGAGAAAGAAGAAAAGGAGGAAAGGACAGGAAAAAAAGAAAAAGAAAGGGTTAAAAAATGAAGGCGGAAGTGGGGTGGGTTGCATGATGAAGTGAGCAAGATAGCGGAGAGCGGATAGACTGATTGGGTGTGGTGTTAGAGTTACATATTAATGTAAATTTAGGTTCATACTTTTATTAATATTTTTGTTTTACACGGGAAAGACAAGTTTCCATGTGCGTTTACAATGCCAATGGACAATAAAGAAACTTATGACTTATGACTTACACACAGAACAACATAGCACGACAGCAAAGATACAGCTGGAATCCATGGGATTACACACACACATTCAACACAACTAGACTAGAGTTTTCGCACTCAAATTCAGAACGGTCCAAGTGATGCCTGAACAACACACCGCACAAACACAGCAGCATTACAGCATGGAATGCATGTGGAGTTTCACACACATTCAGCACAACTTGCGAGTTTTTCTCAATAAAATTCTGAACAGTACAAACTTGATGCCTGACACACAGCGCAATACAGCACCATTTAATACAGCCATGGGAATGCATGGATTGACACACACATTCAGCACACTGCGAGTTTCTCAATAAAATTCTGAACAG
>JAGGCT020000035.1:3371755-3396122 GCA_017654935.2 Phymorhynchus buccinoides
CCCGCCAGCCAGCCTTGCCCACCCTTTTTTTTTTTTCTTGTAAGCGAATTTTGTCGTGACTGATTGATAGAAGGAATAAAAAGGGTGGGTTTGTGGTCTTTTCGGAGGTGGGTTTTGGCGTCTGGGTAGTAAATTTTGACCAAATGACAACTGTCTCGTTGCCACTGGGTTTAACGTGTACCTAAGTGCCCTACTCATGGCATATGGGGGACCTCGTCGTTTTTCGTTTTCAACCCGAAAAGACTCCCTCCACGTCAGGCTGAATAAGACCCTAGGTGCCAAAGTGATGGCGAGAAGAAAAGGAGATTGAGAAAAGAGGAGAAAGAAAGAAAAAAAGAAAGAAAAAAATCCTCTCTGTACACAGGTTCTATGTAATCTAACTTGGGTTTACTTGACACGAGGCGAACAAACTACCACTGTGCAACTCTACACTTAAGAGTATTCATCTCAGCTGATACCTCACAAACAGGGATTTAGTTCTGTATAAGGAATTCTACAAAATGTTTTAATTATTTTTCAGATTACCCACTCAATGAGGGTGAGAGAGAAGCCACTTGAGCCTTGGGTCATCATCGGCAAGGATGGCTCTGTGGAGGCGGCGCACTGTACCTGCATGGCGGGCCTTGGAGAGGGATGCAGTCACGTTGGTGCTGTACTATTCTGTCTGGAAGCCTGCACCCGTGCAAGAGACAAGGCAACTCCTACCGATCTCCCTGCATACTGGTTGTTTCCCAGCTCCACCAAGCTGGATGTGGAGTGCCAAAAGATCAAAGACATGGACTTCTCTCTGCGCCACCCTGGGTGGAGATTAATGAAATAGCCCCTCTTTCTAGGGGATGGACTTTGACTCTCATCCATCCTGCTCACTACTCTAGTAGACATAGTCAATGGCCTTATTTTAAGTTGCCACAGGGAGAGCTTGTGTGTTTTGAAGCACACAGTGGCCCCCAATCATGCATACACCAAACCTCTGTTGACTTGATATTTTGTTGCTCATAAAGCAGGTATTCTTTTTTAAATAGTTATCAACAATTTCACCAAACACCACCACAATACCATTACATAGTGATTCACAATAGCTTTTCTTTCTTGTATTTATTTTTCCACAAACATGTTTTATCAATTTGATTTCCAAAGGAAATCACAATTGTATGTATGACCTTTCTTTTTTCCATGTTAATTTCTTAGTATCAGTATATCACTATCAAGTTCACCTTAAAAAATTGTTTATCAATTTATGTGCTAAAAAAATTAACACACGCAAATACATACCTAGTCATCACAGGATCCTAAGTGCAAACATACATGGCATGAAAACTTTAACAGTGGAAGCACTCTTCAAGCAAACAAAATGGTGCAAGGAATGATAGACTCACAATGATACAACTCACATTTACATGATTTAATCAAAAGGAACAACAGACGGGTGGAGATTAACGAAAGAGCAGCAAACTTTCACAATCTTGTCAATGGTGGGTTCACTTTCGCCTTTTCTTAGTTTCATATACTGAACAGGCACCGTGCTCTGTAAAATTGTATACAGTCTTCGGATTCTGCCAATGACTCGTTCGACATGAACTCTAACGCGCGCAATTTTCTGCGTATTTTCAACTTCAAGTGGATGCAGTTGTTTCTTGCCCTTTGTAAAGTCTGGAACAACAAGTTTTGCCTGGTAAAACATAACTTCTTCTTCTATCCCAAATCCTCTGTCAGCCATTAAAATGTCATCAGGCAGAAGGTTATCAAGCATGCCCGAGTCTTCAATGATTACTTTGTCTGAGGCTCTGCCTCCCCATGACTCAGTTATACAACTTACTACACCTTGCGGTGTTACACCGATGCAATACTTAACAGTCTGGTGGTGTTTGTAATTTGAATACGTAAGCACCTGGTTAGCTGCCCCAGTGGGTTTTTCAGCAAATATTTCAAAGCAGTCAACGATGACGGCCACCTTCGTACCAAAGTTTTCACGAAAACACATAGGCATAGAAATCCGGAGAGCATCTCGTTCTGGCCAACGGATCAAAAATGACAGTCTGGCCAGCAAAACATCAAGAGTTCTATGAAAGCTTCGATGGACAGTGCTACAGCTGACACCAAGCTCATAAGCTATGTCCTGAAAATGATAATTAAGGCGTAGCTTCATGAGGCATAACAGGAATTATTGCTCCTTTGTTAGTTTTATGGTTAAATTTGACATGTGGTCTTTTACCAAGTTAAAAACAAGCTCAAGCACAGAAAATGTTGGCAGACCAGTGTAAAAATTCACCTTATCATTATCAGATCTGTAATAGTCAAAATCAAACTTTGTCGCACTATTTCGAAGCCTAGATGATTCCAAGACACGGGCTCTGTTGTCTTCAAATACCTTTTCTATTTCCTCTCCTGTCAAATCAGTTACAACACTGACCTCATGAACCACTCGAGCCTCACAAAGATTATGCCGCTGATGCATCTGTTCCGATGCTGGTGTCTGTTGGTTCCCCGGAGTTTGTTCCAGTCCATCCATTAGCATCCCCTGTTCTGCATGCATCTCAGCCAAAACCTGTTCTTCCCTGGCTTGTTGGTCCCCCGGAGTTTGTTCCAGTCCATCCATTAGCATCCCCTGTTCTGCATGCATCTCAGCCAAAACCTGTTCTTCCCTGGCTTGATCTATGTTTTCATCCACTGGTGTCGGCTGTGCAGTTGGTGATGCTCGCTCTTCTTTCTTGCAGTTTTGCTTGGTTTGTTCCCGTTTCTGCTACATTAAACACACACACACACACACACACCAAGACAATATTGTTGAAATGCAAATGAGTGCTTCTCCAATACTGCTAACAAATAGAGGTGGTTGTGATTCAAGTCGAAATATTTAAGAAATAATTGATCAAGCATTTTTTTTTTTACTTAGATTTATTCTAATATTATTATTTTATAAATCTGTGTAGTTTTTAGTGTTTCCACAAATTATTTTGTTATGATTTTAATAAAACGAGTGAGAAATGATAAGAAAATGGCGTCGGAAAAGAGGAACTGAACAGTTAGTTTGTTTACTTGACTGTACAGCAACAAAAAAAAACTATGTTGGAGTGGAAAAAATGATTAAATTGAAAGTCCAGGTGTAAATCAAATTTATTAAAAGCTACAGTTTAAATGAAAAATATCTGTTGTTAATAAAAAGCA
The DNA here is from genome assembly GCA_017654935.2 of Phymorhynchus buccinoides. Lineage (NCBI taxonomy): Eukaryota > Metazoa > Mollusca > Gastropoda > Neogastropoda > Raphitomidae > Phymorhynchus > Phymorhynchus buccinoides. Next base: position 3,374,921 of record JAGGCT020000035.1, read on the forward strand.
AAACTGAAAATTGCGTTGCGGATGTATCATGGGGTGTCCCGGCTGATACGTCCGAAACATCAAGCTCTCTACTCTAAAGTTACAATTCACTCAAATGCAGCATTCAACACCATTTATCAAAGCATCTAATAGAGAACAACAGTTTCGGAAGAAAATCTGAGTAAGAATGTTTCAAAAATATATTTATTTCAAAATTTGAGCTCACGGTGTCCCCAATGATACATCCGTAACGCATATTTTGGATCATCGAATGAATTCTTCCTTAGCACGCTTCTAAAAGAATTGCGCATGACGTATGACTTCCTTGTGAAATGTTCTCTCAAACCGATGACGTTAACACATAGAATTCACTGCGAGGCTTCAATAGTACGCAAAAATCGGCTACGTGTCCCGACTTCCTAACCCTGTTGCATCTGAAACGCCAAAAATAGACAACGCAAGGGCAAAGAAATACAGAAACTCCATGTCTGCAGAAAAAAAGGTAGCAGTAAGCAAGGCTTCAGCTGAAAGAACACGCAACTGTAGAGCGACGAAAAAAGAACAAGGTCTTCCATTGAATAAGAAAAAAAAACCACCATCTACCAGTGCTGCTCTACATCAGGTTGTTAGTGTTGCGCAAGCGCTCATTCATCACCAAGTGGACTTTGTTTTTTATTCTTTATTCCCAGTTCTCAAATCCTCATTCAGTCATTTCATGCTTATCATGCCTCAGCTGATCATATTTAAAGCGAAAGACTGTATTCTGGATCAATAAAAATGAAATCCCTTTCAGTAGAAAAAAGCCCCCCCCCCACGTCGAAAAATAATTCAAGAAACTGGTGTCCCATGTAACGCTGAAACACTTATTAAAATGTTTCAATATTCAAGAGAAAGCATTTCAATTTGAATATTGTTTACTATGCATATTAAAGCACTGCATTAGAAATATTGATGGCAATTAATAAAAACATTTTTCTCTTCCAGGTTGTTCAGATAGAGAATATTTTGTGTGAAGCGTTTCAGACGCTACGGTGTCCCATGTTTTCATGTCACCTATTTTTTAGTTCTTTATTCCCAGTTCTCAAATGCTCATTCAGTCATTTCATGCTTATCATGCCTCAGCTGATCATATTTTAAGTGAAAGACTATTCTGGATCAATAAAAATGAAATCCCTTTCAGTAGAAAAAAAATTAAAGAAACTGGTGTCCCATGTAACACTGAAACACTTATGAAAATGTTTCAATATTCAGGAGACCATTTCAATTTGAATATTGTTTACTATGCATATTAAAGCACTGCATTAGTAATATTGATGGCAATTAATAAAAACATTTTTCTCTTTCATGTTGTTCAGATAGAGAATATTTTGTGTGAAGCGTTTCAGACGCTACGGTGTCCCATGTTTTCATGTCGCCTAGATATTCACAAATGCAACATTTAAAGATAATACCCATGTGATTCATGTGTTTAGAGTGTTAATAAAATACCTTGTTAAAAACAGCCATAGGTCTTTGTGTTTTTGACATTCTGTGTACTAGTGGTGTCCTGCTGATGCATCTGAAACGGTGAACATTACCCCCCTCCTTTACAACCCTCTACCAACAACACAAGTAGTGATATTTATTTTTTTGTTTAAAAATATAATAGTCCAGGGTGAGAGCTATCCAAAACAGCCATTGGTAAAGCTATAAACTCAGTTAAATTTTTTACACCATTTTCCCCCTTTTTGACATCAAGATTGGAAAACAGCTCAAATACAGAATAATATCCATTGTACAGTCATCCTTTATCACAAGAAAGTTTGTCATATATGACAGGTAAACCAATACAAGAATGTTCTAAATAGTAAGTGGAAAATTGGTATGTTAACGTACCTGCCTGAACAATTTTAAACTTTTCTTTCTCCTTTGGATTTTAATTCATAGCAGTAAGTATAAAAAAAGCAACTTTTAAAATTAATTTATGCATTAACTGTTTTGTTTTACTTCTTGTTTAAATTTTAATCCATTAAATGTAGTAAAGAAAATTTAAGAAATTCAGAATGTAAGATAATATGAACAGAAGATGTATTTTTTCACCATATTTTCCGTTCATTTGCCCTTACAATTAATGGATGTAGCAGAAATCAAGTGCTCCAGTGTTAAAAAATCCAATAGGACATTTGTCCTGACAGGAGAACAGTACTATGTCCTACAACTGGGACCTTGGAACATCACTGCAGATTTATGTACACCCTACTAGCAACAGCCAGCAGGACGGCAATAGTTACCTATAGAAGCACTTATTCAGAGTAAAAATATGACCTAACTGTCTTTTCTACCTTGGTCACACTTCTGATAATACTATAAATAAATCTGAAGTCATGACAGAGGCTTGGTTAGTTGGTAGTTTCTTGTTAAAGTTGGACTCAGTCGGATGAGTTTTTGCAAAAAAACACGTCGAGATAACCAGAAACACAGCCTTTTCAAGGATCGGAACACTCACTTTCTTTTGCTCTGGTTTCTTAGAAAATTAAACCGTCAAAACTGGCGATTCTTCCTGGGCGGAGATGCCGGAGGAGAGTAGCCATTTTGGATGGGGGAGGTGGGTGGAGAGTCACTCATTTTTTAGTGGTTGAAGCGTTTTCTTTTTTTGTAGTGCAGTAAAAAAAAAAAAAAAACAAAGGAGCTATTTCCTTTGTTGTGAGCGAAACTCCTTTAGATAAACTGTATAAAAATTTTAAAAAAAAAACAAAAAGAGCTTGTATTGCGAAAAAGTTTGTGCAAACGATTTGGTCTAAACACAGGTGACCATTCAAAAAGAGACGGCAGAGCCCAAAGCGAGTGTTGCCGATCTCTGTAAAGGGTGTTTTCCTGCTGATTGGATGTGTTTCTTGCAAAAAAAACTTCATCCGTCAGGGTGCCCCTTTAACATTGCATCAAGCTTACCATAACCCGAGAATATCTTTTTGCAGCCACGGTTGAATCACATGGTTTTGTGTAGCTGTACCCCAAATGCAAGGTTGGAATCCAGGAAGGACTGTTTCTCATCATCAGATATGCACTAGCACCTGAAATAAAATAGGGAGACATTATGATTACCAGCCAGCTTCATCCAGTCGGAGATTCTGCCTATGTTAGAGAGAGAAAACAAAACATGAAGGCTACACCACAGTACATGCCGCGACGAGCCACGCAGCAGTTAAAATTAGTAAATGAATAAACAACTATAACATTATAAACAAATAAATGAATAAATTTGGAAATAACTGACTACATATTTTTTTTAATACGGGGTGGGGGGTGGAGAGGGGAAAGGAGGGGTGCAAAAAAACCTGCTGTGATATGCAGTGTCCCGAGTCTGGCATGCCCAGCTTTAGTGGAGCTGCCAAACAGGCTGAATGCTTTTTAGTCCCCAGCAAGCTGGAGACCTAGTCCGCCCGGGCCCTAACCCACAGCCTAAACCTGGGTCAGGCCCACAATCGCCAAATCAGGGGGGGGGGGGGGGGGGATAGTGAAAATCAGGAAGCGGGTGGGGGTAGGAAGGATTCAAAGAGGGTAGAGGTGAGGGTAAAGACTAAAGGGGGAGGGGGAAGCAGTGGTGCTGGATGAATTAGTTTTTGGAGCCAAGCCTGGACCTGAATAAAATATACAAGGACTCAGCTTTCATGGTGTCCTGGGGAAGAGCATTCTAGTCAGGTACTGTCTGTGGGAAGGACATTTGTCTGTGGTCGCCGGTTTGAACCCTACTTGTAATGCATGTATCACAAACTGCATCTGCATCCGCATCCATAGTTGATAAGGGCCACACAGTGGCATAAACGAAACTAAGGAAGACCACACCCTAAGCTAAGTTACTATGACCTAGCCAGCCCGTGCATGTTCAACATGCAACCAGCATGATGCCAAGTCCAGCTGCATTCTATCTTTATATAATATATTATGTATATCCTTAAGTCAACAGAAGGGCATTTATCTGTGTGATCACCCTGTAAGTGCTATAAAGTGCTGCTGAAAAAGTGCTTCTACATAAAGTACATTGTCACAGTCACTCCAACACCACACACACACACACACACACACACACACACACACACACACCTGACAACACACACACACTGACAGTCACACACACACACACACACACACACACACATGCATACACACACACACACACTATTTGATCTACTGACCTTTGGTTAAGTAATAACTTATGATACATTAAAAATGTGTTCCCCTTCACACTGAGGAAAGAGAAGAGAGAGAGAGAGAGAGCATAGAATCGATATTGATAAGTAAGATTGTAAAAATACCTTAAAAGATAGATCTATAACATCTACTACTGTACTAGACAAATTACTTACCATCAACAAAAGTTTAGAACACACAAATGTTCGGTCCCAAACGTTTTCGCTGGTGATGTCTTTCCTGTTGATGGCAGCCTTCCACAATCGTCTCCTTTCTGCACTTAGCAACTTCTCTTCTTATCCTCTCCCCAAACGAACTGTTGGTACACGATAAAACTTCAATTTATCTGAAAATTGTGCATTTTTCTGCCCGCCTGTAACACTGCTACAGCCAAAAATTGCGCAGGTAGGCATTTTGGAGGCCGACAGGAGTGTAAACAAGTGACGCAGCACAGGCCCAGCACAGCACAAAATGGCGGACTCGAAGTTTGCTGCCGACTACGCAAAGCTAGTGTGAAAAATTGAAACAATTTTTGCACCTGTAGGTTCAATTTTAATACACTTGTTGTGCATTAATTGACTGTGAATTAATTGCCCTTTGGTTTGAAACTCAAAGTAAGCTCTATATTTACGATCTAAATTAATGAGCTCACGTGTATGTAATGGCTTTTCTTTGGAGTTTGGTTTTGGAGTCTTATTAATATTGATGTTCACATGCGAATGTTATAATCATTTTGTTAGTAGACCTGCTTATTATGAAAATGAGAGCTTTTATTGATTTTGTTGCTCTGTCTCTATTAGATTTCTTTCTACTGTCTGTCTGTCTCTCACTTGCTCGCTCCTGTCTTCTGTATATATATCTCGCTTCCTCTTCCGTGCTTTGTATATCTCTCTATCTGTCTTTGTATCTCTCTCTCTCTCTATCTCTCTGTCTTTTGTCCGTCGTATTCTCTCTCTCTCTATTGTTGTCTGTCTCTCTCTTGCGCTGGGCGCGCGGTTCGCTTCTCTTTGCCTTTATTGTTTTGCAATTCGACGATTGTGTTTAAAAGTAAATTGTTCTTATGGTCAGACCTTGTAATTTTTGTTGTTGTTGTTCCAATGTTATGCGGTTGCAAAGGAATGTTGCATTGTTAGATTTTTACTTATTTTTGTTCTCACTAGTTGAACAACCCAGTTGTGGCAGAAACCTGATTTCTTTGTAAATTGTTAAAGGACTTTGTAATTACAGTGAAAATGTGATTTTATTAATCCCTACATCTATTTACTTCAATACTTATCCACACCTGAAAAACTGCATTAGCGTTAAGCGAACTGGAGCGATACATAGATATAGAAAACGAAAGTAGGCACTGGCCTTGACCCTAGCGGCATTGCGGGCGGAGGATCCCCCCTTAACGGCTAGCGGTGCTAGGCCAATGAGCGCCTACTTCCGCCATTGTCAAAATTACAGGAAGCATCTTTATAGTGAGGGAGGAACAAGGGAGGGGTACCCGTGTTCAGGTTGGTGGTCAAGTATTAAGTTAAATAGATTAGTAGGGCTTAATAAACATCCACCAATCTACTTTAAAACCATACTGTACCAGACACCGGAAACAACTGCGATACCCAAAGCGGAGGAGGGTAGATGCTTAACATAGACCCCAAACCACAGAGTGAGAGCACTAACCTGGGAGCTTTTTTTCCACAACACTCTTCGGAAAAACAGACCCTATGTATCCCGTTTTGCCTTTAACACTATGGTGCATCCTAGGCACAAAGGGTGGGGAAAAAGGGGGGGTGTGTGTGTGCCCAAATATTGCCCCAAACATCATTGCCAATGATATACCCACTAAAAAAAACAACATAGGGGGTGGCTGATGAGAGCTTGTCCCGTACTCACTGTTTTTAGAGGGAGCGGGCGGTCCTGGGGCTGACAACTACCTTCCTGATCGTGAAGGAGTCGTCGTCGTGCTGCGTGGAGATGTCCCGCAGGTAGAAGCTGAGGAAGGTGTTGAGCGACTTCAGTAAGCGGATGACGTATATTAACCATGGGACGACACCCCCTTAACCAGAGCAGAGCGAGGCGCTGATGCGCGGAGCTCGAGGACCGATAGAGCCAGATCGGAGCCGCCTAAACGAGACTGAGAATAGGAAAGCTGATACAGTCTTTAGCAACCATCTAGCAACCGTGTTCTTCGAAAACGTTCCTTTAGTGTCAATTAGGGTTGATAGAGGAAACAGTCTCCTCCAGAGCCCCTAAAACCCTTGGTTCTGCGAGAGACGGACTGACGGGCGCGACAGGACAAAGGAAGGGTCGGCGTCTCCGGACAGAGGATAGTCCTAAGACTGGAGATGGAGAGGAGAGGTGACTCGACATCCGTCGGAGTGATTTTGGCCATGAACTCGGTAGAAGAAAGCAAAGAGAAACCGACGAAAAAAATCCTCGGAGAACTCACGTCCCTGGGGAGTCTGCTAAGCGGCTGGAGGCCAGCGACCACGTCCTGGTCGATGCCAAAGCAATCAAGAAAAACCGTCTTGAGAGGGGACCTGAGGGAAAGGAAGAGAGAGGTTCACAACGATCCCTTAAATAATGCAACACAAGAAAACACGTCCCACTGAGGGACCCGACAGTCCTCGCCGGCCCGTAAACGCACCGCGTCAGAAAGTGGGAAACCTGCGGAGCGGAACGCTTAGCGTTCGGTCAAAAACCCAAAGCTAACGAAATGGTGTTCATGAGAGCGGACTGTAGCAGAAAGAGGCTGAGAAGAGGAGGCCCTTAGTTCTGTGCAGATGTGAAACAAGAACTCCACAAACTGGACGTGGAAGGGCGCATGCAGCGCGGTAAAATTTCTTGCGCGCGCAGAAAGAGAAACCATGCCTTCCAGCGCAAACGTACAAGGCATTGGTTGGATTGGCGCCGAGAGGTCCAGCAGAGTTCACGGTTCTCGAAAGAAGCCCTGTCACGGAAAAAACGAGTTTTATAGTTCCTGCGGCAAGGTTAGATGAAAGGGTTTGGATGGCCGAGAACGCTCCTTGGCTGCAGGAGGGCTCCGCGGGTGTGCCCCCACGCCCCATCATGAGGGGGCCGTCCCTGGCCAGAGCACCCTACCAGACAGTTCTGGGGAAACCAGTGTTGAGTCGGCCAATGGGCGCGACGAGGATAATTCTGGTCTTTCCAGGCCCAGGCACTTGGCCAAGACTTTCGTGAGCAACGCACACAGTCGTGGGGTAGGCGTTAAACCGACATCCCGACCAAGACACTCGCAAGGAGTTGCGGGCACAAGGGCCCGAGGGTCCCATGACTGAGGGACCGTACAGAGTAGACGATTGCGTACCTCGTGGCAAAGAGATCCACCATGGGCGGCCCACAGCGTCTCCAGGACGGGGTCAAGCCCCGATCGCAATCGTCCACTCCGTTTGAAGCACCTGACTGGAGAGCGGCTGATGCTGGGCCGCCGAACGTTGAGTTCACGGGACCAAACTCCACTGACAGGGAGATCCCGTGGCTGTCGCCCAAACCAGAGTGTCATACTCCGCCGTCAGAGACAGCCCGAGGCTGAGCGGGGTGCCCCCCTGATGACGGAGTACGCCAAGATGTCAGTTGTTCCGTAGACCGTGACCCCGATTCCCCGAATTGCAGGAGAAAGTGGATCAAGGCCAGCCGGATGGCTTCCAACTCGAGCCCAGTTGATTGGAGACGTGTCTTTTGCTCTGTCACACGCCCGAGATTCTTCGTCTCCATTGGGATCCCCACCGCTTAAGGGATGGTGCATCAGGTGGATGAACAGCTGGGAACCCAAAACGACTGAATTGGGGACCCCATGCTGTTAATCCAACACGCGCGCCCCCTCGGGCCAGGCACATTGACCAGCCTCCGAAACAATCCCAACAGCGACCTGCTGGTCGAAGTGGGAGGGTCACAGGATGCGCACGCCGTCAACTCCCGTGCAGTGGCCTCTTGCGCACTCAGGCCCAACGGGAGGAGCTCCGCGACCCGACTCCATGAGCCCAAAGGCTGAGGAGTCGCGCGAAACGTGGCCCGACTTCGCTCTGAGAGGTCGCAGAGAACGGACAATGGCTGAAGCCTGCCCCGGGACGCCGTGACGTAAAGTTCACGGTTAATTGGCTCTAACGACATGCCCGGATAGGTGAAGGTGAGAGGGGTCAGATCTGACTTCTTGAGTTGATGCGAAAACACCGCCGAATCAGAGAGTTCCACAAGAACTCGGGTGTGGTCGAGCGACGAGAGCGCGAGGAGGATGCGGAGTAAAAGCAGGTTCGTCGAGAAAGACCTTAACCGCAGCCCATGCGGAGCGGGCCGAGCGGCCAGCTCTCTGGTCACCTTGGTGAAGATCCAGGGGGCCAGAAATGACTGAAACGGCCAGGGCGTTTGAATTCGGAAAGTTTCTCCCCTTCCAGACGAAGCGGAGAAGAAACCTCTACGGAAGGTGGTGGATGACAGAATGGAAAGTAAGCGTCTTGCAAGTCCACTGAGGTTGCCCAGTTCCCTAGGATGTATGAAGATACGGATCCGTAGGACGGAGTTTCATCTTGAACCTGGTTTTGTGAAGAACTTGTTTCAGCGGAGACAGATCCAAGAACAGGGCGGAACGCCGACTTTCTTCGTGACCGTGAAGAGACTCGAAGTAGAAACGGGTCCTGGCAGAGGGACCGGGAGACTGCGCCCTTGACGACAGAGAGTCGACTTCCTTGTTGCAGGTATCGCAACATTACTGTCGACGGAGGGGGAGAAAAGCAGATCGGTTGACGAGAGGGCGGAGAATCAAGGAGAATCCAGGCTGTTGCAACAAGCGAGCGCCAAGCGGGATACGCCTGAGACATGGGCATCCACGCGGACGCCCAACGACTGCGGTTCCTGGACAGCGCTGCGGGCTCTACCGAAAAGATTGTTGCGGTTCATAAGCCGGCTGGTCGGGGAAGAGGTCCCTCATAGAGTGGTTGCGAGGGCGGGGGGGTAAGACGGTGACCTCCCGGTGCTAGCCAGTACTGAGAGGACTTGGAGTACTGAGTCCTCGGGAAGATGAGCGCTTCTGCGCTCCAGGGGGACCGACCCCCTGCCATAAACCGTTGCAGAGTGCGATTCGAGCTTGCCTGGCCTGCTTGATGAGCAGAGTCCAACAGGGCATCGGGGCCGTCCTGAGCCACGCTACGAAGACAGCGTGATCACCGAGCCGAGCGCTTCTCCCCGAAGAGGCCCGAAAAGGGAACGAGGTAAGGGAACGGAAGTTGTTCTTTCTCCCTTGCTGAGAGGGTTTTTGCCTCTCGGAGAAAGATGTCCCTTGCGAGCGCGGAGGTTTGGACCTTGAGGGAGGGGAGGAAACATCCGTAAGGACTCTGGAGAGCCTCAACGAGCGCGGCGAGAGGAGACTCCCACAGCCGGTTGTCGATTGCCGAAAAAGCAGGCAAGTCCATCGGGGGACCGAGCGGAGAGCAGAGCCGCCCCACGGAGTCCGAGCGGTTTGAGCGAGAGAACTCGCGACCCCCGCAGCCTTGAGTGCGTCGAAAGAGCTACTTTCGAGGTCTGGAAGGAGGGGCCTTGAGGGTGAAAGTACGTGACAGCCCCTCCGAACACGGAGTCTGGTCAACCTCACCCTCGAGGGTTGAGAAACGGGCGCCAAAGGGAGATAGTCGTCATGGAGCCCCAGAACCGTCCGGAACTGGGGAACCAAGAAAGAGCCGGAGGACGAAGACTCTTCGGGACTGCGCACAGAGTGGCCTTGAGCGAAGCGCCTGTCGTCCATCAGCCTTCCTGTACGCAACGATTCCTCCGCCCGGAGAATAGACTCCTGGAGGCAGGAGGGAGGCTGAAGGAAAAGATGGTCTTTCCCTTGCCGGAAAGAGCCAGCCGACTGGCCTGTGGCCGAGGCCAAGACGGGAGCGGCGAGGCGGACCACATCTGGGCATGCCTCGCCGATCACGTCCAGGAGGGCCTGGTGGGAAGAGTCCCGCACAACTGGAGGGTCGATGGGTGAAGCTGGAGGAGGAAGATTGCGAAAAGATTCCATGATGGCTTTGAGAAGACGTTCGTCATATGCCGGAGGAGAACGTGTCGGAGACAAAGAGGCCTCCGAAGATCCGTGGTTCATGGGAGAACCCGGCCGAGAAAGGCCTAGATCTCGTTCCCCAACGGAAGACTGTGGAGAGAGGGCCTCCATCCTGCCCACGGCCCGGGGAGCCAGGGAGGCCAAGGCCTCCCCGGTGACCCGCCGGGGGAGACCCATCCTGTCCGCGGCCTGGAGTGCCGGGGAGGCCACGGCCTACTAGGCCAAGGCCCCCGAGGCCTCCTACCGAGGGAGGCCCGGGCCTGAGGGAGGCCCGGTGGGGGAGGCCCGAGGGAGACGGAGAGGCCAAGCGGGGCCGCTTGCCACCACGGTCGGCCAACCGGGGGCTACGGTGGCCCGAACGGCGATAGGCCTGTGCAACTGGCGGGGAGGCCTTCGTCCCACGCGGCCTTTTTCCCGGGTCCACCTTCCGGAAGCACCGAGGGTGGTAAGGGCCCCCCCCCCCTCCAGGCCCTGGAAAATAGAAACCTCCCGCCCGGGTGGGTACCCCCACCCATTTGGGGGGATCACCGGGAAAGAACCCTCTCCAGGAAACAGAGGGGCCCGGGGCGCCCAGGGGCGAAAGCGATCGTCCATGAAAAGATGGCCACCCTTTCAACGCCGTCCCACCCCGGAGACCTTTCCCGCGACGGAGGGGGGTGTTAGCCCCCCCCCGGTACAGTGCCCCTCCGGCCGGGCTTCCCCCCGGCCGGGGGAGGTGTCCCCCCACCGAAGAGGCCCCTACCGGGCCCCTTTCCCCCGGGCCTCCGTTTCCCTTTCGAGAACACCGGAAAAATGTCACCCCCCCCCTGCCCCGAAGGCCCCATGTTTCCGTAAGAACCTTCCCCGGACCTATGGGTTCCCCCCCCCGGAAGGGGGGACCCCTTCCTTTTTAGGGGGGGGGCCTCTCCCTTCCCGAAAGGGGGTGGGGAAAGAACTAAGTGCGGGCCCCCCGATTGGCAAACCTTTGCCACTTCGTGGGCGACAGACCACAAAATTTTGGCCCCGGCTCCGTTGGCTTGCGACTTAATTTCCCCCATTGGAAAGGTTTGAAGTCGAAAGCCCGGGGGTCAGAAGGTTGGGGGTGGCCCCTTTGGGTGGGAGAGAGGCACCCCCTTCCTGTTCCCCCCCTGAAACAGAAAAGGCAACAACCCGGACCCTAAAGACGAAAATCTGGCACAAAGAGGCCTTACACTTTTCCCGGTGGTGGAGAAATGTGAAACCCGAAAAGTCTAGCCGCTGGATGAAAGAATCCTGGGACCGAAAAAGAGACAGGCGACACTAGGACCGAAGGGGCCCTAGGAGGCCTATACGGTGGAAAGAAACTGAGGAATGAGGGAGCCGCTGAAGAACTTTGTCCGAGTGCCCGTTGGACCTCCGATTTTTTTGGAAGAACCTGAACTGAAATGGATTTTATCCGAAGATTACCTTAGAACGAAAAACGGCCCCTGATTTTTCCGTCCCCCTGGAAGAGGAGAATTGGACCACGGGGGTTCCCACCCCTGGAATTTTTTAGGCAAAGGGAAAAAACATTCCGAGTTTGAAGCCAGAAGTTGGCCATATCTCGTGTGCCCCGTGCGCCGCCCGTGCACTGGAGCACGGCGAGTGAGCGACGCGACAAACAAAATTATATCTCTAGTTCTAGAAAAGAGAGAACTATAAAAACTGAGTCCAATCGAGACTCAGATACACCCTATGTCCGATGATAGGAGGAAAAGGAACAAACCCACCTAGTTAGAGTGCAAAAGAATTAAAAAGTCAAGAGTGCTGGTAGCCCAGGTCTGCCATAAACGCTGGAAAATTGTAATGGCGGAGGTGGGCGCTCATTGGCCTAGCCACTGCTAGATCGGTAAGGGGGGATCACTCCCGCCCCCCATCCGGCTAGGGGTCAAGGCCAGATGCCTACTTTCGTTTTTCTATATGCTTTGGTATAGCTCCAGGTCGCTTAACGCTAAGGCAGTTGTTTCAGGTGTTGGTACAGTATGGTTAAAGTAGATAGCATTAATTTCAAGGGTTTTAAAAACTGCCAAATAACGCGAACATACTTGAGTTGAAAAGAACCAAGTTTTCACTGTAGGCTATTACAGTACACCCCGCTTATAGTAAAGTGCATGGGAGCAAGGCTTTTCCTTTACTATAACAGGTGTTTTTCTTTGGTTTTTTTAAAAATTATAACGAAGTTTACTATAGACGGGGAGGACTGTAGTTTGTTGAACAAGTATTTTTGGGTGTAACTATTTTCTTGCTGGGATGCTGATCTTGAATTGTCTGTCATATATGTTATGTTTATGTTCCTTGTCTAAGTTTTAGTTGTTGGTCAGGCCTTTTAGTTATTATTGTTCTTTGTTTGTTTTACAGATTTCACAGCTTGAATTGGTAACAGACGTCACAGCAAGTTTTGAATTAAACAACTGTCAACTATACAAACATTCAGAGTTCGTCTGTAGTATGCCAGTGACTCTTAACGCTAACTCCTGCTGCTAAACCCAGACACGCCAGCACATTGTTGCTGTCATCCACTATCACCCCAAAACCAAACAACCCGCACAACAACCATCATCATACTGACCAACAGTCCTGGAGGTCAGTAGTCCCGGCGTTCAGTGTCCAGGAGTTGACTGGACAATGGTCACACTTTGTGGACTCTATACCACTGACTGGTACTATTGTTATTATCATTGTTACTGTCATCACTATCATCATCATACTGACCAACACAGTCCTGGAGGTCAGTAGCCCCGGCGTTCAGTGTCCAGGTGTTGACTGGACATTGGTCACACTTTGTGGACTCCACCCCTAACCGGTACTGTTATTACTATCATATTATTACTATTATAATACTGACCGACACATTCTTCAACACTGGTGGCCCCGGTGTTCAGTGTCCAGTAGTTGACTGGACAATGGTCACACTTTGTGGACTTCCACCCCTGACTGGTCCTGACCGGCCGGACACGGCTGACAGGGCTCAAAGCCGTTGGGAGACCAGTAGCCTGCATGGACATTGGTCTGAACAGACAATGAGGAGGAGGATGGTAATGATGATAATTATCTATGATAATGATAGTGGCGATGATGATCAAACCATCATCAGCAATCATCATCTGACATTCATCATCATCATCACCTACAGTGCTACTCACAGTACTAGCAGCAGTAATTTGTTCATCTCTGTATTCGACGCTCCCCTCCTGGTCCCCCCACTCCCCCTCCCCTCTGTACCTCTGAAATTCCTGAACCATGTCAACATAATGACCCAGGCCTTGCAGTAATGAAATTATAAATCAAATGTGACCCAGCACCACGAAAAAGACATTGAGTGTCAAAATGGACCATTCAGAGATAATGGTACAGCTAGGAAGACGTCAGACAGTTCGCTTTCAAATTATATAAGAACCATGCTTGTAGCTTGTTCCGTTTCAGAGTTATGAGTATTTAAAGTTGGTAGGGTGACTGTTGGCCATTTTCAGAAATCAGTCGAGTGTAATCCTAGCTGAAGAAAAATGCATCAACCTACTCATTTCAAAGCACTTTTTTGAGTATTTAGGGACCTTAAAGATTGTCCTTCATAAATATGAAATATGAGATGTTAGAGAGTACAAAATACACATAACTCAAAATTGAAAAAAAAGAGAAGAGATTTGTTGTCTTTGGAAGCCTGTTGTGAGAAACTAGCGCTAAGCCAAAAAAAAAAAAAAAGCAACGAACGTAATGTCCCCCTTTCATGGTGGCTCGGTTACAAATATGCCTCCGTGTTATTGCTGGTGCCCTATTACAGTGGAGTACACTTAACACCAAAAATGGATACTTGAATATTGTAAAGCACCCAAACATGTTTGAACGGACGAACCCCTCTTTTATTATTCTTTATGCTTAAACACAAATAATGTTACACACACACACACACACACAAATCTTTTAGTCCCCTGACTTTTCACTTTAAGAGAACTCCACTGCTAACTTTCTTTCTGGTCACTCGACTTCCTTGTTTCTGTGAAAATACGACAAGCTCCGAAAGAGTAGAGCATGGTCACAAGCTAGTGCAGCACCACCCATTTAACACAAAAATTGTAGTGCTGTTTTATCTTTAATGCAATGCATGAACAGAGAGAGATGTTGAGTTAAATTTTGCACAAACTGAGAACTTTTTTTGTCGCCAGTAGAATTTCTTTGAACTCATTCAAGTCGTTCCGGCCATATATGTCCAGAATTGATAGATAGCTGTCAATTTTGATGCATTTGTTTCATGGGAAGTAAATCTGTGTGCACGCCATAGTTTGGTCATTTCTAAACTCGCATTAATTTTACTCCGTTAGACAACAATTTTGCCTCTGACTTTGTTTTTTGTAGTGGTTTGTTGTGGGGGGAACCTGTCGGTGTAGAAAGTTTTTCTACATAAATTCTATATATAAAAAAGTTTGATCTACAACTTCCCTATGTCTAAACCTGAAGTAAAAACCCGTAGTCTTTCTTTAATTTCCTCTTGTTTGTTTATGCATTGTTTTTGTTTGTTTGTATGGCTGGGGTGATTTGGTGAGGTTTAAAAAAAAAATTGTTGTGATGCGAATGAGTTAACTCGCACACTTTCTCCTATAAAAAATCAACAATACAAAAAAGTATAACAACTTTACCGATGCAGTGGGAGACGTTGGTGGCGCCGGTGGTCAGGGTGGACAACCCAGGGGGGCAAGGCGTACACATCACGGCCGTGTCAATGTCTGAGTAGCTGCCCACCGGGCATTTAGCACAGTCCCCGCTTTCCGATGATAGGTAGTGGCCCTTGGAGCAGCCCACTGGTGAGACAGATTTTTGTGTGAGTGAAACTGTTTTCCTTTGCTTAGTGTAGCATACTTTTACATTGTTAAGTCTTTCTTCGAAGTCAGGGGGTGTCAGAATCAAAATATGTCTGTAGATTTTTAGGGAGTCACAAGGATTATTTTTTAGAAGGGAGCCCTGGAAAGAGGAATGCATGCTGAATCAAGGGCACTCACCCTGTAGACTCCCTAAGCATACTAGGATCATCTTTCCTGCGTAATCAAGCTAGAAGCGCAGGTACTGGTAAATGGTTAAAAAACAACAACACAGAAACATGTTACAAACTGACCACAGGAGAAGTAGTCCTTGTGATGCCTGGACTTGGTGCCGGGGGGGCAGACAGGGCTCAGCTGGGGAGGAGACTGATAGGAGTCCAGGACCAGGCTGTTGTCAAAATCGAAGCCTCCGTTGTTGGCCACAGCCATCGTTAGGTTGTACAGCCGGTCTCCAGCCTCCTTGCACATCTACAGGACAGAGCAAAGCTTCAGCTGTTGGCCGCAACCATCGTTAGGTTGAACAGCCTGTCTCCAGCCTCCTTACACATCTACAGGACAGAGCAAAGCTTCAGCTGTTGGCCGCAACCATCGTTAGGTTGTACAGCCTGTCTCCAGCCTCTCCGCACATCTACAGGACAGAGCAAAGCTTCAGCTGTTGGCCGCAGCCATCGTTAGGTTGTACAGCCTGTCTCCAGCCTCCTTGCACATCTACAGGACAGAGCAAAGCTTCAGCTGTTGGCCACAGCCAATCGTTAGGTTGTACAGCCTGTCTCCTGCCTCCCTGCACATCTACAACACACACACATCTACAATTCAGAGAACATGGCAAAACCATAACTGCAGCAGCCATCGTTAGGTTGTACAGCCTGTCTCCAGCCTCCTTACACATCTACAGGACAAGAGCAAAGCTTCAGCTGTTGGCCGCAACCATTGTTAGGTTGTACAGCCTGTCTCCAGCCTCCTTACACATCTACAGGACAAGAGCAAAGCTTCAGCTGTTGGCCGCAGCCATCATTAGGTTGTACAGCCTGTCTCCAGCCTCTCTGCACATCTACAGGACAGAGCAAAGCTTTTGTTGTTGGCCGCAGCCATCGTTAGGTTGTACAGCCTGTCTCCAGCCTCCTCTGCACATCTACAGGACAGAGCAAAGCTTTTGTTGTTGGCCGCAGCCATCGTTAGGTTGAACAGCCTGTCTCCAGCCTCCTTGCACATCTACAGGACAGAGCAAAGCTTCAGCTGTTGGCCGCAGCCATCGTTAGGTTGAACAGCCTGTCTCCAGCCTACTTGCACATCTACAGGACAGAGCAAAGCTTCAGCTGTTGGCCGCAGCCATCGTTAGGTTGAACTGTCTCCAGCCTCCTTGCACATCTACAGGACAGAGCAAAGCTTCAGCTGTTGGCCGCAGCCATCATAAGGTTGTACAGCCTGTCTCAAGCCTCCCTGCACATCTACAGGACAGAGCAAAGCTTCAGCTGTTGGCCGCAGCCATCGTTAGGTTGAACTGTCTCCAGCCTCCTTACACATCTACAGGACAGAGCAAAGCTTCAGTTGTTGGCCGCAGCCATCGTTAGGTTGAACTGTCTCCAGCCTCCTTGCACATCTACAGGACAGAGCAAAGCTTTTGTTGTTGGCCGCAGCCATCGTTAGGTTGAACAGCCTGTCTCCAGCCTACTTGCACATCTACAGGACAGAGCAAAGCTTTTGTTGTTGGCCGCAGCCATCGTTAGGTTGAACAGCCTGTCTCCAGCCTACTTGCACATCTACAGGACAGAGCAAAGCTTTTGTTGTTGGCCGCAGCCATCGTTAGGTTGCACAGCCTGTCTCCAGCCTCCCCGCACATCTACATGCAGAGAACACGGCAAATCATAAACTGTTGTATAGAAACAAAAGCGGATTATGGACCTTACCACTGAGCAAACGATTGATACCCGTCTATGTACAGTGGAACCTCAGTATAGCGACCATCCTACAGACTGGCCAAAACTGTCCGTAATGTTGAGGTGGTCGCTATACTGAAGACTCTTTTAGCAATAAATAATAAGAAGGGAAGAGACTGAGTAATACTGTCTGGATTACATGGGGTGTCCATGATACTGAGGTGCCCGTTAGGCGAGGTTCGACTGTATATGACCGATAAGACGAAAGCTGAACACACACTTGACTAACAAGAGAAAACCACGTCAACAGCAGGTTGAAAATGAGATATTTTGTCTTCACTGAATGGTGATTAGTGCTTTCCCCCTTCTTATAATGTGTCTTAAATGATAGCTTTCCAACATGCCTGAGAGAGATAGAGGGCACACCAGGTTCAAGCTTGCTCTTCAATATCAGTCCATGCTTTAATTCACATATAAAAGGAAAATCCTCATGGATGAAAAGAGAACAAGATGAACCCCACACCAAGAAGATACTATGAGGGTAAATAATGTTATGGAAGTACTCACTCACACTGCTACAGTACTAAGCACACACACACACACCTATACACACGCACACCTACAAACACACACACATGCACACACACAACCCTATACACACACACCTACACACCTATACACACGCACACCTACAAACACACACACACCTTACACACACACAAACCTATACACACACACACCTACACACACCTATACACACACACACATGCACACCTACAAACACACACACACCTACACACACACACGCACACCTACACACAAACACACACCTACACATACACACACCACATCACTTAACTCCCACGACAAAAACTGACTGGAAAATATCCTGCGAAGTATGTTGACGACTTCACTGATGTGATCGTCAAGTCATTCACGAGGGAAATAATCAGTCTTGTGTAGATCTAGGGCCTCTCGGCGCACTATGCGATGGTTGTCATTGCGTTGTGATGAATCCGCCTAAATTCATTGCGTTTGCCGCTTCTTACGAGCAGAGCCGCAAAGCACCTGAATGCAACAAACAAATAAAACATAAAAGCAAATAGTGCAAAAGGGAATTCAAACCATTCAAAAACGCTCTGGAAAAATGCAACAGCATGCTTTTAGAATATTCGATACTCCCTGTGGGGGTCTTCTCCTTATTCTTCCCAATATCGTGACAAGTCAGTTTGACAAGTATTCAACTGAAAAGGCGAAGAGGTCGAAGAGAGAGAAACAAAGAAGGGAAAAAGGAGAAAAAAAACAAAAAACACACAGAGAAGGAGGAGAGATGAGAGGAGAGAGAGGTTCCCCAACCTTCGGGACGTTCTGTGCCTTAAACTTCCTCTAACTCAATCTGTCTCTCTCTTTGGCTCAGCCTTTTTCCTTGCTTTGTGTCATCTACTATCTTTTGGACTTTTGCCCACATTTTCCTTGCATTTTCCCCCCAAAATATCTTCCATATAGGTTTCTCCTGTTGAGCCTCTCCGAATCGGACTGGGTCGCGCAGAATGGTCGAGGACACCAGTGAATAACGGAAACGGACACACACGAACCATTGTGGCCCTTACGGACCCAGGAACACAGAAGAAGAAGACGAAGAAATCTATAAGCACAGACTGCAAACTCTATCGCATTACCTAATTTTGAGTCACACATTCTCCAAAATAAAGTGAACATTACACTCACCACAGGCATTTATGTATTTTTAAATCGCATATCGACCAGCTGGAAAAACAGGGCGGACCATTGTGCTCGCCCACGTCATTTCTTCAATACTTAATTGAGCTTGACCTGACTCACAGAACGAAGCATGGCTTGAACAAGCAAAGTGATTCTTGAGAATTCTGGGGGATGACGTCACAGCTTACAGTTCTGCAGCGAACGTGATTTCACCGAAAGCAGTTAGACGACGCTGAAATTGAATGAATGAAACTTGACAGTGTTTTTGTGTGTGCAAATCATGACTTATCGTACTGGATCACGATCAGTCTGTTTTGCGGAGTTCAAGAAACTAAGAGTTTAAGATCTAAATTCGGATTTTGCATCATTCTGCACATTTATTACTTGTTTTAGACTCCTCTACAAGATCAAAGCCCATGATCTTGCATAGATCGGCTGGTTGGAGTAGTAGGGACTCTTCACAAGCATGAAACGGGAATGCAGTCTTGATATTTTCATATAAAGAAAATGTATGCTAAAAGCAACATTTTGCATATTTCTCGGATAAGGTAGAATTGGCATAATGCTAGTGTATTCTGAAACGGAGAAAGAAAGAACGATACCCTTGCAACTGAAAGCCAAAAAGAATGAGGGAGGGTAGCTGAACTGCACTTCTCCAATGTTTCATAGAGATGGACAGAGAAGAGATAGAGAAAACAGAGATAGAGGATGGACAGAATGTCAGAGAAAGAGAGAATCTGGAGTTTAAAAGTTTTATTGATTAGGCCTTTCTGCCTGTATCAGAGAGAGAGAGAGAGGGAGAGAGAGAGAGAGATGAGAGAGAGAGAGAGACATGAGAGAGAGAGAGAGGAGAGAGATAGAGGGAGGGAGAAGAAAGAGAGAGAGGACAAACAAACAAAGACAGAATAATGATCCCCACCTCCACATTTCCATTACACAGGACGGAAACGTGGAGACAGCGTCCTTCAAGATGGCGGTCCGTTTTCATGCGGGGATGAAATTCTTCCCGCAAATCGTCGGCAGAAGCATCACAGCTGGGGGGGGCCCAGGCGGGGGGTAAGTAGAAACAGATCCCGTGGAGCCTGGTCTGGTCTGGCCGCACCAACACTGCAAGCGGAGGAGAAGACAAACGCGTCCAAAATGGGCGCTATGGGACCAGACAACGCTCATGGGGATGCGGGACAAAAGCTTTTGCCTGAACTTCATCACAACCTTGATGTAACGGTCAAATTTTTAAAGGGGTACCAAAAAGAGCATGAGAAGAACCACTATTCTTCAGGCAGAGCACTGCCTGAACCTGATTCACATTGCCTGACTCAGGCGTCAGCACACCCACCAGCACCCTGCACGATACTAGCTTGCCTGCCCTACCAAACTCGAGAGAAGAACTAGTAAACCCTTGATATGCCTGTGGGTGCTACAAGGACCGAAGCACACATGGGTCATTCCATCTTAGCAAGGCATGGGTTATCCATTTACAGGGCTCCAAATCGCCGCAAAACAAGGTGTCCAGCAATCCTTCACTACAGTAATGAGCAAGAGGTCCTAGAAGGCGGGATAGGGGTCTCAGTGCATAGCAAGTGCTAAGAATCATTTTTTCTGGTGCATCCCTGTGGGACCCTGAACATTTTTTAGAGGTACTGAGAATTGTAGTACTCATAGACCCCAAATGGGGGTCCCTGGGGATCCCTGTTCTATCTTAGCACGCAGGGCCATTCAATTTAGTATAGCAGGGCCATCATCAGCAACATGGGTCATTCCATTCAGACACCAGAGTTCATTCCATCAGACACATGGGGGACATTACATTCAGCACACACGGTTCATTCTATAAGCACGCTGGGTCTTCCTTCAGCAGACATGGGTCATCATCAGCATGCATGGGTATTCATTCAGCACGCATGGGTCATTACATAGCAAGCATGGGTTTCCATTAGCACGCACGGGTTATTTCCATTTAAGCTTTACGGCACGGTATTCTTTAGCAGCACGGGTCATCATCGCAAGCATGGGTATTCCATTTAGCACGCAAGGGTTATTTTCATTAGACCACGGGTCATGCCCATTAGCAAGCATGGGTCATCAATTCAGCAAAGCCATGGGTCCTTCAATTTAACACCATGGTCATTCATTAGCCAATGGGTCATTCCATTAGGCACACAGAGGCTTTAATGGAGGTGTCGCCCTCGCTACAGGTGTAAACGTCCCTCAGGCAGTAATGGGAGCAAGTGTACGTGAACTTCCAGAACGCGTGATATCCGACACGTTCCTCCAGTTACCTCGGTCGAAAGAAGCGACGACGGGAGAGGAAACATCCAGCTGTCGGTTCTTCGCCTGAACTGGGAGAAAACCCGAGGAGGACCGACGAGTAGTCGGCAGAGAACGAAAGGGCGGGCCAGGCCGCGAGAGAATGGAACTTGGGGACCCGGGTGTCTTGCGGAGCCGGAGACGGGACCGGGTCCAGATAAGGTAGAGGGTGAGCGGCGGGACAGTCTCGAGGTACGGTCGGCACCCAGGGCCATGGAAATGGCACAGAGGAGGGGCCCCGACCGGAAAGCGCCGAGCAAAAAGATTCTGGTTTCGGAGCAGAAACGACAAGAATCCAC
>JAGGCT020000035.1:3396622-3422104 GCA_017654935.2 Phymorhynchus buccinoides
AAAATAAGAAAAAAAAAAAAAAAATTCCTTTAGCACACTCGAAATGTTTATTGGGTGACACTTTTATTATAACAAATCAATATAGGACCTCTTCACCCTCCCTTTACTGTAAAAATAAAGGAAAGTCCCTGGGGACCCCCTCCCTTGTTTTGTTTGGCTGGTACGATTAGTGAAGCCCCCTGACCCACGTTGTTAAGTCATCTTGCTAAGGAAGTGGACGAACTCTCTGTAATGTGCAGGAGAGGAGCTTTGAATAACGACGGCCAGAGGAGGAAAGCCCAGGGAAAGGAATAGGGAAATGAAAGCGTTTTTTGACTTCCTGTTTTTGCAAGTGGCCCCCGAGCATCATTGACGCCCCCGCCCCCCGCCCCATTGCAATTTGAGGTCTGATTTTTTTCGATTTCGCAAACCCCTATTGATTTTTGAAGGCACCTATCGCTATTGTGTTTGAAGGCCCTAATTTTGATTTTCAACTTTCTTCTGTTTTTTGTTTTGCGTCGTTTTTTTTTTTTTTTTGTCTGATGATCTGAAAAAAAAAAAAAAAAAAAAAAAGGAAAAAAATAAATTTCAAAATGGCGAAGAGCGGACAGCTAGTTTTTCATTAAAGTTTTTTTTTAATAAGCTACATGTTGACACCACCACATTATTCTTTTTTTTTAACATCGTTTGTTGAACACACCTTTATTTATTTAATTTTTTTTTTCGTTGTAAATAATCGAAATAAACAAACACAAGTAAATCAATCATTTCTCTTGTTTATTCTGGCGGCGAAGGGGCTAACGGGTTACGTTCTATTTCAGGCGTGTTCATTGCCCGCGGCAGAGAGGAGACAGAAGAGAGAGGACTGCCATCGTCACCAAGGAACCTGGTGGTCGGATGAGGTCCTGTGTTTACGGGGAGAGAGAAGAGACTCTCCACCGAGCGTCAGTCGGAGATGTTTTTCTAATATTATTTTTATTATATGTTCACGAGAAACGGGAAAAAAAGAAAATTTTAAATTAAAAAAACAAGGAAGAAAAATAAAAGAAGAAAAATAAAAAATAAATGTTGTGTATTGTTTTTTTTTTTTATTTTAATTTTTTAAAAAGTATTCTGGCTTGTGACCAAAAGCCAATGACTCGAAAGTTTACAAAAAAAATAAAAAAGAAAAATTGTTTTTTTTTACAGTATGTATGTTACACCTGAACAGGACTGATTTTATCCCTGGTTTGTGTGACCCCTACACACGAGAGCTTCGAAGTCTGTTATCTAGGTCACATTCAACCCCTACTGCGATCAATTTTCTACAAGTTGCCTGCTCCAAACAGACAGCATCAGCGCTGATATAAAAAAATTGCCTGGTCCTTTACGCGGGTCTAGAGTTACTGGAGGTTGCCCGCCAATATTGCACTATGCTGGACTGTGTATTTACATGCAGCATTGGGAATTGTCAGTCCTTTAGGTGATCTGCATTTCAGCTTTTTTTGATGGTCCTTTTCAGTCTTTTTTTTTGCAAGTTTCAGCTTTTTGGATGGTCCTAGAGGACATTTATGACTGAGATATATATAAAAAAAAAGACACCCAATAAGTAAAACTCTTAAGTTATTGGCTATAAATGAATGCAAAATGAAACTACATATATCAGTTTTATCTCTAACATTGTTTTTAAGGCTTACAATATTAACAGAAGAAGCTTCATTTTCCGGGGACTCTTCCCAACACACACGGTTTTCAGTTGTTATTTTTTATTCCTTGTTCCTATACCTGCCTTCCAGACCCCAATTTTCAGTCTTTTTTTGTCTTCTCTAATTCCCATGCCTGTGACATGAAACGAGAAGATCTTGAAGTTTGAAACTGCAAGACTTGCGTGTTTTGCGACGTCCTCACGATGCCGTTTGGGTCTTTTAACCTGTAATCAAAATTAATCAAGTGCTCATGAAGTTATGAAATTTTTAAAAAAGTCAAAATAAAAAGGTGTAGGTGCCCGAGGAAGAATTACGGCGTCTGTTTGAACGATATCGTAGACGATTACCGTGATTTTAGCGACGTAATTTGTAGAAATCGATCGAGCAGGGGTTGAATGTGACCTAGAAGACTTTGAAGCTCTGGAAGACAAAATCGATGATCCGACACCAAAGCGTTTTGCGAAAAAGGGTGCCATCAAGCGAATGGCTACAGTATAGAAATCATAGAGAAACTGTTGTAGGCGGCACTGTTTGCAAAGCCCATCTTTACAACGGGAACCGCGCGGAACAAGCAAAGGCCCACCCCCCCTGGAACCGAATCCACACGGCGGACATTGTTTTTACAGTTTTATGGCACACAATATTCAGTTCTCTGGTTCCAAATTGGAAGCCTTCTTGATTGATTTTTGACATTATTCATTCTTTGTGTAGTGCAACATGTTTGCCGTCCTAGTGTTCCCCCCCTATCCATTCTTTCTACTACTGTAAACATTTAAAAAAAAAAAAAACCACGAAAATAAAAACAGCAGTACCATGAAATTCTTCGTCGTCTTATTCTCCACGTACGTGTTTTTCTTGTACCATGAATTTGAAATTTAAAATGTATTTAAAAAATGCGTTCTGCATTTACATGACTACCGTATTTTTTCACAGGACTATAATAATAATATATAATAATTGTACATTTATATAGCGCTTTACCTCAGATGAGCCCAAAGCGCTTTACAATCAATGATTCTTCAACAGACAACAAAAACAGCATTAACCAGCAACAGCGCATATACAACAGCAAAACTCTCTCGTCTCTCTCTCTAACACACACACACGCGCACACACACACACACACACTATTGTATCGACTCCCAACTCGTTCATACCCCATTCGGTAAGCCACAGCAACCGAGCCGCAATGGACTGACCACATACACCAACCACACATACACAAACACCCTCACACAAAAACATACGTACGCAAGACAGACACACAGACACATAGACATACATACACACAGTCACACACACACATGCGTGCACATACAACCCACAAAAACAAAACACACACAAGCACACATGTATGCACACATGCTGCTCACACACCACACACCACACACACACACACACACACTCACACACACGCACCACAAAGCACAGCACAAACCTCTTATTCAATCTTCCCTCACGTGCACACAACAATAGACAACTGATCAAATATTTAGGGCGCAGCAGGAAAAAGATGGGAAAAAAAAGATACGAAAAAAGAAAGAGAGGTTAAAAAAGGGGAAGAAAAAAAAAAAAAAAGGCAAAGGAGAACAGGGAGACTGAGACCCCAGGAAAAAGCAAAGAAAAAAGATAAAAGAGAGGTATTTGTGACTGTTTTTCATGACTGGATGATAGTGACTGTAAGAAAATATAATAACAAAACCTGATTTTTGTGTAATATTTGGGTGGTGCGCCTTATAATCACTTTTTTTTTGTCCGGTTTGTTTATTACATCATTGCAGTGTTATTAGTTATTAGTTCATATTCTTTGTTGTCGATAAATGTGTTTATTGTGGTGAATCTTATGAGCACCTGGCTGCAAAATTTCTCAGTTATGAGATAATAAAGGTAGATTTGGATTTGGGATGTTGCTATAGCCATAGCCAAAGACTTGCTCTGTCCAGCAACACCAAAACAAACACTCACACTTGATATCGCCGTCCGCATGCTAAAGAGACGTAACTCAAAGTTGGAGTCAGAGCTCTCGATGTGTAATGAACTTACCAGTCGATCTATAGACAGACATGCTGCATCATCTAACAAAGCTGTAAAACAACAAAGTTCCAAAAGATTTATAGTCAAACATCAATGGTGACACTAAATGAACAACAAACATGACGTCATTGGCCATTTTGCCTGAAATCAAGTCAAGTCAAAGTCAAGTCAA
This sequence comes from Phymorhynchus buccinoides, assembly GCA_017654935.2. Lineage (NCBI taxonomy): Eukaryota > Metazoa > Mollusca > Gastropoda > Neogastropoda > Raphitomidae > Phymorhynchus > Phymorhynchus buccinoides. The sequence continues at coordinate 3,400,493 of JAGGCT020000035.1, forward strand.
AAAAAAATACTTTATTATCACGTTATCACGTGGTCTCGTACACTGAGCACAATACACTCAAAGAAACACATTTGCATGCATGAAAAAATGGAAACAAAACTAAGGAAAAAGATGGAATGAACAACAAATCATGCTTCGCAAAAAAAACGCATTTGAACATAGTTAGGGTCGATAGAATCTCATTTGTTCCCCCACCCTACCCCAAGACCCCCACCCTTCTCCAAGTCACCTCAAGCTTTCACATATTTTTTTGTCCCTTCCCGTTCCCAACATTTCATGCGCCTCCCTCTCTCTCTCTCTCTCTCTCCGTCTCTCTCTCTCTCTCTCTCTCTCTCTCTCTCTCTCTCTCTCTCTCTCTCTATCTCTCTCTCTCTCTCTCTCTCTCCTCTCTCTCTCTCTCTCTCTCTCTTCTCTCTCTCTCTCTCTCTCTCCCTCTCTCCACCTCTCTCTCTCTCTCTCTCTCTCTCTCTCGTGTGTAAGAGAGAGAGAGAGAGCGAGAGATGACCGCAACTGTTGAGTTTTCCATTCCTCATGTGAAGTGACATCAATCGACTTAACCGTTAACGTCTCTTTTGCATGCGGGCGACGATATACAAACTAAGTAAGTAAAACTAAAAGTCTGAGTTGTAAATTGTGATGCAGTACGCGAATACCCAGATAAAGTCGGCCAGCCACAAGAGAGAGAAAAGATAGAGAGAGAAAGAAAGAGAGAATGAGAGAGAGAGATTTGATTGATTGAAAAATTGTTAAAAATAAACTATTAGAGATAGATGAATTCTGTTTTTTGCCTGTTAATCTGTTGTCTCTGGCCTTTCTGAAAATATGAATAAGTCAAAAGTGATCATTTACGACATTAGCCTTGTTTTCCTGTGCTGCATCACAAATTGTCAGTTTTATTTTTTAGTATGTTTGTGGTGTGTGGAATAGCTACAGTGGGACCTCCCTTATAAAGACAAGACTTAGAAAATCATCCAAAATGAGGTCTTGTAAGGGAGGGGTCTTTTAAGGGAGGTAATTTTCAATACTTACGAAGAAGGCAATGTCTCAGAGAAGTAGGTCTTTTAAGGGAGGTTCCACTGTACTGGGAAATCTAGTATGGGGTTGTCCCCCTGTGGGATGCCGGAGGGGTCTTTTGTATAAATAGTTCCCCCACCTTCTGGAAGTTCTGTGTTATTGTTTACGTATTGTGGCAGTGCCATAGCCGATGAGGTTTATCTGAGGCGTGGTTACTGCTGCACATATCTGTATTAAAACAAAATCGGGACTTTACTGGTTAAAGCACTGCCTCCGGGTATTGCCTCCATTATTTTTCCCACCATCTTTGTATTTACAAATCTCCCACATGGCCGAAGAGGGCGTAAAACCCTATTTTTTCTTCTGGAAGTTCTGTGCTTGTAACTTCCTTTAATCTGTCACTCTCTTTGACTCTGCCTTTTCCCTTTGCTTACTGTCATCTACTAATATTTCTGCCTTTACCGGTCCATCCATTCTCCTGCCTTTTTCACGAAACACTTTCAAAAAAAGATTTGCTCCAGCCGAAGTCGGACTTGCTGGGCCTAACTATTTCTTAGTTAGGCGCATGACGGCAGCATGACGCATCTACGCTCATAATTGACAGGAAACTGTCTGAGCAATCGAAGAAGAAGAAGAAGAAGTACGGGGGTGAGAGAGTTCAAAAAAGATTTGACGTTTTTCTCTCGCAAGGACGGGGAAATCAAGACTGAGTACCGGGCGTGGAACCCGTTCCGCTCCAAGCTGTGCGCCGCCATTGTGGGTGGGGTCGGGGAGATCCACATGGGGCCCGGGTCCAAGGTGCTCTACCTGGGGGCCGCCTCCGGAACCACTGTCAGCCACGTGTCCGACATTGTGGGGCCTGTGAGTAGAGGGAGAGAGAGAGATATGCATAGAGAGAGGGTGGGTGAGATCTTGCATGGGTCCCGGGTCCAAGGTGCTCTACCTGGGGGCCGCCTCCGGAACCACCGTCAGCCACCTGTCCGACATTGTGGGGCCTGTGAGTAGAGGGAGAGAGAGAGATATGCATAGAGAGAGGGTGGGTGAGATCTTGCATGGGTCCCGGGTCCAAGGTGCTCTACCTGGGGGCCGCCTCTGGAACCACTGTCAGCCACTTGTCTGACATTGTGGGGCCTGTGAGTAGAGAGAGAGAGACATATACACATAGAGAGAGAGAGGGTGCAGTGAGGGGGCCACCTCTGCAACCACCGTCAGCCACTTGTCTGACATTGTGGGGCCTGTGAGTAGATGAAGAGCGAGAATGGGTGGGGTGGGTCAGATCTTACATGGGTCCTGCCTGGGTCCAAGGTGCTCTACCTGGGGGCTGCCTCCGGAACCACCGTCAGCCACGTCTCCAACATTGTGGGGTCTGTGAGTAGACAGAGAGATAGAGATATGCATAGAGAGAGGGTGGGTGAGATCTTACATGGGTCGCGGGTCCAAGGTGCTGTACCTGGGTGCCGCCTCCGAAATTACCGTCAGCCACGTCTCCGACATTGTGGGACCTGTGAGTAGAGGGAGAGAGAGAGAGACAGATATACACATAGAGAGAGAGGGTGGAGTGTGTGAGATCTTACATGGTTCCTGGGTCCAAGGTGCTCTACCTGGGGGCCGCCTCTGCAACCACCGTCAGCCACTTGTCTGACATTGTGGGGCCTGTGAGTAGAGAGAGATAGAGATATGCATAGAGAGAGGGTGGGTGAGATCTTACATGGGTCCTGCCTGGGTCCAAGGTGCTCTACCTGGGGGCCGCCTCTGCAACCACCGTCAGCCACTTGTCTGACATTGTGGGGCCTGTGAGTAGATGAAGAGCGAGAATGGGTGAGGTGGGTGAGATCTTACATGGGTCCTGCCTGGGTCCAAGGTGCTCTACCTGGGGGCCGCGTCCGGAACCACTGTCAGCCACGTCTCCGACATTGTGGGGCCTGTGAGTAGACGGAGAGATAGAGATAATCAGATATGCATAGAGAGAGGGTGGGTGAGATCTTACATGGGTCGCGGGTCCAAGGTGCTCTACCTGGGGGCCTCCTCCGAAATTGCCGTCAGCCACGTCTCCGACATTGTGGGACCTGTGTGGAGTAGAGGGAGAGAGAGAGAGAGAACATATACACATAGAGAGAGAGGGTGAGTGTGTGAGATCTTACATGGTTCCTGGGTCCAAAGTGCTGTACCTGGGGGCCTCCTCCGGAACCACCGTCAGCCACGTGTCTGACATTGTGGGGCCTGTGAGTAGAGGGAGAGAGAGAGATATGCATAGAGAGAGGGTGGGTGAGATCTTGCATGGGTCCCGGGTCCAAGGTGCTCTACCTGGGGGCCGCCTCCGGAACCACCGTCAGCCACCTGTCCGACATTGTGGGGCCTGTGAGTAGAGGGAGAGAGAGAGATATGCATAGAGAGAGGGTGGGTGAGATCTTGCATGGGTCCCGGGTCCAAGGTGCTCTACCTGGGGGCCGCCTCTGGAACCACTGTCAGCCACTTGTCTGACATTGTGGGGCCTGTGAGTAGAGAGAGATAGAGATATGCACATAGAGAGAGAGAGGGTGCAGTGAGGGGGCCACCTCTGCAACCACCGTCAGCCACTTGTCTGACATTGTGGGGCCTGTGAGTAGATGAAGAGCGAGAATGGGTGGGGTGGGTCAGATCTTACATGGGTCCTGCCTGGGTCCAAGGTGCTCTACCTGGGGGCTGCCTCCGGAACCACCGTCAGCCACGTCTCCAACATTGTGGGGTCTGTGAGTAGACAGAGAGATAGAGATATGCATAGAGAGAGGGTGGGTGAGATCTTACATGGGTCGCGGGTCCAAGGTGCTGTACCTGGGTGCCGCCTCCGAAATTACCGTCAGCCACGTCTCCGACATTGTGGGACCTGTGAGTAGAGGAGAGAGAGAGAGAGACAGATATACACATAGAGAGAGAGGGTGGAGTGTGTGAGATTCTTACATGGTTCCTGGGTCCAAGGTGCTCTACCTGGGGGCCGCCTCTGCAACCACCGTCAGCCACTTGTCTGACATTGTGGGGCCTGTGAGTAGATGAAGAGCGAGAATGGGTGAGGTGGGTGAGATCTTACATGGGTCCTGCCTGGGTCCAAGGTGCTCTACCTGGGGGCCGCCTCTGCAACCACCGTCAGCCACTTGTCTGACATTGTGGGGCCTGTGAGTAGATGAAGAGCGAGAATGGGTGAGGTGGGTGAGATCTTACATGGGTCCTGCCTGGGTCCAAGGTGCTCTACCTGGGGGCCGCGTCCGGAACCACTGTCAGCCACGTCTCCGACATTGTGGGGCCTGTGAGTAGACAGAGAGATAGAGATAATCAGATATGCATAGAGAGAGGGTGGGTGAGATCTTACATGGGTCGCGGGTCCAAGGTGCTCTACCTGGGGGCCTCCTCCGAAATTGCCGTCAGCCACGTCTCCGACATTGTGGGACCTGTGAGTAGAGGGAGAGAGAGAGAGAGAACATATACACATAGGAGAGAGAGGGTGGAGTGTGTGAGATCTTACATGGTTCCTGGGTCCAAAGTGCTGTACCTGGGGGCCTCCTCCGGAACCACCGTCAGCCACGTGTCTGACATTGTGGGGCCTGTGAGTAGAGGGAGAGAGAGAGATATGCATAGAGAGAGGGTGGGTGAGATCTTGCATGGGTCCCGGGTCCAAGGTGCTCTACCTGGGGGCCGCCTCCGGAACCACCGTCAGCCACCTGTCCGACATTGTGGGGCCTGTGAGTAGAGGGAGAGAGAGATAGAGATATGCATAGAGAGAGGGTGGGTGAGATCTTGCATGGGTCCCGGGTCCAAGGTGCTCTACCTGGGGGCCGCCTCTGGAACCACTGTCAGCCACTTGTCTGACATTGTGGGGCCTGTGAGTAGAGAGAGAGAGACATATACACATAGAGAGAGAGAGGGTGCAGTGAGGGGGCCACCTCTGCAACCACCGTCAGCCACTTGTCTGACATTGTGGGGCCTGTGAGTAGATGAAGAGCGAGAATGGGTGGGGTGGGTCAGATCTTACATGGGTCCTGCCTGGGTCCAAGGTGCTCTACCTGGGGGCTGCCTCCGGAACCACCGTCAGCCACGTCTCCAACATTGTGGGGTCTGTGAGTAGACAGAGAGATAGAGATATGCATAGAGAGAGGGTGGGTGAGATCTTACATGGGTCGCGGGTCCAAGGTGCTGTACCTGGGTGCCGCCTCCGAAATTACCGTCAGCCACGTCTCCGACATTGTGGGACCTGTGAGTAGAGGGAGAGAGAGAGAGAGGGACAGATATACACACATACAGAGAGAGAGGTGGAGTGTGTGAGATCTTACATGGTTCCTGGGTCCAAGGTGCTCTACCTGGGGGCCGCCTCTGCAACCACCGTCAGCCACTTGTCTGACATTGTGGGGCCTGTGAGTAGATGAAGAGCGAGAATGGGTGAGGTGGGTGAGATCTTACATGGGTCCTGCCTGGGTCCAAGGTGCTCTACCTGGGGGCCGCCTCTGCAACCACCGTCAGCCACTTGTCTGACATTGTGGGGCCTGTGAGTAGATGAAGAGCGAGAATGGGTGAGGTGGGTGAGATCTTACATGGGTCCTGCCTGGGTCCAAGGTGCTCTACCTGGGGGCCGCGTCCGGAACCACTGTCAGCCACGTCTCCGACATTGTGGGGCCTGTGAGTAGACAGAGAGATAGAGATAATCAGATATGCATAGAGAGAGGGTGGGTGAGATCTTACATGGGTCCTGCCTGGGTCCAAGGTGCTCTACCTGGGGGCCTCCTCCGAAATTGCCGTCAGCCACGTCTCCGACATTGTGGGACCTGTGAGTAGAGGGAGAGAGAGAGAGAGACATATACACATAGAGAGAGAGGGTGGAGTGTGTGAGATCTTACATGGTTCCTGGGTCCAAAGTGCTGTACCTGGGGGCCTCCTCCGGAACCACCGTCAGCCACGTGTCTGACATTGTGGGACCTGTGAGTAGAGGGAGATCTCTCTCTATATATATATATAAAAAACGTTCAACACTAAAAAAACACAAACAAGCAAGATAAAAATGTTTTCCAAACTTTCGAGGTTTTACTCCTCTTTGTCGAGGACCTTGAAAGTTGTCCCTTGGAATCGAGGGCTGCCCCCATCATGCTGGATCCGTTGAAGGATGCAAGGTAGGTAACGAGTGGAGTTAAAACAAGCAACACTGTTAGGGACACCAGATGGATGAAAAGATTTCTTGCCTGGATCGTAGCTGATACTCGTGTGCTTTTCATTATAATTTATAAATAAAAACGTTCACAATAATAAAAAAACTGCAAACAAGCCAAGATAAAATGTTTTCCATATATATATATATAGACGTGGAGAGGGTGGGGTTATCCCCAGCTAAATAATGTCCACATATGGCTACGGCCCGGCTGAGGCCGTGAGGACGTAAAGCTAAGTTTTCGTTCGGTGGGGTGGAGTTGGGTGAGATCTTACATAGGTCCTGAGTCCAAGGTGCTTTACCTGGGGGCTGCGTCCGGAGCCACCGTCAGCCACGTGTCTGATCTTGTGGGGCCTGTGAGTAGAGAGAGAGATAGAGATAGATAGAGATGTACATAGAGAGTGAGAGGGTGGGGTGGAGTCTGAGATCTTACATAGGTCCTGGGTCCAAAGTTTTGTAGCAGGATGCTGCCTCCGGAATTGCCTTCAGCCACGCCTCTGATATTGTGGGGCCTGTGAGTAGAGGGAGAGAGAGGGTGGGGTGGAGTCAGAAATGAGAAGAAAAGGGAGGGGGTAAGGGGCATAGAGGGGGGTAAGGATGGGGAAATTTGGGAATTCAAAATACAGGCCAAAAAAACACACCCTAAAAAAATCACATCATGAAATCAGCAAAGGATAGCACTCCTCAGCATTATTGTTATCAGTAATAGTATGATAGTAAAAAAACCAAATCAAGTTATATCATACAAAAGTATCAAACAAATATGCTATCATATATGCTATGAAAATCAGCAATCTTAGATATCATCATTCAAGTAACTTAATATTTACCAACATCTTCTGATGCGGGTATCATTAGCGGTTATTACTTAAAGTACGGTATCTTCTTCCTCCCGTTGATCGGCCGCCTTCATCAAGTTGAAGATTCTGCCGATGTTGGAGGAGAAAAAAGAAAAGGAAAACGATGATCGTGCGCACGAGCCAAACCAAAGCCAGTTAGACACAAATAATAAGTTAATTAAATAGACATAAATTAAAAAATAAATAAACAAGCGCGAAATCGCAATAGTTTGTGGCACGCGGTCTATTTTTACCACTCCAATCATGATTTACCTCCCCTGGCTTTTCAATAATTTTTAATCTGTAAACCAGAATGTTATCTCTCTGCACCATTTCGTAACTTTTTAATATCTTTTGGAAAACATTTAAAACTATTTATCCTACTTATGCTCATCGAAAGAAGCACCAGCATACTCGTCGTGTCTGTTGTAGTGTCTGTATTACATATGTTTATTATTTTGTACGCTTTTAAAATACATCATTTTAAAGAGCGGCCAGAAGTGTAGCCTCGATTTGAAGTGCGACAATTTTGTTCAAAATGTCGACAATTTTGGACCGACCGACCGACAAAGTGAGTTACAGGTTTGTTGGCTTGAGCCACAAACAAAAATAGACATAAAATGATTTAGAAGAGCTAGTTGCACAAAGCAGCCAAAGAGGGTACGGGGAGGGATGCAAATAAATAAAAGGTACAGTGTCCCTAGTCTGATGCGCCCAGCATTAGTGGAGCTGTCGGGCAGGCTAAATGCTTTTCAACCCCCCCAGCAAGCTGGAGACCTATACAAAATAATAAAATGATGTGTGTGGTTTTCAGGAAGGGCTGGTCTACGCGGTGGAGTTCTCCCACAGGACGGGGCGCGATCTGATCAACGTGGCCAAGAAGCGTCACAACATCATCCCCATTGTGGAAGATGCTCGTCATCCGCACAAGTACAGAATGCTCGTCGGTGAGTAGCCTGTGTTGACTAGAGATAGAGAGAGACTCGGGGAGAGAGAGACTCAGGGGGAGAGAGACTCGGGGAGAGCTGGAGAGAGAGAGGGAGAGAGAGAGACACTCAGGGGGAGAGAGATAGGCAGGGGGAGAGAGATAGAGAGACGAGGTAAGGGGGAGAGAGAAGACTAAGGGATGAGCGAGGGAGAGAGAGACTCAGGGAGAGAGGAATCGGGGGGGGGGGGGGAGAGAGAGGGGAGAGAGAGACTGGGGGAGAGGGAGAGAGGGTGAGATAGGGGGGGGGGGGGGGGGGGGGGGGATAGAGAGACTCGGGGAGAGAGAGAGTAGCGTGCAATGTGCGACACACACAGAAAGAACAACAACAATCAGTCATTTCGAGGGGTGACTGCCAGAAACTGCCCATCTGTGCTCTTTATTCCTTTTGAGATAGACCGTTCTGGCAGGCACCCCTCGATTTTTTTATATTTGGCCGTAACTAACACCGGGTTCACATTAGACGCGTTAAGTTCCGTACGGAAAACCCTAAAAAAAAATGTAAGAAAGAAGGATGAAAGTTCCCGCATAATAGGGGAAATTCGGACACGTGCGCAAATCTTTTTCCCTTCTTTGTTTCATTTATTTTTATGGATTGCGCACAGGTTTCGGCATGGAATGTCTGCTTATGTGTGTACACAGCCTTAATCTTGATAGAAACCGAACTGAAGCGCTCAACACAACACACACATATGTTAAACATTCATAACACGTTCAAACAAAGGCGTAAAACGAATATGTTTTGTGGCTATGAGATTTTTGGGTGTTTTTTAAAAATCATTGATCACTTGTATGATCCGTCGTTTTATATTACGCTACTGCGTTGATATTTTTCTAGGAATGGTGTGAACAGACCTGTTTACCCTCCCGGTTTTGTTTTTTTTGGAATTATCGCAGGAATTTGGGTAAAAAAATTCGTGGGTGAAAGCTGAAAATCCTGGGATTTCTAAATACTTTCGAAAAAAACGTCTATTATTTGTTTCCGTTTGTATGAAAAGACGCAGGGGTTGGCCGAAACCTTGGAGTTCTGAGACGCAATTTTTTCATTGGTCCGTGGAACCCCCCCCTCAACAAATGATAGTATTTCTTGTTGGCAGAGATTGTTGTTTTGCGCCAAACATGTCGTCAGGCAAAGTCAACCGCAGGCGCAAGCAAGCGCCAGAAATCTGTGACAAACGAACAGCAGTGATAGGGTGAAACGGCCAAAAGTGAAGCAGAAGTTTTCTCAAAAGTATTTGAAAGTGCCAGGAATAACAAGTTCGCGATTGGGAGACGAGCATGCACACTGCAAGTACTGCAACGTGGACTTCAAAATTTCGCATGGCGGCATAAGCGACATCACTGAACATGTCAACACGAAGAAGCATGGCAATTTCGTGACTCTCGCAAAGGACCCAGCTGCGGGCCAACACAGACTCGAAAGGTTCATGTTTCCAGCAGATGTGAATTTTTATTTTTTTTTCTCAAATTCCGGGGTTTTCTGTGGCAAATTCCAGATTGTTCATTATAAGGGTAAACAGGTCTGTGAAGATGAATTTCGTTTTTTGTCGTTTTATATTACGCTTCTGCGTTGTTGTTGTTTTTAGGTATGGTGGACACGATTTTTGTTTTTTGTCGTTTTATATTACGCTTCTGCGTTGTTGTTTTCTAGGTATGGTGGACACGATTTTCGTTTTTTGTCGTTTTATATTAATTACGCTACTGCGTTGATGTTTTCTAGGCATGGTGGACACGATCTTCGCAGATGTGGCCCAGCCGGACCAGGCTCGAATCGTGGCCATCAACGCCCACATGTTCCTGAAGAACCAAGGGCACATCGTCATCTCCATCAAGGTGTGTCACTCCTGCTCATAATAATAATAATAATGGGAAATTTATATAGCGCTCGTTCTTACATGAACTCAAGTGCGCTTTACATTGATAACAAGAACATTAAAGGCAAAACAAATAATGAATCATTAGAACGGAAAATAAACTTGACCTGCACGCAACGTTCTCTTACTAACTCACACACGCGCGCCCGTGCTGCGCACATTACACACACACGCACGGCACGCCTGCATGCAAGCAGGCACACACACAGGGACACACCCTACACATACATACACAAGACACACATTAACGCAACGTACACACGTATGCACACATACAAGCACGCACACATTAACACACACGCACGCACGCACACAATTATACAACTTACAAGAGTAAAATAGCTACAATTAAATATCAAAATTCTAAGAAGAAACATAGACCAAATTCACATTCTCAATCAAGTTTAAATACAATACTGCAAATAAAATCATACAGCCATCGACATACCAATTACATGACTAATTATAATAGATACATTTTGCAAAAACAAAAATACCCTACTACCTCATTTACAAGCATTTAAAGTTTCAGGCAGTAGAATTGTCAGAGGATTAGATAATTAAAAAAATTTTGACAGTGGATTTGCTATAATGTCAGGTTTTGCTTTTTATTCAGGTTCTGGTAAATCTTTAGTGTTATCCTTTGAGTTAAATAGCATTTTAAAGTGATTTCTCACTTATTAAGCCTTTTTGGTGATGTTGGGAACACATTTCAGTGTTGTCCCTCTTCAGTCTAGGATCTTGATGACCCTTTTACCGCAGTTTTCATAGGATTGGACTTACGACAATTCTAATGCCTAGAAGTTTACAAGACCTAGCATTACATACAACTTGCGAAATATAAAAGAATTGTAAAACAAAATTTCACCAGATTTCTGCAATGAAACGGATCCCCCCACTCCCCACCCCTCACACACAAACACTGATCAATTATAATATGTCCGAAACAAGTGAGTTTGAAGGGCAGAGCGAAAGGCAAGAGTCAGATGAGCGGACATGCAGGAATAATAGGAATTGTTCGGAAATAAATAACCTTTCACACCAGGCAGTTTTCAGCCAAAAGAAAAAACCATTAAATTGGTTAGAGATAAAATATTTCTGCCAATAAGTGTGAATTTCTCGGTGACAGGTGAGGTCATAACATTGGGCCTATCCTTGCCTCCCAAAATTAGGAGAATAGGGTCTTCGGATAACAGGTCCAAATTGTATGCGTTTTAGTGACGTGGGTGTTAAGCATTGTGGTGCATAAATGCGACACTGGCAGTGAAAGGGTTAAGGGGAGTAATTTCAAGGTGTGAGGGAGTGATCCTCAACTTTGTCAAACTTTGTGATCTCGCCTAATTCAATCGGTCAAACAAAGGAAGTCACCCTACCATCAGCTCTCGGAGCCTATCGACTCGTGTGCTTGTTTACAGAATTAGAAACAACTAACTAGTCCGTGTTTGCAGAAGAAGCAGATTCCGTATTTTTGTGTTGTTTTCAGCCTCGCATTTATGGATTTTTTGTGGTAAGTAGGCAACTCTACGGCTTTTTTTTCGTTTAACCCCTTCGCTGCCGAGCCTGTTTCCGGTTTCCGGGGTAACTATTTGCCAAGCCGTTTTAGGTTGCGGAGTCTATCGCAAAAAATTGCTGAATAAAAGTGCATGTGCCCTATCCTTTTCGGAACGGGAATTCAATATACTATCATTTGAGAACACTCTCACATGCATTCAAACAAACTGCGTATGTAAAGCATATGGATAGAAAAAGGGAAAATCTTAGAATAACCCTATGACGGATATTTCCGTGACGGGGCAGTTCAATAGGTTACCGCCCATCATACAAACAGCATTCTATTCTACATCATAGCTTTTCTGATGGACAAATCAACTGTACATTTACTCCCCACCTGAGTCAATTAGACCAAATGATTTCTTGCTAGTAAGTTGTGATTCTCTGCTGTTAAACATGGATGGTTTACATCAAACTGCAACTGAATGCTGATAAGACCAGAGATGATTTTTGTAGCCTCTAACCACCCAATTAAAACTCAGGTTCTCCCAGGTTCTGTAGACATTGATGACACTTGGATCAAGCTATCAGCATCCGTCCGCAATCTATGTGTTATTTTGGACCAAACCCTTTATTTCAAACCGCATGTTTCCAATGTTTGCAAGGCTTGCTATTTAGAACTTCGAAGAATTAGTTCAAACCGCCGTTTCCTCTCTCAAGATACCCCGAAAACTCTAGTCTGTGCATTTGTTCTGTCTCGCCTTGACTACTGAAACTCACTTCTTGCTGGCTGTCCATCAATTCTCATCTCTACGCTCCAACGGGTCCAGAATAATGCTGATCATCTCATTTCTCGCTCCCCTAGGTACAATCACATAACTCCGGTGCTTCGTTCCCTACATTGGCTCCCAGTAAAATCACGTATTGACTACAAAATTCTCATCCTTGCCTTCAAGTCACTAAATGATCAAGCTCCCGTTTATCTCTCTGATCTTCTTCATCTCTATGTCCCCGCTCGCCAACTACGTTCGTCTTCTGATTCTCGTCTCCTTTCCATTCCTTCCATCCGTCTCAAATCTGCTGGCCAATGTTCTTTTTCTTGTCAAGCACCATCTTTTTGGAATTCTCTGCCTTCTCCTATCCGACACTCCAACTCAGTCTCCTCATTCAAAACCTCTCTTTTAAAACCCATCTTTTTTCCTGCTGCGCCCTAAACATTTGATCAGTTGTCTATCGTTGTGTTCACGTTGAGGGAAGATTTATTTAAGAGTTTGGTGCTGTGTTTTTGTGTGCGTGGTGTGTGTGTGTGTGTGTGTGTGTGTGTGTTGTGTGTGAGTGTGTGTGTTGTGTGTGTGTGTGTGTGAGCATGAATGTGTGCTTGTTGTATTTTGGTGGTGTGGGTTGTGTGTGGCAAACGCATGTGTGTGTGTGTGTGTGCGTGTCTGTGTGTCTGTCTGCGTGCGTACTTGTGTGTGAGGGGTTTGGGTCTGCGTGTTGGTGGTTGTGGTCAGTCCATGCGGCTCAGTTGCTGTGACTACCGGAATGGGTTGAACGAGTTGCTTCAATAATTGTGTGTTTATTGTGTGTGTGTGTGGCGTGTGTGTGTGTGTGTTGTGTGTGTTGTGTGTGCGTGCGTGTGTTGTGTGTGTGTGTGTGCTTGCGCGTGTGCTTGGGTGGTGCGTGTGTGTGTGCGTGTGTGTTGAGAGAGAGGAGAGTTGCTTTGCATATGCACTGTTGGTGGTTGGTGTCACTCTTGAATGTTTTTTTGTTAGCTGTTGATGACTAATTGATTGTAACGCGCTTTGGGCTTCATCTGAGGTAAACGCTATATAAATGTACTGTTATTCATATTATTATTATTATTATTTACCGAAGTTGACGGAAATATCCGTGACGGGCAATGAAGATGTAACTTTGTCTAACTTTTTGTTTGAGTAATTTTCCTGCGGCTTATACACTGCTGCCCGAAGGAGGCTTATTGTGTGAACAATACTCAATATTCGTCAAGGAAATAAGGTGTTTTACGGCCCTCTTGGCCTTTCGGCCATGTGGGGCATGGAGATTTCTGTCAATTTTAAGGGATGCGGCTTTATATACGGTCGCCTTATAGTCCCGGTTTTTATTTAACGTATTCATATTGTTTTCTGTGTTGTTTTCTCAGGCTAATTGCAATCGACTCCACGGCTCCATCGAGGCGGTGTTTTGCGGCGAGGTGAGCAAGCTGAAGTCGGAGAAGATCAAACCCATCGAGCAGCTGACTCCTGAGCCTTACGAACGAGATACGCCGGGGTGTTGGCATTTACAGTGATATATAATATTTAAATAGATTGTACTATGATAATACAAAATATAATTGACATAATGTTGATTTTGAATCAGACCGGCCCTACTGCTACATTTGGCCGTAGCCGCTGCGAAAAATAAATGGCTTTGGCTACGGAGCTACTGCAACCTTAACAGTTGCTACGGAAAAAACAATTGCCGCCGCATTTTATTTTTGCTTATGTCGTTCCCGGTTTTGTCAGTTTCTAAGAGCAGACGCGGTCCACGCGCGATAACATAGTCACTTCCGTTTTTATCAAATGACTGCGCATGCGTTCTTATTAGTTCTCTGAAAAAATGCGGACTCCAGCAGCAGTAGCAATTCGGGAGAATTTTCAAACGAAAAACCGAACCCAACCAGAAAACGAAAATCTCTGGCACACATCCTTGTCTAAGAAAAACATCGGCCTGCCCGCACAAGTGTTTAAATAGCTTACACACGAGGAGTGTCCTTGCATCGTCAGAAGTTGACTGTCGGTGCGAACCTGCTCGCTGCCAGTGCACTCTGCATGCGGACTTCTTCTGTGATCATGGCGGTAGAGACGATTGCCGTCAACACGGTTTCAATCGCGAAACATTAAGCGTGCGTTTCGGCTCAGAAGAACAAATCGTTGCCGTTTTTGGGATCTACGGAAAATTTGCCATCTACTGAAATTGATGGCTGGCTTACTGATTGGGAAAATCCAAGTAGGTAGGTCTTAGTAATGGCAAGCTGAAGGCGGAGAAATCCAAACTGACGCTGGAGCCCTACGAACGAGATCCATGCCGTGGTGGCTGGGCAATTTAGAGGTGATGATATAATATTACAATAGATTTGTTAATCGTACAAAATAATAATGAAATAAATTTATTGATTTTAATACTATACTGGCTAAGCTGAAGGCGGAGAAGATGAACAACTGACGCTGGAGCCCTACGAACAAGATCATGCCGGTGGTGGGCATATACAGTTGCTAATATAATTTGAACGATAGATTTATGAGAATATAATCAATATGAAGCAGAGAAGATCAACCCATCGAACACCTGACGCTGGAGCCTTTCGAACGAAGATCACACCATGGTGGGGGATAAGGGATATCCTAACTACATTTGATTGCCGTTATGAATAGCTAATTATTGATTGTAATCATTGATTGATCATTACCGACAACAAAAGCTACTGGAAGTGGCAACAGAGTACGGCGTTCGCCTCGTGTCCAAGTTAGCCGAGTTCGAACCTTGGGTACAGGGGATTTTTTCCTCTCACTTTGCACTAGGCCTTATGGTCTGAACGGGGAGTCTTTGGATAATGCTAAACCGGGTCCATGTGCCATTGCGCTTAGGCACACGTTAAAGCCAGTGTCACGAAAAAGCTGTCATTTGGTCCCAAACTTTAACCTCCTCCCTTTCCTTCTTCATCATGACCATTTCCAATGCACTTTTTTTTTTTAATGGGGTGCGTGCTCTGGCTGCGACGCGCTCTCCAGGTGGGAAGCAACCCGAATTTCACAGCGACGCCTCTGTTACTATAAAGTGACCTAATGCAAATCTTCAAGCGTTTGGTCTTTTTTCGTTGTTTATAGTTTTTTTTGCTGTTATTAAGTTCCATCGTTCGTTTACGGTAATTTCTGCGTCTACAAAACGTTACCGTAAACTGACTATGACTAAACGCACCTGTATGTAAGCCGACAACCCCTTAATTGTGACCAATATTACGTATTTATTCACATAAAGCTCACATTTATAAGACGAAGAGAAAAGTGTATGTGCACAAACCACGCAAATATAGCAATTCCTATCAGAGCATGATGTTTAATGTCCTCAGACACCTTAATCCCCCTTTCACCGCCGAGCCAGATTTCAGCCAAATGTAATTGTTATTTACACTGGGTAAGAAGGACAAATCCATATGGCTATATTCGGGGTAAGTCTTCTATGTGAATATTAAAGATAAGAGTCTATGCCTTACTGTTCCCTAAAACCTAAGACAACGGGGTCTTGTGATTAGCCTCCAATTTGATGCCTTTTAAGTGACATGAGTGTTTTAATCACTGTGGTGCTAACTGGGCGGTGAAAGGGTTGAAGGCATGAATTTAATCTATTGATTACCACAGTTGTGAAGTGTAAGTAAGTTGCAGAAAATCGGCTGAAGAATGTGGGCCCAACAGATGTAATCATCCTGACTGATAATGTAGAATGGAAATCCCGATAGCCGGCACCAGTCTATGCCGTCCACCCCCCCAAAGCCACCCCCCCCCCCAATGGCCAAGTTGTTAGGATATAATATAGGGCTATAGTCCGCTTTTGCGGTAGCTCTTTGAAGGCTTAGTTCAAGATTCTAATTAGGGATATGATTATTAAGCTCGTCGACGCTGAGAGTTGTGCGTCTATGTGCGGTACTTGTAGCAGACTATTCACAGTGGAGGCTATCGCAAACGCGACTGAACTTGAACGAGATTCAACTGGCTATCGACGTGTAAATGTGTCGCTTCAAAGGACATAACCAGTGTTGTCTGTCGCTCACCATCTCTATAGGGAAAGAGTCTAGGGGCGGTATTCATGTCGAGTAGCTATGAGCTTTAGCATGATGCGAACTAAAGTCAGCTCTTCGCATAATCCTATTAATCTATAGGTACAGTTTGGGGGAAAAAGGCTTCGGTTAGCATCATGTCTAAGTCTGTGCATGCTATCTCGACGTGAATACGTCCTCGGTTATTTTTATCTTCCACTGTAGCCGTCTTTGATGTTAATAGGCTCGGTGTTGTTTTCTGTTTTGTGCTTTGTGCAGACCTCCCAAGAAATGAAATAGCTCGTTTGCCTTCTTCATGCTTTTGTTTTTCTTCTTTAAAAATGTGTACATAATGGTCTGCTCAGCCTTATCTCTTCAATGCGTTTTACAGTCTGTGTGTGTCTCTTATTGCATGAATGATTGAGGTCATGTGTGGCAATATGTATGTTGTTTGTGTGTAGCCTGTTGTTTTGAGGTCTCAGCTGGCACTTGTGTGTGTGATGTGTGGCCTTATTTTAATTGTTGAGTAGTGTATGTGTGTGTTGTCGTGTTTGTGTGTTTTGAGTCCTCACAGGCAAGTGTGTGTGTATGTGTGCGCTAATGTTTAGTGTGTGTATATGTGCCTTGGTGTGTGTGTGTGTTTTGAGGTTCGTCAGCATGCAAGTTGGTGTGATGTGTGCTCTATGTTAATTGTTATGTGTGATATGTTCCTGTGTGTGTGTGTGTGATTTTGAGGTCTCATGGCGAAGTGTGTGATGTGTGCCTATGTTACTTGTTAGTGTGTGTATACATGTGCTGTGTGTGTGTGTGTGTTCGATGGGGATGGGTCTCACATGCAAGTGTGTGTGATATGTGCCTATGTTAATTGTTAGTGTGTTTGTATATTTATTCCTGTGTGTGTGTGCGTGG
The DNA here is from genome assembly GCA_017654935.2 of Phymorhynchus buccinoides. Lineage (NCBI taxonomy): Eukaryota > Metazoa > Mollusca > Gastropoda > Neogastropoda > Raphitomidae > Phymorhynchus > Phymorhynchus buccinoides. The sequence continues at coordinate 3,417,585 of JAGGCT020000035.1, forward strand.
TAGGAGAGGAAGGGGGGGGAGGGGGGTGTTTTGAAGGCTCTCAGCATGCAAGTGTGTGTGATGTGTTGCCTTTTGTATGTATTGTGTTATAATGTGCCTGGTGTTGTGTGTGTTTTGAGGTCTCACATGTCAAGTGTTTTTTTGGATGTGTGCGCTATGTTAGTGTGTGTAATATGTGGCCTGTGTGTGTGTGTGTGTATGTGTATAGGTGTTAGTGTGTCGTGTGTGTAGTAAGAGTGTTTTGGTCTCACTGCAAGTGTGTGTTTTGTATTGTGCCTAGTTAATTGTAGTGTGTGTGATATGGTGCATGTGTGTGTGTGTTTGTGGTTTGGGAGTTGCACTTGCAAGCTGATGTGTGTGATGTGTGCCTATGTTAGTGTTGGTATATGTTCCGGTGTGCGTGTGTGTGTATTTAGGGTGTCTCTACATGGCATAGTCGTGTTTGCTGTGTGCGGGCTATGTTAATTGTTAGTGTGTGTATATGTGGCCTGTCGTGTGTGTGTTGGTTTTTTTGTTTGCGTCTGCACATGGCAAGTGTGTGTGATGTGTGCCTATGTTAGTGTGTGTATATTGTGCGTGTGTGTGTGTTTTGAGGTCTCACATGGCGAAGTGTGTGTTATGTTGTGCCTAGGTTTAAACGAATTGTTAGTGTATTGTATATGTGCCTGCGTGTGTGTGTGGTTGTTTTTTTTTAGAGGTCTCATCATGCAGTGTGTGTGATGTTGCCTATGTTCAGTGCTGTGTATTATGTGCCTTCTTGTATGTGTGTGTCAATGTTATGTGTGGGCTCTATGTTAGTGTGTGGCCTTGCTGTGTGGTGTGTGTGTATCACTGTGTTTGAGGTTTCTTGCGCATGCATTATTGTGTGCGATTGTGTGGCGCTATGTGTGTGTGTGTGTTTGTGTGTGTGTGTTCTTATGCTGAGTGACTGTATCTGTGGCAATAAAAAACAAAAAAAAAAAAAAAAAGATAAGCGTGTTGCGACCAAGGCAGAATTTGCAGCTGAGGACATATAAGTGTGTTTTAACATGTTCCGCTCGTTTTTGGGAGCAGTAAAGTTGCGTTGATTGTAAGTGGGCGGGGGTAGTAGACATGAATCACGCACACACTACATCTGCCTTGTATCTTTCCTGCCCCCCCACCTCCCCCGTTTCAAATTCGCTTTCTTTTTTTATCGCTGCCTGCGATAGAAATCCCTTTCCTCTCACCCCCCACCACACCCGCATCTTTATTTCTTTGTAGCATCGGCATTGGCTGTTGAGTGGGTTTTAGTACCCGCGCACTCGCGTGTCAATAATCACGGGTTTCACTATGTTTTCCCTCTTATGGGCTTATGTAAGGAATCTTAGAAATCTCCCTACTATAAGGGATGTGACACTGACTTGTGGTGTCTTTAAAAATTCAAAATCTTGTGCATAGTAGTGCTATGAGAACTTGATTTCTGAATTTAAAAAATTATGAATTTAAATTATAACGATTCGCCCCAAATACTAATTCAGAGGACTTGGAGGAAAGGGGGAGGGTGTTATGAGTGCGTGCATGTTTTACATTGGGTTTTTTTTTTGTTTGGCGGGTGGTGTTATGGATTTTTGACTCTTTTTTAAATTGTTTGTTTAAATGGTCCACCTAAAATAAACGCCACTTTCTCATATGAAATCCATATAATTTACAGCTCAAGCCTCCTTCTCTGTGTGTGTGTGTGTGTGTCACTCTGTTGTCTTTGTGTGTGTTTTATGTTCGCTTTGTTCATAATGCGTTTGAGAAAGTTGGGTTGCGATGTATTTCAGAGATAAACTTTTTTCTTTTCTTATATAATTTCCCACTACCCCACCACACACCGCTCAATAAAAAGAACAATGAAATTATAACTAAATTCTCTCTCTTTTTTTTTTTCTGGTTAGCTCATTCTTCCTCAGATTTGGTTTGTTTACGGTTTTGTTTTTTTCTTTATGAAAAAAGAAGAAAAAGGTTCATTTTGTACGAGTTTCAATTAAATAGACTTTATCTTGCATTTTGGATTTCATTCAGAGTAAGTATCTTGTGATTTGTAGAGAGGGAGGTAATCATGGTTTCATAAATGCTTTTACCGGGGAATAAAACAAATGTTCTTCAAGTTGTTGTCGTTCCTGGCGTGAAAGACTCCAGGGGATCATCCCATCACGGGCTCATAGCACTTGACACATATTGTATCAACATGGCTCAGCTGAGGGGCTAGAGACGCTGACATGTGTGACTGTTTTTGGGGGATTTAAACCCCCACGGTGGACTGCACACTTCCGACTTGTCTTGTGCTTCCGTGATTGTTTATTCAAACTTTTGTTGAGGCGTTGTGCATTGGGTGATTATGTAATAATCGTATAGAAGAGTTGGCCACAAACATTTTGAATATTGTTTGCTGTCCGTTTTTGCAATAAAACATTCATTCATTTGCATCACACTCTTTTTAAAGTGTAATCCATTTAGCTGATAGTTTGCATTGTACTTAAAATTGTATTGGCATCTCTGTACTTAGACCCTGTCCCCCTCCCCTCAATCTTTGTTGCTGTCTCACATGTTTCTGTTGCTAGTGTAGCACCTTGAAGGCTTGTGACCTCTTGTTAATTCTCTCAAGCTTGATGACTAATTAAACTGCGGGCATATCTTTGATTGTACTAGTACTCTCTATGTGTGAAGTCATAAAAAAGTGGAACCTCCCTTTGGACTTTGCAAATGAATCCAATGAGGTCTTATTAAGAGAGGTGGTCTTATCAGGGAGTAGTTTTAATACTTACAAGAAAGGACAATGTCTCTAGAGTAGGTCTTAGATGGGGGTTTAGAGAGTCTTATCTAGGGAGGTTCGTGCTTTACTATTTTTTCTGAGCGATGAAATTTCTGTGGTGTGTGTGTGGTTGAATGGTTGGCTCTGGGTGTGTGTTTGTGTGTCGTGCACAATTTCTTGTTGTTTTTGATAAGACCATTTTAAAAGACAACTGGATTGATTGATTTGATTTGTTGTGTGTGGTGAAGTTAGACTTAAGAGTTCGACAGATTTCTCAATTTTATTATTTTGGAGTCACTTCGTAGCTCTCTCTGCTCATCGTTCTCGCTCTCTCTTTCTCTCTCTTCTCTCTCTTCTACAATTGAAAAATTCTGTGCTCTCTCTCATCTCTCTCTCTCTCTCGTCTCTTTCGATGAGAGGCAGATTAGAAATCCATGTCTCGTGTTGGCCCATGCACTCAGCCACGTTAATCGTCCTAGTGGGGCAATGTAAAAGTTCTTCAATTTTTTTTGGTCAAAATTTCTCGCCCCTCACACAAGGTATGGCTCTTTTGTTTTTGTGGCTACCAAGCCACGATAACGCTGATAACTCAACTTTGTCGTGCGTTTTCGATCACGGTTCGCTAAAACTTGTCGCCAGTCTAAGTGAGGCTGCACTTCAAATTGAAGGCTTGGCTGCTTTAAATGGATGTTTCGTTTTATTGTCGCAGCGCCACAACAAACGATTGCGAATGCGCGTTGTTTTTTTTTGTTAACTGCATAGCAAAAGAAGAAGAGGCAACTGCTTCAAACACAATGGTGACCTCCACACACCACCTCGGCATCCAAATGGCTTACTTATGTACTATCTCCGGCCAAGGAGGTAATCGCCGTTTTGACGCTATTAAATTCTGTGAAAACAGAGGCAAGATGAGTGTTTTCGTGTCGATCGGCTTGAAAGGTCTTTTGCTGGTGCTGGCAAAGTGATCTCGACTTGTTCTCTTAGCAACTGACTACGTCGTCCACCTTTTAAAAAAATGAAATGAATTAAACTTTAATTTGGTATGAACGCATGATGATACTCACAAAATCTATTCCTCAAGCCGGCTTCAATTTTTGGGGCGGGGGGTGGGGGGGGATATATGGAAGGGCAGGCTCTTGTTTCTTGCGTAGCAGATGGCAGGATTATCAAGTAGCACTGTGACGACGCTGCACGTGTCCATTGGCGTTTTGAATCGGGCCGTTATTCTTCAAGTAAGCGATCGTAGTCAGCTCCAGCTTCCGACCCACCCAGTTGTCCACTCTCTCTCTTTCCTCTCTCTTCTGCTCATCTGCTCTCTCATCTCTTCGCTCTCTCTCTTCTCTGCTTCTCTCTCTCTCTCAGGAGCAGATTGTAAGAATATAGCATGCGCCTAAAATCTTTATCCTTGAAAATAAAAAAAGTTTTCCATTGTCGCAGTCTCTCTCTTTAGTTCGTCTTCTCATCCACTCTGCCCCCCCCGCCGTCTTGCCATCATCTCCTCGGCTCACTCTTTCTCTTCTCAATTCTTCTCACTCTTCTCTCGTCTCTCTCAGTCTCTCTCGATCTCATTCTCTCTCTCTCGCCTGAGAATATAATGGGTTTTACGTCTTGATCTGATGCAGACACATATGGGACATTTGTAGAATACAAATATGGTTGGAGCAATACTGGAGGGGCTAATGCCCGGAGGCCTATACGAAACGTCGTAAGTCGTCCGATTTTTTTATACTGATATGCGGCGTACGGTGACGGCTACGGCCGT
>JAGGCT020000035.1:3422604-3437790 GCA_017654935.2 Phymorhynchus buccinoides
TGGGGGAGGGGGGGAGGAGAGGAGGGGAGGAGAGAGGACGGGAGGGGGTGGCGGGGAGGAGGGGAAGCGGGCGGGAGGGGGAGGTGAAGGGAGCGGAGTGGGGGGGAAGAACGATGGCGGGAAGGATGGGGAAGGTGAGCGTGAGAGGGAGACTGAAATACAATAATGTGTTTCCGTTTTTCAAAGGATGCCACGAGTAATCAACATATTTATAGTGTGTCGTAAAAACGAAAAAGAACAACAACAAACAACAAGAAGGAGGAGAGAAGAAGAAGAAGAAGGAAGAAGAAGAAGAAGAAGAGAAGAAGAAGAAGAAAGAAGAAGAAGAAGACTAAGAATGAGAGAGAGAAGAAAAGAAGGGGAAGAGAAGAGGAGGAGAAGAGAAGAAGCAAGAAGAGAAGAAGAAGAAGAAGAAGAAGAAGAAGCAGAGAAGACGAAGAAGAAGAAGAGAAAGAAGAAGGAAGAAGAAGAAGAAGAAGAAGAAGAAGAAGAAGAACAAGAAGAAGAGAAGAAGAAGAAGAAGAAGAAGAACAAGTAACAAGAACAAGAAGAAGAAGAAGAAGAGAAGAAAAAGAAGGTGGAGGAGAAGAAGAAGAAGAAAGAAGACGAATTTGGTCTACATCAAAGAATTACAAATAACATTAGATTGAAAAGCAACAAAAAGGTACATTGCTATGTGAAAAAGATAGATAACTTTAGACTGTGTTTTGAAAGTACTGTAGATAAGTCGATTCGCGGATTACGTAAGGCGTGATGCGTGGAACCAGTAGACTAACTACATGAAAGTGCTGTTGTACAGAGATAACCTTACTAGGAGCACCCACCACTTTACTGTACGTAGACCAACGTGAGTCATGCAGGCACATACACACTGTTGTAACTCTGAAACACTTGCGTGCCTGCCAACTCTTGCGCACATGTGTACAAATAATAACAATATATTTTAGTCGTAAGAGGTTACATCGACAAGAGGAATGTGTTAGCAGAGTGTTTTTGAGAGGAGAGAGTTGTGTTGTGTAAGGCGCGTGTGTGTGTGTTCTTGCATTTTAACGTCTTCTCCACTAAAAGTAGATTCAGACAAAATATTATTTTGTAGTGTGATGTTGGTACGGTGAGTGTGAGTGGGTGTGTCTGTAAATGTGTGTAAGCATTGAAATTAAGTGATAGGATAGTTATGCATACCTAATCATAACCCTACTAAACCCCTTTTTTTTTTAAACTTGAATTTACTTTTAAAGAATACAACGCGCGTGCGCGCGCGCCCGCTCGTGTGTGTGAGTGTGTGTGTCTATGGTGTGTGCGCGTATGTGTGTGGCACTGAAAGTCAACGTGTGTGTTTCTCTTTTATTTTTTTGTGCGTGTCTTGAGGTGACGATCGGTGTATGGTGTGTGAGATGGGGGTGGGTGGGAGTGGGGTGTGGGTGTGCGCGCTCGGGCGCATGTGTGTGTGTGTGTGTGTGTGTGTAAATGTGTGTGTCTTTTATATCAAGTATGACCCATGTAATAATTATTTTCCTGAGGAACGTCAGCCCCATGTACCGGCGGTACATTGTTTTAGAAAAAAACACCCAAGGCATCTTTATGTAGTACCGTTTTCTGATAAGATTTATTTCTATATTGCAGGGAACGTGTGAAACATATTATGTTTGTGTGCAGCCGCTTGCATGAATATGTGTATGCGTACGCGCGTGGCATGTGTGAATGAATATTGTGTATGGATTGTGTGTGTGTGTCGTGCTTGTGTACGTGTGTGTGTGTGTGTGTGGTGTGGTGTGTGTGTGTTGCGTTTGCGTGTGCGTGTGCATGCGTTGCGTTTATGTGTGTGTATGTGCGTGTGTGTGTGTGTGTGAGAGTGTGTATGTGTGATGTGTGTGAGTGTGTGTGTGTGCGTGTGCGTGTGCGGTGAGTGTGTGTGTGTGAGTGTGTGTGTGTGTGTGTTGTGTGTGGTTTTTTGGGGGTGTTGTGCTCGCCCTGGCCTGCGTGCCACATAACAACGTGTTTTAAATCATTTACTTCTTGTGCGTGGGTGTTAAGATACACTGACGCACCACGATTAGGTTCCTTGTTTTTGTTCTGGGTAGCTGTGACCCACATACAGATGACTTTGTCCCCAACTTAAATTTGGGGCTGCTCCTTTAAAATGAATGTTTCGTTTCGAATTTGGGGGCATTTGTATGGGAGTCAAACCAGGTCAAAACAATATTTATTTCCAGCTATAAGAGGGAAAGAACATGACACCCGTGATTTTGTCACGTGATCTGGTGAGTCTTTCTTTTTGTTTGTGGCTCAAGCCACCAAAAATCTATAACTCACTTTGGTCGGTCAGTCGGTCGGTCGGTCGGTCGATCTTAAAATTGTCGCTACTTCTAATGACGACGAACGAAAATGGTGTTTTACGTCCTCTTGGTCTGAAACAGACACATATGGGACATTTGTAAATACAAACATGGTGGGAACAATACTGGAGGCAATGCCCGGAGGCAGTACGGAACCAGTAAAGTCCCGATTTGTTTTATAATGAATACAGAATAGCTTATGCTTGGACCAAGTTTCCGCGTTAAAAAATCGAAGCTACACTTCACAATTGAGGCCGCTCTTTAAAATGATGTATTTTAAAAAGCGTACAAAATAATAAACATACGTAATTACGTAATACCGACACTACAACAGACACGACGAGTATGCGGTGCTTCTTTTCGATGAGTATAAGTAGGATACATCGTTTAAAACGTTTTCCAAAAAATATAAAAAGTTACAAAATGGTGCAGAAATAACATTCTGGTCTACAGATTAAAATTATTGAAAAACCAGGGGAGGTGACTCATGATTGGAGTGGTAAAAATAGACCGCGTGCCACAAACTATTGCGATTTCGCGCCTTTTTTTGAATGATTAGTAAATGGGGGGGGGTGGGTCTTTTTTTTTTTTTTTTTTTTGGCTTTTTTTTAGTTTTTTTGGGCGGGGGGGGGGGATCGGTGGGGGGAGGGGGATGGGGTGGAACCTTTGATAGATATCGTCAGGTGTAGCATTCCCTTTTCCTTATCTCCTCTTTTTTTAAATTTTTAAACCAAGACACGAGAGTGTTAGAAACGTGATAAGGTGAAAATACAAGTGGGCTAAACGGTTCACAGAGAAAGAGGTGGACAGAGACGGAGGTGAAATACAGCGAGAGAGGTAGCTGATCGAGAACAGAGTGGAAAAAGGCAGAGAAAGAGTTAGACATAGACAGAGTGAGGAGACGAGGGACAGAGAAAGAGATAGACAGAGGGGGAACAAGAGTGAAAGGCAGAGAAAGAGGCTAGACAGAGACAGAGCTGCAAAGACAGAGAAAAGAGGATCAGACAGAGACAGAGTGGAAATACAGAGAAAGGAAACAACAAAAAGAAAGTGTTACAGTAAGAGAGATAAAGGGGTGTTTTTGGGTTTTTTTGTAGGTAGGGGAGTGGCAGGGCTCCCAGGGACCCCCATTTGGGGGTCTATGAAGTGCTGGAAATCTAAAGGACCCTCTAAAAGAATGTGCAGGGGGTCCACAGGGATGCACTAGAAAAATTTTTTTTAGCATTCGCAATGCCACTGGAACCCTCTAATATCCTGCCTCTAGGACCCTCTATACTGTAAGTGAAGGAATCCCTGGGACCCCTTGTTTTGCGGGACGATTGGGAGATCCCGCGTGGGTGTGGGTGGGGTGGGGTGGGGGGGCAAGTTTGGGCTCGCGCTAGCTGCGATCCTTTGCCGTTCTGTAGCGGGGGGTTTAAGGTGGCCATGGGAATTCGAGGATTTTTCCCCAAGGCAAAACGAGATTGTGCACATGTTTCTTTGCAAAGATAGGCCTACTATGTTTAAATATTGCTAAGATTATTAAAATGAAGCAAACATTGTGTGATCGTGTGATTGCAATATTATGTGATTGTCACGAAATCCCCCGCTCGATCCTGATAAGAGATCGGGAGAGGGAAAATCGCGAACCCCGAGGAGAGTCTCGCACGCCCAGACAGACAAACTCACAGGAGAAGGCACACGCGCACACCAGAAGTACAATACAAAACGAGACTATTTATTATAAGCAAGCACACACACACTTACACGATTCAATACAGTCAATGTTTAACAAATTATCTACACAATATACATGGCGTTCAAAAGTTTGTCCAAAGAATAAACCAAAGCCGGCAACTTAACTGAATAACTAAAAGAGAGTTTGTAAGCAGAAACACAAAATTGAAGGGAAAAAACGACGAAAGGGCAGACGAAGAAAAGAAGTCCAACAAAAACAGCAGAGCGTCCGAAGAAGAAGACAAAGGGGAAAACAAAAGTCAGTAGAAAAACTGCTCCCCCTCCTGGGGCAGGCTACAGCAGCAGAAACAAAAGAAGAGAGACGGCAGAGGTCGCCCCCAGACTCCTCAACAGGAACGTCGAAGCCTGGCCCGAACGCACAGACAGGCCTCCCACAGCGGCCTCCCACAGCCGGAAACGGAGAAAAGAGCGGTTGACCGGGCGGTCAACCAGGCAGCAACAGGTCAGGTCAGGTTCAGGCTCAGGCTCAGGACTCAGGATCAGGCTCAGGTTCAGGACAAACTTCCAAGTGGCGGAATGAAGAAGAAGAATCCTCCCCACAAGACAGTCGCAGCTCTGGTCTCGCCAAGGGCTCGGGGTAAGCGCGAGCAGGTGGAAGGGGTTCCGGACCGGCCACAGCTTTCTTCCAGGACTCCAGTGAACGCCAGGGACGATGACGGGGAAAGGAGGACAATGAGGAACCAAATAAAAAAGGGTGAAGATGGCGATGAGGATGAAGAGGAAGAAACGATGTCAGCCGAAGCTCTACAGCTTCGCTATCCCCACGTCTAGGACTCGTGCAGGATAAACAATAGAATAACAGGATCCTTCAGGGACGTGGCCCTCACCACACCTCAGCACTGGGCGGCCGTAGGTGGACAAAACGATGAAAAGGAGAAAGGAATGAAGCGATGAAGCGATGTTGCTTAAATGAAGGAAAAATATGGAGTGACGTTCGACCGGTTTAAAACTCATGAAGTCGCCAGTTGAATGTGGAGTCTCGCGAGAGGTCAGAGCTAACACGGGTTGCACGGATTTCACACGTAGGTTGTCTCGATTAGGTGAAAAGAAGGAGAAAGATCTCGGGGTCCTTTGCGATCGAGTGGTAGACTGTGCCTTTCTCTGTCTGTTCAGAAAGTAAACAATGTCCACAAACTCGTGACAGTGATGTTGGCTTACTCTCCTGCAGGCTTATATGCTTCGTCAATTATGCGTTTTTCTTTCAGTTTGTTTCACATTCTTCTTGCCCCCCCCCCCCGCCCCTCCCCCCAAAAAACCAACAAAGAGTAACTGGATTAACAGACCCATTGACCCAGGAGAATTAAGTCCTGGTTTTTTTTTGTTCTGGGTTAGGGTGTGACCCACATGACAAATTCCCAAAATCGAATTGAGGCTGTTCTTCAAAATCTCTGTCTCGTTTCCAATTTGGGCAAAGAAAACCTTGCATAGGAGCACAGGACCCTACATGGTGCCGCCTACTGTCTATATAGTAATCCACGATAGGAGTCCACACCTGGTTAAAATAAGATAATCTTACCAGCGAGAGAGGGAAAAACACGTTAGTTTTTGTTTAGTTTGTGGTGGATAATGCTAAGGCGTGGCGAAAACCTTTATTTATTCTTAGGTTTTTATCGTGTCTACAAGAAAGACTGGGGCATAATTATACAATCCCGTATAGTGGCTTGTTTAGCCCTAATTTCGCTCCACATGGTTTTTATCATTTGGTTGATATTAGCCTGTAGTAGCTAGGGAACAAACAGTAACATGAGAGCTGTGCAACAGATGATTTTCTACAGCATTGGAAAAAAATCATGGTACAGTTTAGTCTCTCATGGAAGACTATGACTCTCAAACGAGGGGGCCTTTGCATCTGGCTCTGGTGCTGCAGCCAAAGGGATGGGTTGGCCTTTGGGGACCTTCCCCTATACGCCAGCTGTGTCCTCAAATCCCTTGGCCGAGAGAGTGGGGATGTACCCTTTGGAATGGCATCTCCGCTATAAACACAATTCTAGCCCAGCCCGCCAGAAAAATTAGGGGGGGCCCAATTTTTTTTTTTTCTGCCCCCTCTGCTATCTGGTAGTCATAGTCGGAAACGACAGACTAGCATACACAGTGGCTTGTTTAGGCCTCTAATCTGACGTTATCTGTGGAAGATGTTGGCGATAAACATGCTCAGAGAACCTTTTCTTTCAGAATGAATAGGACATTGATGTTGGCCTGTCTGGTCATTTCCCGGACATTGATGTTGCGTGTCTGTCATTTCCCGGACATTGGGTGTTGCCTGGAGTGTCCATTTCCCGGACAATGATGTTGCCTGTCTGTTCATTTCCTCGAACATTGATGTTGCGTGTCTGTCATTTACCCGGACAATGATGTTTGCCTGTTCTGTCATTTCCCGGACATTGATGTTGCCTGTCTGTCATTTCCCGGACGATTGATGTTGCCTGTCTGTCATTTCCCGAACATTGATGTTGCCCTGTCTGTCATTTCCCGGACAATGATGTTGCCTGTCTGTCATTTCCCGGACATTGATGTTGCGGTGTCCTGTCATTTCCCGGACATTGATTGTTTGCGTTGTCTGTCATTTCCCCGGTACATTGATGTTGCCTGTCTGTCATTTCCCGAACATTGATGTTGCCTGTCTGTCATTTCCGGAACATTGATGGTTTTGCGCTGTCTGTCATTTCCCGGACAATGATGTTGCCTGTTCTGTCCATTTCCCGGACATTGATGTTGCCTGTCTGTCATTTCCCGGACATTGATGTTGCGTGTCTGTCATTTCCCGGACATTGATGTTGCCTGTCTGTCATTTCCCGGACATTGATGTTGCCTGTCTGTCATTTCCGACAATGATGTTGCCTGTCTGTCATTTCCCGGACTATGTATTTCCAGATAGCAGAGGGGGCAGCTGCTATTCACGCGGGGCTGGGCCAAAATTGGTTCAAAGTGGAGACACTTGCCCAGCGTACATCCCCACTCTCTCGGCCGAAGGGATTTGAGGACGAGAGTTGGCAGTTGGGGAAGGTCCCCAAAGACCAACCAATCCCATTGGCTGGCTAGAACTAAAAAAAGAAAAGTCCTAGGTCATACAAAGGTTCCGTTGTTAGAGAGTCATAGTCTTCCACGAGAACTCTTTTGCTTTTGCTTAGTGCCCAGGGTACACCCCCACTCTCTAGGCCCAAGGGATTTGAGGAAGGGAAGGTCCCCCAAGGCCAACCAATCCCATTGGCTGCAGAACTAGAGCCAGTGCAAATGCCCCCCTATAGTTAGAGAGTCATAGTCTTCCGATCGAGAACTCTATTTGCTTTTGCTTAGTCCCAGGGTCACATCCCCACTCTCTAGGCCCAAGGGATTTGAGGAAGGGAAGGTCCCCCAAGGCCAAACCAATCCCATTGGCTGCAGAACTGTTGTCAATGCAAATACCACCCTTAGTTAGAGAGTCATAGTCTTCCACGGGAACTCTTTTGCTCAGTGCTACACCGGTAGAGCTGAATGAGAATGAAATAAACAGGTGAAGGTACCTTTTAACAAACAACGTCGAGTGCAATCAGAAAGAAGTGGAATAAAAACAAACACTCGGAGAAAGAGAAACAGGGAGACGGAGGGCAGAAGATTTATGTTTCGGAACTAATTGGAAGTGGTTGCAAAGGTGCTTAGGTAGAGGTGTGTGGAGTGTGTGTGTGTGTGTCGTGTGTGTGTGTGTGTGTGTGGTGGTGTGTCGTGCGTGAGCTGTGCGTGCGTGCGTTGCGTGCGTGTGGCGTGTCGCGTGCTGTGTGTGTGTGTGTGTTTCACCGTCATTGAGGCTCCACTCTCTTTCTCTTCTCTCTCTTGCCTTTGGGTCTTTTTCTGCTGTATACCATTTTATGTCGTACGCGTGTGTGTTCGGTTTGTATTGCATTTTTTGTTTGAATGCCGTTATGAATGCTAACGTGTGTGTTTGCGCTTTGATTTGTTTTCTATCAAGATTCAGCGCCATATACAATAATGTGTGTTGTTGTGTTGTGTATATTTATTTGTGTGTGTGTGTTTGTGTGTGTTATCGGGAGAATATGGGCATGTCTATTGTGCACATGAATTAATCTGCACATGTCTCTCTCTCGGGTCGTTCTCGCCAGAAAAGCTCTGACTCGCGGCTGGCTCGCACTACATTAGAACAAAGAAGGGCGAACCGTCTCTATCGCCAGCTGTGATTCAAAGGTGCCTCCTACCCTGCTACTGCCGCCGGGAAGCTGAACAGGATCCGCTCTGACCATGAGCACCCTCTCCAACGAGCCCTGGCTTCATGCCAGTCCAGGCGTGGCGACTCTTCCCGCCACCTTAGAAGCTTCAAGGCCAGGACGAACCGGCTGAGGAACTCCTTCCTGCCGTCAGCAGTCCGCCTCTTCAACGCTTCCTGAGGACTGCTGGGCTGACCTCCTGGCACTGCCTGGTCCGCTGCAGTTGAAACCGAGAAAGAGAAAGAGAGAGAATGTGTGTGTGTGTATGCCTGCGCGCGCGCACGTGTGTATGTGTACATTATGTGCGTGTGCGTGTGTCTGTGCATGCATGTTTGCATGTGTGTCAGCGTTTGTGTGTCTGTGTGTGTATGTGTGCGTGTGTGTTTAAGAGAGAGAGACCGAGAGAGTACAGAGAGAGAGAGACAGAGAGAGAGAGACAGAGAGAGAGAGAGAGAAGATAGAGTACGAGAGATAGTGAGAGAGAGGAGAGAGAGAGACAGGACAGACAGACAGACCAGCAACAGACAGAGAGAGAGAGAGAGAGAGAGAGACGATAGAAAGAGAGAGAGGACACGCGAGGAGGATGGACAGTAAATGTACGAGTCATGGTGTGCTGTGGCAATAATTATATGTTTTAATGTTGCGACATTATTTATGCTTTATTTTAATTATTTAATATTATTGTTTTACATCAATATGTAATTTTATAACTGCGCGCGTTGTGTGTGTGGTGCATGTGTGGTGTGTGCTTTGTGTGTGTGTGTTGTGTGTGTGTGCGCGCGCGTGTGTGTGTGTGTGTTGTGTTTAATTGTCATGCGCGCGAGTGTGTGTGTATTAGTGTGTGTGACCGCGAGTGTGTGCGTGTGATTGGTTGTACTTGTGTTTTTTAATTTAAATTGAATTGTTTTTCATGTTTTAAGAAATTTTAAAAACTTAAGTTAGAAAACTGTAAAAATGTTTGGTTCTTTGATTGGCTGTTAGGTTGACGGTGGTTGGAGGAGGAGGGGGGGATAAAATGCAAGAGAAAATGTGGTGTGCCATGTGTGTGTGTGTGTGTGTGTTTAGGCGTGTGCGATGCGTGTGTGTGTGGGTGTGTGTTTATTTGTTGGGGTGTCTTTGCATGTGGGCATTTTTCACTCTTTCACCATGGCGGCATAGTGATGGGCAAGTTATAATTGTGACTAGCCTTTCAGTGTGTTGCAGTGGTTGGGGGTGGGGAGTGTGCACGTGTGCTGTCTCTTTAATGTGTATGTATTTATTGTATTGCATTGTATTTTGTATTATTTTATATTGACTGCGAGACAAATTTCCTTGTTTTTGTTTAAAAATGGGGACAATAAATATTTGATTGATTGATTGATTGATTGATGGATTGGTGGTTGATAAATGTTGCGCGCGCTCAACGAACGAAATATTACGTTTTACGTCCTCTCGGTATGAAGGACACATGTGGGACATGAATTCTTATTTCGTTTGGTGGAAAATGAGGGGTGGGGGCGCGCGCTGAGCGCCTCCCCTCTTTTATACTCCGGCCGCAGCCTTTAACTGTGCTGCAACGTAACTTGAATGACAATGCCGTTTGACCGGATTCCGGCGAAATAAAGACGATCTACGCCACACAATTACGCGCATCACAAGCACACAAGCACGCACACACGCGCGCGCATACACACGCGTACACACATACAGAGAGAGAAGAGAGAGAGAGAGAGATGAGAGAGAGAGAGAGAGAGAGAGAGAGAGAGACTGTGTGTGTGTGTGTGTGTGTGTTGTGTGTGGTGTGTGCGTGCGTGCTTGCGCGCGTGCGTGCGTGTGCGTGTTTGTGTGCGTGCGTGTGCGTGCGAGTGCGTGCGAGCGTGCGTGCGCCGTGCGTGAGTGTAGGCCTACGCGTGTGTGTTTTTGTGTGCGTACTTGTGTGGTGTGCGCGTGCTTGTTGTATTTTTGCGTTGTTATGCTTTCTTTCCAAAGCATCTTTATAACCTCTTGTTTTGAAGTAAGCTTCATGTTACATTTTTAAGTGCGTAGGCTACATAAAACATACGCGCGTGATGTGTTTGTGGGCGAGCAGCTGTATTATCAGTTTTGGTGTGTGTGGTGTTTGTGTGTGTGTGTGTGTGATGTGTGTGTGCGTGTGGTGTGGTGTGTGTCTTTTTGTGTATGTGTATGGGTGTGTGTTTGCCCGCGCGCCCATGCTGTTTTAAACTTGCAGTGCGTCTGCGGTACAGTTGTTTTCTTTGTAACTGGTTTTGTTAATAAAGAAAAATAGCTTTTACAGTTGCGCATTCCATCGGCTGAGGCCTTACCTTTTAAAGAATAAACCTCCAGACTGGGTGGGGGGGTGGGTGCGTGTGTGTTTGTGTGTGTGTGTGTGTGTGAGAGAGAGAGAGAGAGAGAGAGAGAGAGAGAGAGAGAGAGAGAGAGAGACAGACAGAGAGAGAGAGAGAGAGAGAGGAGAGAGAGAGACAGAGAGAGACAGAGAGAGAACAGAGACAGAGACACACAGAGACAGAACACAGAGAGTCGATACACTAGAGAGACAGACAGACACAGAGACAGAGACATGAGACAGAGACAAGAGAGGGATGATGACGAGAGTTAAGCGAAACAAGATCCCCTACAGACAGAAATGAAAGACATTCACTCTCGGAAGCGGATCTATACTGTCCGACTCCTGGTTTGTTATATGTTGTGTGGTTTCTGTCGTGAACGGAGGACCATGGATATGAATGACCCCCACATCTATAACAATATTATCCATCGACCAATCACAGACTGCAGGGGACTATGCTACCCAGAATGGCAACAACACCAGTCCTACAAACTCTCACACTCAGTATGGGTTGACAAACAGTGAAGTACTACTCAGAACGGCACAACACCCAGCCTACAAACCTGTGCCAACTCAGTATGGGTTGCAACAAACATGTGACTTGACTACTCTCAGAAGGCCAATAACAACACAGCCCACAGACCATACAATCACGAGGATATCAGCGGGCTTGACTCAGAAACAGTGGACGAGACTACCCGATTTATAGTCAAGCACATTTGCTAACACACATAGACCACACCAGCACTAGTCAGACGCATCCAACCTCAGTAGGGGTGACAAACAAGGGACTACTACTGAGAAGGCAACACAAAACCAGCTTATCAAGACATCCCAACTCAGTAGGGGGTGACAAAACAGTGACTAACTACGAGAACGGCAACAAAAAACCAGCCCACAGACACCAAGCTCAGTATGGGTTGCAAACAGTGACTACTATCAGCAATCAAACACAACCACAAGCATACAGACATCCAACGCACAGTAGGGGTGACTAAAAACATTGACTACTACTGAGAAGGAAAACAAACACCAGCACTTACAGACATCCAAACAAGAGTAGGGGGTGACAAACCAGTGACTACTACTGAGAAGGCCAACAACACCAGCCCACAGAATCCACCTCAGTATGGGGTTGACAAACCCCCCCCAGTGACGAAGCATAAATCACAGAAGGCAACACACACCAGCCTACAGAGCAACCACCTAACTCAGTTTCCCAGGGCTCTCCGCGTGTTGAAAAACAGCTGACTAGCTTATCGTAAGCCCCCTCTAGGACAAACTGGCTAAACAATCAACCATGCTACATGCACTCCAACTACACTATGGGTTGAACAAACAGTGACTACTAATCAGAATCTCCCCCGGCACAACAACACCAGCCTACAAACAATACTCAACTCAGTATGGGTTGATCAAACAGGTTGACGTACTCGTTAATTCTCAGAGGCACAACACCAGCTACAAACATCCAACAAGTTATGGGTGACAAACATGAACTACTTGACTCACAAGAAGGCTAACAACACCAGCCTTTACAGAAATCAAACTCAGTATGGCGTTGACCTAAACAAGTTATGACTCACTAATCAGAAGGCAAAACACAGCCCACAAACATCAATCAGTCATGGGTTGACAAACATGACTTACCTACTCAGAACTGCAACAACACCAGCGACTACAAACATCCAACTCAAGTATGGTGACAAAGGCCAGCAGTAGCGGCCGAAATTCGCCCAAGGTATTACGTTTCTACATTTTGTTTTTTGTTTTGTTCTTAGGGACTCTGGTATAAGAACCACCCACAAAGGTATAGACAAGAACAGACAGAGAGACAGGTACTACCAGGGCAATCGCTATCATATCATACCGAGACATTGTAGCAACTTCATACATCATGACGTAGCGTCTTGTATCGAGTCTCCAGCTGGGCATATCGTTATCGTATCGTATACAATAAATAGGTATGAGATTGCCGCACTTACGCAAAATAGACACACAGAACATAACCCAACATAAACAATGAACAGATGGTATGGCATGGACTGCACGCGGATAACATCATAGCCAGATAATGTGCCACATTCCAAATGTCCCCCATCACATTTCCTGGAGAACAGAAACGAAGGGAAAAAATTAAGTTTTAGTAAAAATAAGGCAAATAAATGATAATCTGATTTGTAACAGTGCTGACATAACGGGAACGAAATAGAAACTCAGAAGGAATGCAAGAACTATGCATAACATTAAGGGTGCCACATTTCTCTTATACAGGCTGCTCTGTGTTGTGTTGTTGTTTTGTTGTTGTGTTTTGTTGTTGTTGTTCTGGAGCTAATTAAGCTGATGCCAACTTGCAAGACGAAAACTCCCTGTCTGCTCACCGACACGAACCAACACACCAAAAAGACACAGTGAGACAGGGCGAGAGGGATAATAGTGAAAGTAAGGGAAAGTAAGCTCTCTAAATTACATCCACCATCACCAAGCTATTCTGTGGCACCAAATTCGCTAGACAAAAGCAATATAACAACCAGGCCACATTGAGGACAGGGAACCCTCAGGTTCTATCATACAAAAAAAGGATGGCACAGGCGCCTGCCTATGGACCATCACCCTATACAGTACCACAACACAAATGTGGTGAGACAATAACCCTATACAGTACACAACACAAATGTGACCCATCACCTATCACCGTACACAACACAAACTAGTGCAACCATCACACTATAACAGTACACAAACAAAGTCGACCATCACCACTATACAGGCACACAACACAAATGACCTGATTGTGATCATCACCTACACAGTACACAGACAACAAAGATGTGCCAGCTTCTTGTGAACCTATGAAACGTCACAATTATGTTTGCCCCTTCATTCAAATCAATTATTGTGCTGTGTTGTGTTGGTATTGCTGCTACCTGCTGTTGTTGTGTGAGTTGTTGTTGTCTTAGTTGTCTGTTGTTCTTTCGCCACCGTAATACTGTCAGCAAACGGAGCTGATCAGACTTTATTGCAGGAGTGAGAAAATAAGGTCTCATAGAGAAAAAGACTATAGCCGTGCTATGACCTTGGCCTGCAACACAAACATTCGTTTTTGGAGCTCATATTTTTTTTAGTATGGTTGTAATTGCGATATTTCAAACTTTGGATGCTGGGTGGATTGGCTTATATTATGTAAATTTCGAATATTCTGGTGGCCCAGCATTTAGAAGCTCCTTCCTCCGAAGGTAAAGATCAACGACGCACATTTGCCAAAGTGCTATTGTAGCACCATATCTATATTCACATTTTTTGAAACGATACAAGGCTTCAAAGTTGCTAGGTTGGTAGAGTGGTGTCGCAAGATCATCAATCATGTGGGTGCAAAGGATCTTGGCTAATGTGTAAATAAATCTTTGAGTTTGAATGATCTAGCGATATCCACCTAAGTCCACATTAGTATCCCGCTCATCAGTAGCAGTACACCCAGCATGACCATGAGACTCTATTTGAAGTCACACCCCCTGAACCACCTCAGGACTAAAATCTCCATTTTGACCTTTGAGACTGTGGGTAGGAAAACGGTCCATCGCTACACCTCCATAGGTACGGTGGTTAACTTACCAACCCTGTGCTGGCCCACAGATGGCAACAAAAAAAGTGGGATTTAGGCGCAAAATTTACACACACACGACACACAACACACACACACACACACACACACACACACACACACACACACAGACACACACACACATCCTCTGTTCCTCCCTCAGTTCACACACACGCGCATGCAAAAAACTAAACAAAACAATATTAGGGAGTGGAAGCCGCCTAGTCGGCCTGCGACCCGAACAACTCTCCAGTGGAGCAACCCTGAATTTCACAGGAGAACCGCCTCTCTCCGTGACTATAAGGACCTACTACGCCAGCATGGAATAATGATATTCTGTTCGATCATGCGTCACTTTCAAGCGGAGCGAGTTTGAGACCATTTTGACAGCCCGTTCGACGACTTGACCTTGAGCCATGAGGTTGACAGTGTTTTTCATGTCTGTCGTGGGCATATCTTGTTGAAACCGGTTCGACGCGGACCCCCAGACAGTTGGTCGTGGAGGGTATCTACCAAGAGACGCACAGAAGGAGGGGCCTTAACATACTGAAAATGGGTTGCAAGTGGGTCGGGTGGGATGGAATAGGGGGCGATGCGGAAACAGGACTATCTGTCCGATTGGCGACACACTTGTTATTGAGCAGTTGGTTGTTTGGTCAGTTAATTGAGTGCCCCAAAGAAACGTTTTTGCAGATTCGTTTACCGCTAGCTACATCTTTGTGTGTGGTGGGTGTGTTTTAGGTTTTTTTTAATATTCCTGCTTCGATTTTTTCGGATGTCTGTAATCATTTCCTTGTCTTATTGTTTGTCGTTGATTTGTTTGTGTGTGTATGTTAAGGTCAAAGAGGTCAGTACAAAGTAGTAGTTTGCTTCCCAATGTTATATCTCCAGGCGTAGGTCTGACGATGAAAGGTTCTTCAAATAAAAATTTCCAGACAATCATTGCTTTATAATGGCTTGGCTATGATTCGATTAGGTTTAAGTATA
>JAGGCT020000035.1:3440790-3460495 GCA_017654935.2 Phymorhynchus buccinoides
TTTTCTAAAATCTATAAACGCTACGTACAATTTTTTATGTAACAATAGTTGTTTTTGAACCATTGCAAAAAGTGTAAAAACATGATCAATAGTGCTGTAACCTTTTCTAAGCCCTGCTTGACTTTCGTTGATAATATTATTTTCTTCTATCCATTTATTTAATCGTTGATTTAATATGTGACTATATAATTTGCTGCATATATTAAGTAATGATATTCCCCGATAATTATCGGGTACGTTCTTGTCCCCTTTTTTAAATAAAGGTTGTAAGATTGACTCTGACCACTGCAAAGGATACGTTCCAGTGGTAAATAACACATTAAACAAAAGAGTCAAAAACGGAGCAATAACAGTAATGGAATTCTTAAAAACTTCCCCCACAATCCCATCAGGGCCAGCAGCCTTGCCATTTTTTAATGCTCGAACAGCAGAATAAACTTCGTTTTCTGAAATGTCACGTTCAAGAAAATCTGTGTTGTACTGGTTTTGTTCTTCGTTAATTATTTGTTCTTGTGGCTCTTCCAATGTTTCATTAGTGACATCCACATTCAAATCAGACTGAAAAACTTGAGAAAAATGTTGGAACCATTCGTCCTTAGTTATATTAGTTTGAACATGATCTTTACGTGAAAGGGATTTTATTGTCCCCCAGAATTTATTTGAGTCACTTGTGTTTTGGTTCAGAATCTTTACAATATTTTCCCGATGAGTTTTTCTTTTCAGTCTCAAAAGGTCTTTGTATTGTCTGCGCTTTTCATTATAATCGTTTCTAATTTCATCATCATCTTCTGTGCAACGGTAGTACTGCCTTAGATCATGACGGAGATCTTTCCTCTGTTGGCTAAGAGAGAGGAGAGAGAGAGAGAGAGAGAGAGAGAGAGAGAGAGAGAGAGAGAGAGAGAGAGAGAGAGAGAGAGAGAGAGAGAGAGAGAGAGAGAGAGAGAGAGAGAGAGAGAGAGAGAGAGAGAGAGAGAGAGAGAGAGAGAGAGAGAGAGAGAGAGAGAGAGAGAGAGAGAGAGAGAGAGAGAGTGCATGTTTGCAGTTACAAAATATTCCACGTGGATTGTCATTTGTACAGTCAACACTTTGCTACATTGCTTTAGTAGATTGGCTTAAACAAATCTTTACTATTTCCCAACAACACACATTACAGAAAGCCAACGAGAGCATCAACAAGCTAGCGCTTATAGCGTGCTCCTGAAATAGTTCATGAGAAAAATATTTCGTGAATGACAGACTGTGTAGTACAAAAATACATCATTTATACTTGATAATTGAGCAAAAGTAAAGGCAAAAAGATTTTAGCAGATTCGCTGTAAAATGGCTAACATATTTTATATAAAATGTTGGAAAATGTTATGCTACAAGTTAAAACATTGTTTAAATTTGGGAGTTCATTCTTTTCATTTCGAGGTTATCCTCTTTCGTTTTGAGTTAAGCCATTATATTACACGAGTTATTTCGTTTAAATTTGGAGTTATTTCATTAAAATTCACATTTACACTTTTCCCTTTTTTCTTTCTTTCTAAGTTTGACCTTCCAACAATGGGTTGAAGACGAATGGGAACTTTGTTCACTTGTTTATTTATGGCTGTGAAGATCGCTATGAGTTTGCCTGCTTAGTGAGTCCATTCGTACTAACAACGAACCACCGATAGAAAGGTCAAGATGGAACATATATACAGGGGAACAAAGCAGCAACAGATTAGAAGGAGGACACAGAAATGAACTGGAAATGTACACCAATATCCAATGAATCAGGCAGATGACACATTTAATCACCTGGGACGGTATTCACGTTGAGATAGCATGAGAATTAGCATGATGCTAACTTAGAAGCTCTTCCAAAAGTCCTATTAAATCCTATAGGACATTGGAAGAGCTTCTAAGTTAGCATCATGCTAAGTCTCATGCTATCTCGACATGAATACCGTCCCTGGTCCCTGAACATTCCAGACCCCCCCCCCCCCCCCCCTCCCCTCCTCTCTTTCTGTGTCTCGTTATTTCCGTCTGTCTGTTCTCTGTGGTACTCCCCTGCGCCCTCTCCTTCTCTCTCCCGCCCCATCTCTCCACATCTCTCCACATCTCTCCACATCTCTCCACATCTCTTGCTATTGTCGTGACATTGATCTTATTGTCTGGTTGGGGTCATGCTTTGTGTTGCTTTCTGTCTTTGTTTGTGTTGCTTCACCCTGTTCTCGGTGTGATACATACTTGCGCGCGGGAACACAAGCACACACACACACACACACACACACACACACACACACACACACACACACACACACACACACACGCACGCACACACACACACACACACACACACACACACACAGTCTTCATTACTTCTGTCTTAAATCCAGCACATTTAACCATTAAAACCTCGTTCTGTCTCTGTCTGTCTATCTACCTGTCTGTCTGTCCTCACTTGAAGGAAACAAAACACAGCCCTTTGTCAATCCATCCATTGTTATTGTTGGTAAACACAGCTCTTTTTCAATCCATCCATTGTTATTGTTGGTAAACACAGCCCTTTGTCAATCCATCCATTGTTATTGTTGGTAAACACAGCCCTTTGTTAATCCATCCATTGTTATTGTTGGTAAACACAGCTCTTTGTCAATCCATCCATTGTTATTGTTGGTAAACACAGCTCTTTGTCAATCCATCCATTGTTATTGTTGGTAAACACAGCTCTTTGTCAATCCATCCATTGTTATTGTTGGTAAACACAGCTCTTTGTCAATCCATCCATTGTTATTGTTGGTAAACACAGCTCTTTTTCAATCCATCCATTGTTATTGTTGGTAAACACAGCTCTTTTTCAATCCATCCATTGTTATTGTTGGTAAGCACAGCTCTTTGTCAATCCATCCATTGTTATTGTTGGTAAACACAGCCCTTTGTTAATCCATCCATTGTTATTGTTGGTAAACACAGCTCTTTGTCAATCCATCCATTGTTATTGTTGGTAAACACAGCTCTTTGTCAATCCATCCATTGTTATTGTTGGTAAACACAGCTCTTTGTCAATCCATCCATTGTTATTGTTGGTAAACACAGCTCTTTGTCAATCCATCCATTGTTATTGTTGGTAAACACAGCCCTTTGTCAATCCATCCATTGTTATTGTTGGTAAACACAGCTCTTTGTCAATCCATCCATTGTTATTGTTGGTAAACACAGCCCTTTGTCAATCCATCCATAGTTATTGTTGGTAAGCACAGCTCTTTGTCAATCCATCCATTGTTATTGTTGGTAAACACAGCCCTTTGTTAATCCATCCATTGTTATTGTTGGTAAACACAGCTCTTTGTCAATCCATCCATTGTTATTGTTGGTAAACACAGCTCTTTGTCAATCCATCCATTGTTATTGTTGGTAAACACAGCCCTTTGTCAATCCATCCATTGTTATTGTTGGTAAACACAGCCCTTTGTCAATCCATCCATTGTTATTGTTGGTAAACACAGCTCTTTGTCAATCCATCCATAGTTATTGTTGGTAAACACAGCTCTTTGTCAATCCATCCATTGTTATTGTTGGTAAACACAGCCCTTTGTCAATCCATCCATTGTTATTGTTGGTAAACACAGCTCTTTGTCAATCCATCCATTGTTATTGTTGGTAAACACAGCCCTTTGTCAATCCATCCATTGTTATTGTTGGTAAACACAGCCCTTTGTCAATCCATCCATTGTTATTGTTGGTAAACACAGCCCTTTGTCAATCCATCCATTGTTATTGTTGGTAAACACAGCCCTTTGTCAATCCATCCATTGTTATTGTTGGTAAACACAGCTCTTTGTCAATCCATCCATTGTTATTGTTGGTAAACACAGCCCTTTGTCAATCCATCCATTGTTATTGTTGGTAAACACAGCCCTTTGTCAATCCATCCATAGTTATTGTTGGTAAACACAGCTCTTTGTCAATCCATCCATTGTTATTGTTGGTAAACACAGCTCTTTGTCAATCCATCCATTGTTATTGTTGGTAAACACAGCTCTTTGTCAATCCATCCATTGTTATTGTTGGTAAACACAGCTCTTTGTCAATCCATCCATTGTTATTGTTGGTAAACACAGCCCTTTGTCAATCCATCCATTGTTATTGTTGGTAAACACAGCTCTTTGTCAATCCATCCATTGTTATTGTTGGTAAACACAGCCCTTTGTCAATCCATCCATTGTTATTGTTGGTAAACACAGCTCTTTGTCAATCCATCCATTGTTATTGTTGGTAAACACAGCCCTTTGTCAATCCATCCATTGTTATTGTTGGTAAACACAGCCCTTTGTCAATCCATCCATTGTTATTGTTGGTAAACACAGCTCTTTGTCAATCCATCCATTGTTATTGTTGGTAAACACAGCTCTTTGTCAATCCATCCATTGTTATTGTTGGTAAACACAGCTCTTTGTCAATCCATCCATTGTTATTGTTGGTAAACACAGCTCTTTGTCAATCCATCCATTGTTATTGTTGGTAAACACAGCTCTTTGTCAATCCATCCATTGTTATTGTTGGTAAACACAGCTCTTTGTCAATCCATCCATTGTTATTGTTGGTAAACACAGCTCTTTGTCAATCCATCCATTGTTATTGTTGGTAAACACAGCTCTTTGTCAATCCATCCATTGTTATTGTTGGTAAACACAGCCCTTTGTCAATCCATCCATTGTTATTGTTGGTAAACACAGCCCTTTGTCAATCCATCCATTGTTATTGTTGGTAAACACAGCTCTTTGTCAATCCATCCATTGTTATTGTTGGTAAACACAGCTCTTTGTCAATCCATCCATTGTTATTGTTGGTAAACACAGCTCTTTGTCAATCCATCCATTGTTATTGTTGGTAAACACAGCTCTTTGTCAATCCATCCATTGTTATTGTTGGTAAACACAGCTCTTTGTCAATCCATCCATTGTTATTGTTGGTAAACACAGCTCTTTGTCAATCCATCCATTGTTATTGTTGGTAAACACAGCTCTTTGTCAATCCATCCATTGTTATTGTTGGTAAACACAGCTCTTTGTCAATCCATCCATTGTTATTGTTGGTAAACACAGCTCTTTGTCAATCCATCCATTGTTATTGTTGGTAAACACAGCTCTTTGTCAATCCATCCATTGTTATTGTTGGTAAACACAGCTCTTTGTCAATCCATCCATTGTTATTGTTGGTAAGCACAGCTCTTTGTCAATCCATCCATTGTTATTGTTGGTAAACACAGCTCTTTGTCAATCCATCCATTGTTATTGTTGGTAAACACAGCTCTTTGTCAATCCATCCATTGTTATTGTTGGTAAACACAGCTCTTTTTCAATCCATCCATTGTTATTGTTGGTAAGCACAGCTCTTTGTCAATCCATCCATTGTTATTGTTGGTAAACACAGCCCTTTGTTAATCCATCCATTGTTATTGTTGGTAAACACAGCTCTTTGTCAATCCATCCATTGTTATTGTTGGTAAACACAGCCCTTTGTCAATCCATCCATTGTTATTGTTGGTAAACACAGCTCTTTTTCAATCCATCCATTGTTATTGTTGGTAAACACAGCTCTTTTTCAATCCATCCATTGTTATTGTTGGTAAACACAGCTCTTTGTCAATCCATCCATTGTTATTGTTGGTAAACACAGCTCTTTGTCAATCCATCCATTGTTATTGTTGGTAAACACAGCTCTTTTTCAATCCATCCATTGTTATTGTTGGTAAACACAGCCCTTTGTTAATCCATCCATTGTTATTGTTGGTAAACACAGCTCTTTGTCAATCCATCCATTGTTATTGTTGGTAAACACAGCCCTTTGTTAATCCATCCATTGTTATTGTTGGTAAACACAGCTCTTTTTCAATCCATCCATTGTTATTGTTGGTAAGCACAGCTCTTTGTCAATCCATCCATTGTTATTGTTGGTAAACACAGCTCTTTGTCAATCCATCCATTGTTATTGTTGGCAAACACAGCCCATCCATTGTTATTGTTGGTGCTCTTGGTTTCAATCCATCCATTGTTATTGTTGGTGTTCTTGGTTTCAATCCATCCATTGTTATTGTTGGTGTTCTTGGTTTCAATCCATCCATTGTTATTGTTGGTGCTCTTGGTTTCAATCCATCCATTGTTATTGTTGGTGCTCTTGGTTTCAATCCATCCATTGTTATTGTTGGTTTCAATCCATCCATTGTTATTGTTGGTGCTCTTGGTTTCAATCCATCCATTGTTATTGTTGGTTTCAATCCATCCATTGTTATTGTTGGTGCTCTTGGTTTCAATCCATCCATTGTTATTGTTGGTTTCAATCCATCCATTGTTATTGTTGGTGCTCTTGGTTTCAATCCATCCATTGTTATGTTGGTGTTCTTGGTTTCAATCCATCCATTGTTATTGTTGGTGCTCTTGGTTTCAATCCATCCATTGTTATTGTTGGTTTCAATCCATCCATTGTTATTGTTGGTGCTCTTGGTTTCAATCCATCCATTGTTATTGTTGGTGCTCTTGGTTTCAATCCATCCATTGTTATTGTTGGTGTTCTTGGTTTCAATCCATCCATTGTTATTGTTGGTGTTCTGGGTTTCAATCCATCCATTGTTATTGTTGGTTTCAATCCATCCATTGTTATTGTTGGTGCTCTTGGTTTCAATCCATCCATTGTTATTGTTGGTGTTCTGGGTTTCAATCCATCCATTGTTATTGTTGGTGTTCTTGGTTTCAATCCATCCATTGTTATTGTTGGTGTTCTTGGTTTCAATCCATCCATTGTTATTGTTGGTGCTCTTGGTTTCAATCCATCCATTGTTATTGTTAGTGTTCTTGGTTTCAATCCATCCATTGTTATTGTTGGTGCTCTTGGTTTCAATCCATCCATTGTTATTGTTGGTGCTCTTGGTTTCAATCCATCCATTGTTATTGTTGGTGCTCTGGGTTTCAATCCATCCATTGTTATTGTTGGTGCTCTGGGTTTCAATCCATCCATTGTTATTGTTGGTTTCAATCCATCCATTGTTATTGTTGGTGCTCTTGGTTTCAATCCATCCATTGTTATTGTTGGTTTCAATCCATCCATTGTTATTGTTGGTGCTCTTGGTTTCAATCCATCCATTGTTATTGTTGGTGCTCTGGGTTTCAATCCATCCATTGTTATTGTTGGTTTCAATCCATCCATTGTTATTGTTGGTGCTCTTGGTTTCAATCCATCCATTGTTATTGTTGGTTTCAATCCATCCATTGTTATTGTTGGTGTTCTTGGTTTCAATCCATCCATTGTTATTGTTGGTGCTCTTGGTTTCAATCCATACATTGTTATTGTTGGTGCTCTTGGTTTCAATCCATCCATTGTTATTGTTGGTGTTCTTGGTTTCAATCCATCCATTGTTATTGTTGGTGTTCTTGGTTTCAATCCATCCATTGTTATTGTTGGTGCTCTTGGTTTCAATCCATCCATTGTTATTGTTGGTGCTCTTGGTTTCAATCCATCCATTGTTATTGTTGGTGCTCTTGGTTTCAATCCATCCATTGTTATTGTTGGTTTCAATCCATCCATTGTTATTGTTGGTGCTCTTGGTTTCAATCCATACATTGTTATTGTTGGTGTTCTTGGT
The DNA here is from genome assembly GCA_017654935.2 of Phymorhynchus buccinoides. Lineage (NCBI taxonomy): Eukaryota > Metazoa > Mollusca > Gastropoda > Neogastropoda > Raphitomidae > Phymorhynchus > Phymorhynchus buccinoides. The sequence continues at coordinate 3,448,397 of JAGGCT020000035.1, forward strand.
TTCAATCCATCCATTGTTATTCCATCCATTGTTATTTTTGGTTCTTGGTTTCAATCCATCCATTGTTATTTTTGGTGTTCTTGGTTTCAATCCATCCATTGTTATTGTTGGTGTTCTTGGTTTCAATCCATCCATTGTTATTGTTGGTTTCAATCCATCCATTGTTATTGTTGGTGCTCTTGGTTTCAATCCATCCATTGTTATTGTTGGTGTTCTTGGTTTCAATCCATCCATTGTTATTGTTGGTGTTCTTGGTTTCAATCCATCCATTGTTATTGTTGGTGCTCTTGGTTTCAATCCATCCATTGTTATTGTTGGTTTCAATCCATCCATTGTTATTGTTGGTGCTCTTGGTTTCAATCCATCCATTGTTATTGTTGGTTTCAATCCATACATTGTTATTGTTGGTGCTCTTGGTTTCAATCCATCCATTGTTATTGTTGGTTTCAATCCATACATTGTTATTGTTGGTGCTCTTGGTTTCAATCCATCCATTGTTATTGTTGGTGTTCTTGGTTTCAATCCATCCATTGTTATTGTTGGTGCTCTTGGTTTCAATCCATACATTGTTATTGTTGGTTTCAATCCATCCATTGTTATTGTTGGTGCTCTTGGTTTCAATCCATCCATTGTTATTGTTGGTGCTCTTGGTTTCAATCCATCCATTGTTATTGTTGGTTTCAATCCATCCATTGTTATTGTTGGTGCTCTTGGTTTCAATCCATACATTGTTATTGTTGGTTTCAATCCATCCATTGTTATTGTTGGTGTTCTTGGTTTCAATCCATCCATTGTTATTGTTGGTGCTCTTGGTTTCAATCCATACATTGTTATTGTTGGTGCTGTTGGTTTCAATCCATCCATTGTTATTGTTGGTTTCAATCCATCCATTGTTATTGTTGGTGTTCTTGGTTTCAATCCATCCATTGTTATTGTTGGTGTTCTTGGTTTCAATCCATCCATTGTTATTGTTGGTGCTCTTGGTTTCAATCCATCCATTGTTATTGTTGGTGCTCTTGGTTTCAATCTGTCCATTGTTATTGTTGGTGCTCTGGGTTTCAATCCATCCATTGTTGTTGTTGGTTTCAATCCATCCATTGTTATTGTTGGTGCTCTTGGTTTCAATCCATACATTGTTATTGTTGGTGTTCTTGGTTTCAATCCATCCATTGTTATTGTTGGTGCTCTTGGTTTCAATCCATCCATTGTTATTTTTGGTGTTCTTGGTTTCAATCCATCCATTGTTATTGTTGGTGTTCTTGGTTTCAATCCATCCATTGTTATTGTTGGTTTCAATCCATCCATTGTTATTGTTGGTGCTCTTGGTTTCAATCCATCCATTGTTATTGTTGGTGTTCTGGGTTTCAATCCATCCATTGTTATTGTTGGTGTTCTTGGTTTCAATCCATCCATTGTTATTGTTGGTGCTCTTGGTTTCAATCCATCCATTGTTATTGTTGGTTTCAATCCATCCATTGTTATTGTTGGTGCTCTTGGTTTCAATCCATCCATTGTTATTGTTGGTTTCAATCCATACATTGTTATTGTTGGTGCTCTTGGTTTCAATCCATCCATTGTTATTGTTGGTGCTCTTGGTTTCAATCCATCCATTGTTATTGTTGGTTTCAATCCATACATTGTTATTGTTGGTGCTCTTGGTTTCAATCCATCCATTGTTATTGTTGGTGTTCTTGGTTTCAATCCATCCATTGTTATTGTTGGTGCTCTTGGTTTCAATCCATCCATTGTTATTGTTGGTGCTCTTGGTTTCAATCCATCCATTGTTATTGTTGGTTTCAATCCATCCATTGTTATTGTTGGTGCTCTTGGTTTCAATCCATCCATTGTTATTGTTGGTTTCAATCCATCCATTGCTATTGTTGGTTTCAATCCATACATTGTTATTGTTGGTGCTCTGTTCTCACTTGAAGGGAACAAAACACAGCTCTCTGCGAAGTGGGAATAGGGGGCGCTGCAGGCTGGTTCAGTTGAACAAGAGCATAGAAAGGAAAAACAATTTTATTTTAATCTTTTTTTCTTCTTTTTTTTCTTCCTTTCTTAATTTCTCTTATTTATTTATTTATTTATTTTCTTTCTTTCCTTGTTAAATATTGTTTAAAGTTACGGCGTATATTTCGTTTCTGTCTGTCTCTGTCTCTCTGTCTGTCTCGTCTCTATCTCTGTCTCTGTCTCTGTCACTCTCTCACTCTCTCTCTGTTTTGTGATTTCTTTGTATGTCTGTGTACAGTCCTAGGTGGTGGGTTTATTTCCCCTGTTTCCATGATTTCCAATTGATTGGGATTTAAAGAAACACGAATTGTGACAAAAGAACGTTGTCATTGTCGCAGCTATTTTATATTATATTCATTTGTGGTTTAGCCTAAGGGTCTTCTTATGCCCGCACCAGATGTCACATCCACCAACCAGGGGACGGAAGAAAGGCAGGGGAAATACAGAGAAAGAACAGGGAAGGTTAAAGAACAACAAGCAAAAGATTGCATTCAACAGGGCACTGGGGTAAACACACGGTTGTGACACGTGTGGTTGCTCTCTCTCTCTCTCTCTCTCTCTCTCTCTCTCTCTCTCTCTCTCTCTCTCTCTCTCTCTCTCTCTCTCTCTCTCTCTCTCTCTCTCACGTGTGCGTGTGTGTGTGTGTGTGTGTGTGTGTGTGTGTGTGTGTGTGTGTGTGTGTGTGTGTGTGTGTGTTCGCATGTGTGCGTGTTTCTGTGTTTGTGTGTGTACATGCGCGCGCGCGCGCGCGCGCGCGCGCGCGCGTGTGTGTGTGTGTGTGTGTGTGAAATATTTCCCTTTCCACTGCCCAGCCCCAAAGAGTGCACAGAACAAAGAGTGCACAGAACAAAGAGTGCACAGAACAAAAACATTCGTTTTACAAAGCATCACATGAAAACATACAATTCTTAATTAGACAAAATATACATATGAAGCCATTTACATAAAATCCATAATAATACGATTAATAAATGTAACATGCAATTAGAGAAGAAGAACAAAAAGAAGAAGGAGAAGGAGGTGAAGAAGAACAAGAAGGAGGAGGAGGAGAGAGAGAGAGAGGGGGGGGGGGGGAGAGGGGGGCAAACAATGAGGAGAGGTGAAGTTTTAAAAATAGCATGAATGAGAATGGTGGATTTTGATTAATCCTACTATCTATTTAATTTAATACTTACCAACACTCAAAACAACTGCATTAGCCTAAAACAACCTGGAACCTTACCCTAGCACATAGCTAAAACGAAAGTGGCCCCAAGGGACTGCACCCATACCGCAGGGAGTAGCGGGAGTGACTCCCCTTACTTCCGGGTATGACGCGCACCCTTGGGGCACCGGATATGTCATTCATGTAATTTTACAGCCCCGCATCAGGAGGGAGGCTGGGAGGGAACATTTTTTGTTTTGAGTGTTGGTAAGTATTAAATTAAATAGATAGTAGGATTACTCAAAATCCACCAATCTAATTTAATCATACTATACCAACACTCAAAACAACTGCAGATTACCACTGTGGTGGAGGGTGATGCGTGCCAACTGACACACCAACAACCCCAAAAGCATATCAGTAAAAGAGGGGAAACACTCCTAAGAGAATCCCCCGAAAGATGTACAACATCCCTGAAAATATGCAAATAAATACCCCCAAACAGTCATGTCAATGATATACCAAAGAACACAGAGAAAAAACAGAGGCACAAAAAACACCGGAACTCACACTACAAGGAGACCGGGACCTGCGAAACGACCACCTTCTAGATGGAAAAGGAGTCGTCTTCGCCCTGAGCAGAGATATCCCTCAGGTAAAACTGAAGAAAGGTGTTCTGCGACTACCAGAACGCTGAGGCCATAACCTTCACAAGAGGGACACCCTTGACTACCGCCAGGGAAGAGCTGATGGCCCGCAACTCGTGGGCGCGAATGGGGTTATCAGGTAACCTAACCAGCGAGCGGGCATAGGCCAACTTAATGAGGTCGAGGAACCAACGGGACACAGTACCCTTAGCCACATCGCTGCAGTACTTGGGATTAAAGGAGACGAACAGGCGACGTTTAGCCCTTCTGAAGGACTTGGTACGAGCCAGAAGAACGAAGAGCCCTAACGGGGCAGAGGAAGATATCACGATCATCAGGACCCAGAACGGAGCGAAGACTCGAAAAAGAGACCAAGGGAGAGGAAACATAACCAGACTGGTTCTTGCACGGAACTCCGGGAGAAAAGAAAGGGAGACAGACGAGAAGTCCTCCTCAAACTGACATCCTTGGTGAGACCTCTCAGAGCATGCAAACCACTGAGGCGACGGTAGTGGCGAAAGAAATGAGAAAAAACTGTCTTGAGAGTCAGAAGCTTAAGAGACAACGACTCCAGGGGTTCAAATTTGACCCAGAGAAAAACCAGAACCAAAAAGATGTCCCACTGAGGACACTGGACCGTTCTGGACGGGGCTTGGAGGCGCACAGCGTCCAGGAAGTGAGAAACTGGCAAAGCCGAGAGATTCCCCGTAAACTTGGAACCTAAAGACAACGAGATCGTGCTAATCAAGACCGCCCTATAACCTGACAAGGTTTGAGAGGAAGAGTTCCTAGTTCTAAGCAAGTGAGAGAGGAACTCCACGAACTGAACCGTTGAGGGACGAAGCGGGTCAAACTTTCTCTCCTGACAAAAAGCAAACCAGGTGGCCCAGCGAAGATCATACAGATCGTTTGTAGACTTACGCCGAGAGGCGACCAACAGATCCACGGTGCGCGTGGAAAACCCCTGAGAGCGAAGGCCTAGTCGGACAGCCGCCATGCGACCAGGTTTAGCCTTGAAGGGCAAGGGTGTCCGACCCCGCTTCTTGACTGAAGAAGAGTGGCGGGAGTGAGATTGAGCGGAAGAGGACCGTCTTGCGCCATGTCGAGGAGCTCTGGGAACCAATGGCTCGTGGGCCACATGGTGTGACGAGAATCAAGTCCGGGTGCTCCCGGAGGACTTCTTCAACACCCGGGGGATTAGTGCCATCAGAGGGGAGGAATACAACGGCATGCACTTCAGCAAGAAGTGCGAGACAGTGGTGGCGTACAGCTTAGCGGTACGGTAGCACCTAAGGCCATGGAACTCATACTGAAGAAGACAAACTCCGCATCGAGTCACCTAGAGCAGCCAAGGCCTGATACATTACGGACTATGAGTGGCCGGACCGGGCCACTACACACTGCTACGCCCTTTCGAACTGGAAAATATCGATCGAAGGGGCGAGTCTGGGTCAGAAAACAAACTGGACAAGACTAGTTCAGAATGTCGGGAAAGCAAAGGACCGATGGCGGGATAGAGGCAGCTAGTACTAGGATGAGAATCCGCAAGAGCAGCAGATTCAGCCTCTGACCTAGCAAACTGAGAAACCACGGTACGAATGTGCGACTGCACTTCGTAACCAACTCTACATGCTAAGACCGACGAAAGGGACCCCCGTTGACTGGGTGAAAAACCAGCGGAGACAATTCGATCGGTAGGGAGGTAAAAATAAAAATAAAAAACTGCCTAGGAAGTAGGAACAGACAGCAACAGCAACATAGTTGCTATCGCATGACGTCAAATCAAACCAGATGACGCGGAAAAGTCCCCACCGAAAAGGAAAACATGTAGACAAAAAGCGAAACAGTGTGCAAACGTGACGATGACACACCTCGACCTAAACCATAAAAAACGGTCGGAACGAGACGCCGAAGACCAAAAAGGGGGGGGGGCCTGAAGGAAGGCAAAAATCACCCCGTCGAACAACTTTAGGTTGAAAGCTGTGCCGTTCGGTGATCTGACGGCTGAGAAGGGAAGATCATGCTAGCCGGACAGTTAAAGCCAGATCGGGACGGAACCAGTCCGAAACAGGATGACTGGAACGGCCGAACGAGTCAACAGGTTGAACAACTCATGGTTGAAACCGTGAAAGAAGGAGTGCGCACTCTGACTTCTCTCTGCAAGGGCCTATGTATACCCAGGCCAGAGGAAGGAGCTCCGAAATCGACCCCATCAGACTAAGAAAACCGAGGGGACAGCGAAGTGTGACCGCCTTCGTTACTGAGAGGTCGGACACCACCTGTGTCCTCCGAGGCTGAGACTGTGAACAGAGTATCCAAGAGACGTCAGGATAACCGTGGAAAAAAACCATTTCAACGGTACTGACTTGGAAACGGTAGAGAACAGAAGAACAAAAAACCCTTTAAACGGCCTAAGAGATCGCCGGCCAATTAGAGTCAGAATGGGCCGAAAACGGTCGGGAATTTTTGATAAAACCGGTTGACAGGACCGGTTGAAAAAGTCGGGAATAGAAACCCGGACTGGGATCGTTCACTCGCGCCCGCGCCCTTCAAGAGAAGGTCCTCCACTTCCTCTGGAGGATCTCCAACGGACAGGATCGCCGTTTCTTGGAAGGCTCGGCCTCCTGTTGCCACGAGAAGACTGGGAAGGGGGGCCTCAAGGCCTTGAACTGGGGAGGAGGCCTAGAGGAGTATCCCACACTCTTAGAGCGGGACGCGAAGTACCCCGGACGAAATGGTTGGGACGGGGCTGGTTCAACAGGGCCCGATAGATAGCCTTCTGGCTATCAGCTGACTTCCTCTTTGAAGAGGACTCGAGAACTGGGGGAACCGATTCTTCCCCGAACAAGCCCGACTCCGGAAGGGGAAGAGAGCGCAAAACGCTCCTTTTCCCTGGACGAAAGAGACCTGTTCTGCGCCAGAAAGAATCCCGGGCCAAGGCACAGGTTTGAACCTTCAAACCAGCCGTGACATCAGAGAGGCTCTGTAGCACATTGCCCAAAAGGGCTAGAGAGACTCCAACAGAAGCTTCATCCACCTGATCAAAGAACTGAAAAACCGCCGGTGAATCAGAGGCTGATTTGCCTAGAGACTCCGCCAAGGTTTGCACGAGAGAGGTGGCCATGCCACAAGCCCTGAGAGAACCAGACAGAGATTCCTCGAGAGACTTGAAGGCCGAAGGCTTGAACGTGACGGGAGGAACAGCAGCAGGACCCCAAGGACTCCACCTCCTCAGAAGAAGGTTTGGAGACGGAGGGGAAGGGCAGGTATTCCGTCGGTAGGGGGACGAAAGGTCTGAATCCAGGTACCAAAAAGGAACCGAACTGAGACGAGGCCGGCTGAGAACGCCCCAGATTAGCCTCGGCAATCTGTTTCAACGAAAGGACCTTGCCGGTCCTCAACGTGAACTCCGCTTTAACCACCAAATCCTCCGGGAAGGAGGGGGCTTGGAGATTCAAGGAGCTCTTGGCCTGCAGAAGAGAGCCAACCGCGTGATCAGTGGCGGACTCCTGATGGGAGGAACGCACAGGTACCACGTAAGGGCACGATCGAGACAAAATCTTGAGAAGATTCTGAACCGAGGACTCAGTGAGAGAGTGAGGGACCTCCGACTGAGGGTCCAGTTCCATGTCTGACTCAAAGTCGGACTGAAACTCAGAGAATTCCCTGGAGGGGTCTGGCCGTTGAAGCTTCTGATAAGGGCGGCCCAAGAGTCAAACACCACCGGAGGCCATGCCTGGCAGAGGGCTCTGCCGGTAGGGAGTGAGAGGATCACTGAACACCGGCCGGAACCGGGAGAACGTGGCGTCCTCCGTGCGACCGGGACATTCCCGGTTGACCCAAACCGGAGGAACGAACCGGAAATTCATCATCGGAATTTTCCGGTTCTAGGCGAACCCTTTCCCGGTATGTCCGCGTTGGCCAAGCAACCGGGAGACAACCGGATGATTACCGGGTAAACACCGGGAGAACCGGAGGAAACGGTCTCGCAACCGGGAAAGGCAAATAACCGGTTGCGGTGGGAAAGCCAAGAGGCTCCAACCGTGCCATCCCCCGGTATGTCCGCGTTGGCCAAGCAACCGGGAGACAACCGGGAGAAACCGGATGAATACCGGGTGAAACCGGGTAAGCACCGGGAGAACCGGAGGAAACCGTCTCACAACCGTGAGAAGCGAATTTCCGGTTGCGGTGGGACTGCCAAGAGGCCCCAACCGCGCCAGTGCCAGGATCACTGGAGAGCCATCCCCCGGGAGGGGGGTATGGACTCTTATCGGTATTGAAGGTGCCCCGCACCGACCGATTTGACTGTCCTGGTAACCTCTCCCTCGAACTGAGTGGAGGATTTGAGCCCGGACTCAGGAAAGGGAACAGGCCGTTCCCGATCCTGGAGGTACCTCCCAGGTACCACCGGATGATTGCCTGACAGACTGGCCAGTCTGGTGACAGAGGAGTCACCTCTGTCACTAGGCAAGCTCCCCGGAGGGGAGCCTCTCTGTTCCGTAAACATCAAGCCCACAGGACGGAAACCAGAGGTGGAAAGGGATTGCCTATCCCTGTTGAGGTCGACGCTGGCCTTAGCGGACAAGGGCCTCCTGGAGGCAAGCCTGTGAACAGAAGAAGGAGAGAGGGCTGCGCCAGTGACAGTCTCACGTTAGAAGAGACAACTGGCGGAACCCTCTCTGGCCTAAACATAGAACCGAAATAGGAGGAAGATTCTGTCGATGCGAAAGGGAGAACCCTGAAACCCGAAGAGTCCAAGTGACGTAGTACAAAGCCTGCGAGTCCAACGGAAAAGGAGAAGGAGCAGAAACCTCCGAAGGGAGAGAAACTGGAATGGGCTCCGAAACCGGTTAGGCCGGTGTAACCGAAACGGACTGTGACTGGACGTTAGACGTAGGATTTGTGAGGGGATTAGACGAAAACTTCTTGAGAAGATTAAGAGAACCTGCCCAAAGGGTCCCTAGTGAGAGAAGAAGAGTCAACTGACTTGGAAAACAGAAAAACAACCAAAGAGAAACTGCTTTCCCCGAAGTGGAAACCGAGGGGTGAAAGAAGCCATAATGGCTGACTGTCACAGGGTCAAATTTACGCACATACACACACAAACATGAACCTGCAGACTTCGCACACAACGCATACATCTAACTCTAGCCCTCATTCAATTCAATCCAAGATTGCGTATCGTACCCCACTCTCTTTTATTGTAACTTAATATTTGAACAATAAAACAAGTTATTTAAACATACAAGTCAATATTACAAGTTATTTAAACATACAAATCAATATTTACAATACCTTCAATATATTATCTAACACTATCTAGTCACACTCGTCGTTGATACATCCCTTTTATCATTTCCAGTTCACTGAAGTTTCGGTTCCCAGCGTCGTCACCGTTTCTTCGTCCTCTCTGTTGGTTTCTTGGTTTCCTTCATTTGTTTCCGAATATTTCTTCTTTCTTTCTGTCTTTCAGGCCACCTTTTCATCTTCTTCTATCGTCTCACTATTCTTCTTTTCATTCTTCTTTGCAGCTTTTCTTCTCCTTCTCTGAGTTTCAACAAACCCGCTGCCCTTGGCCCACGAAAAGCACCGTGTGTCTCCTCTCTTAAGAGAACAATACAAGCCTGAGTACTATCAGACTTTTGTCTGTTACACAATCAATACTTTGTTTTCCAAAATAACCCCCCAAGGGTTAACATTCGCATTATTAGCCTAAGCTAAAGCAGGACCCGCTGTCCCTATTGCCTTTCAGAGAGAGAATGAATTTCTACAAAGTTAACTACTGCAACAGCCTGATTCCCATTCACTCAATATTCATATTATGTTACAAACATACGGCGCTTTGCACGTGCTATGTCTTGCACGAAATAAACATGTATGTCAACTGTAATCAGACCATTACTTTCTCTCTCAATCTTTTATTTTCTTTTTATTTCAACTTTTTCTTTTTACTTTTCAAAAAGAAATATATGACTCAACATGACACCCCCCATCCCGGGGAAAAAAAATTTCTTGAAATTTTTTAAAGAGAATTCCAAGATCATGAATTCACAATATACGTCACACCAAAAAACCGATTATAACCATCCAAAATCCAATACAAATATGTGCCTGCTTTATAAAAAAAAATGAGGCACTCTTTGAAAACACACACCCAAAAACTAACAAAACCTTTATATGACATAAACATGGATTTCCCTGTCTTCAAAGATTTGCACATATATCACACCCTATTATGCAAAAACAACAACAACCCAACAACGACAAAAACCCACTGAACATTGAAAATTGTACCCATTTTGAGGTTTAGTTTTCTTGTACACAACAAAAATATACTAATCCACGCATAGCCCAAAATATCCATGAATGAAATGTTTACAGTTTAAACATATTTACAAACGATACCTAACTAGTCTTTGGATTCACTCTTGAATATCCAGGGAGTCAAAAGATCCTAAGTTAAAGCAACAAAGGAATCTGTTCAAAATGTCCTGCACTACGATCGAGATAACAGATCAGCCAGAACATTTGAGGTACCCGAAATTGGCTCTACATCAAACATGTACTCCTGTATGGCCAGAGACCATCTGAGAAGCCTGCTGTTCTTTGTGCGTGATGACTTCAAGAACGTCAGTGGTCTGTGATCAGTCTGCAGCACAAACTTCCGACCCAGCAAGAACCTTTGGAACTTTTCAAGCGCCCAAACAATCGCGAGACATTCTCTTTCAATCGTTGAGTACTTTTGCTGAGCAGGATTGAATTTCTTGCTCGCACACTGTGCAGGATGAAGCAAACCATCTTTTTGCTGCAAAAGCACAGCTCCCATGCCCGAACTGCTGGCGTCAGTCCTCAACAGAAAATCCTTGCTCAGATCAGGCAGAATCAGAACCGGATAGGAACTCAGAATTCTTTGAATTGTCTCAAGTGCACTTTGACATGCATCTGTCCACTTAATTTGACCTCTCTTCTCACCTTTAGTGAGATCAGTCAAAGGTGCTGTCACACTGGCGAAGTTGGGAACATACCTGCGGTAGTACGACAACAGTCCCAACAAAGACCTCACTTGTCTTCTTGAACAGGGAGTTTTCACAGACAAAATCTTTTTGATCTTCTTTTCTTCAGGCCTCATGCATCCCACAGAAATTGTGTGACCCAAAAACTCAAGCTGCTGAAAACCAGCCAACATCTTGGTTGGTCGAGCTGTCAGACCAAAGGAGCGCAAACGTGTCAAAATTTCTCTCAAACACTTCAGAAGTGACTCCCATGACACCAAACCGAGCATAATATCATCAAAGAAGCTGACTGCTGACAACTCGTGCAACTTCAACACTCGCATCATTCTGGCAAACGTGGCAGGAGCATTCTGCAACCCAAACGGCATCCTAGTGAATTGGTAGAGACCGAAAGGAGTCTGAAAAGCCGTTTTCTTCTTATCTTCTTCAGCCATGGGGATTTGCCAGTAACCCTTTGTTAAGTCAATCTTAACGAAATACTGAGCACTGGACAACTGACAAAACAATTCCTCAACATCTGGGATCGGCTCAGCATCAAACACTGTGACTTTGTTGAGTGCCCTATAGTCAATACAGAACCTAACAGACCCATCTGGCTTCGATACTAGTACTACAGGCGCACAGTAGGGAGAATCTGAAGTTTCTATAACACCAAGGTCAAGCATGACTTTGACTTCTCTTTCAATCACCTGCTTCTTGGCAAATGGTAATGGATAAGGTTTCACACGTACTGGAGTGTCTGTAGATAACCTAATCCTGTGAGGTTCAACGTTGGTTGCATTTCCCGGTTTGTCTGTAAGAACATCCTGAAACTCTTCGAAAATATCTTGCAAGTCACTAACTTGAGATGGAGACAAATCATCAGAGATTTTGACATCTTTGTAGGTTTCACCCTGTACAGACAAAGTAGGTAACTCGCCCTGATTGTCCTGACTGTCCTGAACAACACCAACAGCGGATGAATGAAAATCAAAAGAACCTTGTAACCGACAGTCCTTCTGTGACACACTTGTGTCCCTTTTCTTTGTCACAGTGATATAATCTACAGGCAAAATGTCCGACAAATCCGTTGGAACACCAGGATTGATCACCTTAACGTCATCAACTTCAGGTAGCTTGTTGACAGAAACATTTGAGCGTTCTGTGTAACGCTTCAGCATGTTGACATGGAACACCTTGACCACACCATTCATGTCAATCTTGTAATTGACAGAGGAGCACACTTCAACAACAGGGAATGGACCTTTCCACTTCATGGTCAACTTGCTCTTTTCATCCGAGAGCA
>JAGGCT020000035.1:3460995-3491204 GCA_017654935.2 Phymorhynchus buccinoides
GGTTAACTAGGAAAAAAAGCCACAACCGTGTACAAGGATTGTCAAGGGCTGTACTCACAGTCACAAGCGAAAAACTTGCTGACGAAGGGTTGGGGTGGGGGTGGGTGGGGGGCTACTACTCATGAAGCAAGGTGAAAACAGCCAGCGTCAGAGCCGTCACGAAACCTCCCACCATCCACGTCAGATGCAAGCCTCTTGCGCCAGAGCCCTCCGCTGAAACACAAACACAATCAACTCCAGGGTTCATACAGCAGGCATCAAAATACAGTGGAACCTCCCTTATAAGACCTTCACAAATCACCCAAAATGAGGTCTTATTAGGGAGGGTCTTATAAGGGAGGTCATTTTAATACTTACAAAGAAGGGCAATGTCTCAGAGAAGTAGGTCTTATGTGGGAGGCCGAGTCTTATAATGGGAGGTCTTATGAGGAGGTTCCACTGGAGTCTGAAGTCCAATCCTCTGAAAACTGCGGTAAAAGGGACATCTAGATACCCAGACTTGAAGAGGGACAACATTAATATGAGATCCAAACACCACCAAAAAGGCTTAATATAGGGATAAATCACTTTAAAATGCTATTTAAAACAAAGGATAACACTCAGTAAAAAGGCACTTAAATACTTGTAGCGGTGCCATAGCCGATGAGGTTTAACCGAGGCGTGGTTACCGCTACACCTATCTGTATTAATATAAAAAAATCGGGACTTTACTGGTTTCGTACTGCCTCCGGGCATTGCCTCCAGTATTGTTCCCACCATATTTGTATTTACAAATGTCCCATATGTGTCTGATTCAGACCAAGAGGACGTAAAACTCCATTTTCGTCGTCAGTAAAAAGGCACAACCTCTGACAAGAGAAGCCATTATCCTCTGTCAAAATCTTTTAATCCTCTGAAATCCTCCGAAAATTCTGATGCCTGATACAGATTTGTTAACACCCCATCCCACCCCCGGAAGTCAGAGTGTGGCTGCCCCCTGTAGTAGGGATAATAAATTTAAAAAAGCGGTCACACGTAACATTCTCATCCCTAGCTCATGCCTTTGTACCATTGTGTTCAAGTGCCAGGGCTCCCAGGGACCCCCATTTGGGGGTCTATGAAGTACTAAAATTCTAAAGGGACCCTCTAAAAGAATGCTCAGGGGGTCCCAGGGATGCACTAGAAAAAAAATCTTTTTTAGCATTCGCAATGCCACTGGGACCCTCTATCCCGCCACTAGGACGCTGTATGCTGTAAGTGAAGGAGTCCCTGGGACCCCTTGTTTAGCGGGATGATTGGGAGCCCTGAGTGCTTCGGCTGTTGGCATGATCCCTGGAGTCTATTAGCCAAGGTACAACAACAACAAACATACAGATTTTTCATATTAAAATTCACAAACTTTCATCAAAGACTTTTCAAAGACACTTTACCCTATTTTCAAAGACCTCTCACACAACATGCAATCCCAATAAAGTTCACAAACTGGAGAGAGAAAAAAAAGCATTCTTATCTATTTGATGACGATTGCTTCGATCACGATCACTCAAGTTGCACCTATGTAGCCAAAAGACCCTGGGTATAGCGAAGAGAAGTAACTCTTGGCAAATTGAGGACGCCTGCTAGATGGAACTAGATTGTCGAACTGAGGATATCGGAAAATAAGCCAAATTAATTTGTTTCTTTATCAATTCTGGAAGCAAACAAATATTTTATTTTTATGATGTCAATAACTTTCTTCTTTAGGCATCAATCACCGATTGATTGACTTTTTCACAAACCATTTCACGATTTTCACAGATCAAACCAAATTTTCAAAGGCACTCCATTTCTCAAAGAATTTCAAAGACCGTGCGAATACTGAACACAAACACAATCAACAAAAACACAATGACTCAAACATAATCAACACAATTAACACAAACATAATCAACACAAACGCAATGAGCACAAACGCATTCAATTCAAATACAATCAACTCAAACACAATTAAGACAAACGCAATCAATACACACATAATCAACTCAAACACAATGAACTCAAACCCAATGAACTCAAACACAATCAACTCAAACACAATCAATACAAACACAATCAACTCAAACACAATCAACACAAACACAATCAACTCAACCCCAAATGAACTCAAAACACAATAAACTCAAACCATTAAGACCAAAAACTGCAATCATACAAACAAAATCAACTCAAACACCATGAAACTCACACAATCAAAACACAAACATGAAACATAATCGACCAAAAACATAATCAACTCAACCACATTCAACTCAACACAATCAAGACAACACCATCAACTCAAACACATTTACACCTCAATCACACAAACGTCAAACCACATCAAATACACACACATTCAACTCAAACACTCAATCAACACTCAAACACAGTCAATACAAACATCATTCAACGCAAACACAATCAACCTCAAACCCATTCAACTCAAACACAATCACTCAAACACAGTCACATTAATACAAACAACACACAACTCCCACAACACCATCAACTAAATACCAGGAATTAACCCAAACACAATCAACTCAAACACAATCAACACAAACACAATCAACTCAAACACAATCAACTCAAACACAATCAACTCAAACACAATCAACTCAAACACAATCAACACAAACACAATCAACTCAAACACAATCAACTCAAACACAATCAACTCAAACACCATCAAGTCAAACGCAATCAACACAAACACAATCAACTCAAACACAATCAAAACAACTCAAACACAATCAACTCAAACACAATCAATACAAACACAATCAACTCAAACACAATCAACTCAAACACATTCAACACAAACACAATCAACTCAAACACAATCTAACACAAAACACAAGTCACACACAAACACAATCGAACTCAAATAACATACTCAATCACAATCAACACAAACACAATCAACTCACAACACAATTAACTGAAACACAGTCAACATCCAAACACAATCAACTCAAACACAATCAATACCAAACACAATCAACTCAAACACAGTCAACTCAAACACAGTCAACACAAACACAATCAACTCAAACACAATTAAGACAAACACAATCAGTACAAACATAATCAACTCAAACATAATGGCAACTCAAACACAATCAACTCAAACACAATCAATACAAACACAATCAACTCAAACACAGTCAACTCAAACACAGTCAACACAAACACAATCAACTCAAACAGGTCATCAGTCCTCAAACACAATCAACACAAACACAATCAACTCAAACGCAATCAATACAAACACAATCAACTCAAACGCAATTAACTGAAACACAATTAAGACAAACGCAATGTCAAACACAATTAAGATGAACGCAATCAACAGCATATCAATGCTCATCCAAGGAACACAAATTTTATAAATAATTTTGTATTTATTTGGAAAGCCATATCAATGGTCAACCAATAAACACACATTTAAAAAAAAAAGTGAATAAAATTAGAAACCATTATCGATGTTCAACCAAGGAACACAAACTTGAAAAATCTTCAACAAAATGGTAACTCATGCAACGATTCTCCCAAGGAGCCTCATCTTTTAGCTCAATCGCATTGCAGCCATTACCGGTACACTAAGCTGCGAAGCTGCAAAATGAAAATCACACGATTTGGGATGATTTTTTCAAAAGATCTCAACAATTTGAAAAAAAACCCCACTCCAGCCATACAGTTTTACACAAACAAAACAGGCATAAACGAAAAAAGCGAATACCAACGAAAAAAGAAAAATTAAAAGATTACAAGCATTTCTTCTTTTTCTTTTTCTTTTCTTTTTTTTATATACTTCGGGTATACAAATTTAAGAAAACGATACGCTCCACAAAAAACTGTATCAAGCAAATCGGGGGTCAGCTAAAAAAAGCTTCTAAAATGTTCACACATTATATTTCACACAAAAAAGCTGTACAATATGACAATCACAAGGTGGAAATTCTACACCAATATTATGTACATCGGATTGGGATTTTTTCAGACCTTTTTACCCCTATTTTTGCAAAGTTGTAATTTCTGAAACAAAAAAAAATAATTTTGAAAAAAAAAATAAAAATTTGTAATCCAACGCGTGAACAATGAACGTCGATATCGTACTGACCCCGAGTGTGCAATACTAATGTCCGTCGAGCAGTAGACACAGAACACATGCTCGTCACCTAGTGCTGAACGAAACGTAAAAAATTTCTTGGAATTTTGAGGTCAACTTTCCCGGAATTTTTTTCTGTGCCACTTTTGATGTTTTTTCTTTTGATTTTCGACCAGAAGATACAGAAGCTTCGGAATGCACTCGCTTGGACGCCAATTTTGAAACAGAAAAGGAAATGTTGCGAAAGACTTTTCACCGCATACCGACGCAACTGTAGTGGGTTTATTTTTTATATTTAGGAATTGTTGTTTTCCCGTATTTTTTTTTTTCCGTAGCAGTAATTTTTGACTTTTTCCCCCCGTAAAAATTACAGCAAAATCATTATATTTCCACAACACAACACAAAAAGCAACCAACAAAATCTGCACAATATGACAATCAAAAGGTGGACATTTCTACACATAATAATCAGTTACACTTACAGTTTTTTTTTTTATGTTTTAATCTTGTATGTTTCCTTTTTCTTCTTTCTTAAACTTGTTGGTTTTTTTTGTGTTTGTAATGGCGCCTGGAGCCTCGTGAGGGACAGGCGCCACTTTTTTAAAGTGAATTAAATTATTATTATTATTATTATTATTATTATTAACACACCAACCGATCCTCCGATCCTGAAATGACACGTTTCAATGTTCTCTAATTCTAAAATCTTCCCAATTCCTGAAGTAAAACCTTCCCTCGATCCTGAAATGACACGTTTCAATGTTGCTCTAATTCTAAATCTTCCCAATTCCTGAAGTAAAACATTCCCCCGATCCTGAAATGACATGTTTCAATGAATCTTCCCATTCCTGAAGTGGCGACCGATTTAAAACTAATTTCCAATGAGCGTGACTGTGTGCCTGCAAATGTTGTCAAAATTGCATGTCTATCCGTCTTGTTTTTTTCATCTGCCATGATAATGTTGGCAAAAATGTTTCATTTTAAATTTTCGTAAGACTGTGGATCCGGATGACAAGATGGCCAATCCTGAAGACTTTTTCTATCCGCTTTTTCAAACCTGATTCCAGGGGCGTGGTGGAACTACTTTCAGTTTCACTCACGACATTACATAATTTCACACCGCGTCACACAAAAAAAGCAGCACAATCACAAAGTAGAAATTCAACACACACATGTATGGTATCAGTATGTATGTATGCACACCGTATCATATGGATTACAAATACAAGGCACGTCATATCTGATATCATAAGGGGCACTCCCCCAAATTTGTCACCCCAATTCCCCATGAATTAATCTCACATCAGTTTCTTGCTGTATTTAGTCGTCATATGACAATACGCAGCTCCCTGTGGGGATACCAGGGGGGGGGTGGGGGGGGTGGGTTATTTGTAAAAATAGTTCCCCACACTTTCTGGATTTTCTGTGCTTGTAGCCTCCTCTATTCTTCCACTCTCTTTGACTCTGCCTTTTCCCTTTTACTTACCGTCATCTACTATATTTTTGCCTTTCCTGTCCATTCTCCTGCTTTTTTTCTTTCTTCAAGAAAACACTTTCTAGAAAGGTTCCCTCCAGCCGAAGTCCGTACTCGCTGGGCCTAACTGTTTCTTAGTTAGGCTGTATAATGGCAGCATGATGCATTTGCACTCATAATTGACAGGAAACTGTCCTGTGAGGCGGAGTCGAAGAAGAGAGCTAAGAGATAAGGACGCAGGGGTTTCAATCTGAAATTAACAATAAAAGCGTCACCTTAACCCTTTCACCTGCCAATGTTCGCACTGATGATATTATTTATGGTGTTTGATTCGTTTACCGCACCACACTGGTTTTAACACCCCTGTCAACTAAAACAAAGGTATCAAATCACAGGGCCTGTTATATCAAAAAGACCCAGGAGTATTCTCTTAATCTTTGGTCGTGTGTTTGGTAAGGCAGGGCTCCCATGGATCCCCATTTGGGGGTATATGAAGCACTTAAATTCTAAAGGACCCTATAAAAGTACGTTCAGTGGGTCCCAGGGATGCACTTGAACTTCTTTTTTTTTAGCATTCGCTATGCCATCGGGATCGCTCTATTCCCGCCTCTAGGACTCCTCTATTCTGTAAGCGAAGGATTCCATGGGACCTGGGAACCCTTATTTTGCGGGACGATTTGGAGCCCTGGTAGTGATAGAACCGATGTTTATACGTGTCACAGAGGAATGGAACAATATTGCAATTATTTGTTTTTCTAATTCTCTACCCAGGTAATTTTAATGGACATAGTTTGGTTGAAATATGTTTGGCGGGTGGAAAGGGTAAATGGTTTTGTGTTTGGCTGCAAAAATGTCTGGCGGTGAAAAGGTTAATCCAAAAAATACTGTAAAACAAAAAAGGTTGCTTTGTAACATTTTTACTGTGACGATTTAGTAGAGCGGGTTACGTTAGGATTGGGGGTTAGCGAAAATACGCCTTTACCGAACAGGGAACTTACTTGTTGTTTCTTCCGCTACATCAGCTGCTGCAAAGGCGGGCAGATAGTGTCATTGAACGATGATGTTACTATTTTTATCCTCAATTTGGATATCATCTCAGTAGTTGGCCCTCTCTAGTCATGTGTGTTAGGTTTTTTTTTAATTAAAATTTCAGAACATTATCATTTTACATAAGATTTTCATAAGATTTTGTTTACTATTTCTGGTTTAATTTTGTGCTGTTTTGCTTTTATTGTGGAGTTTTTCGATTTGATTCAAAGAGGACACCATCCTCTTGTAGAAATGTCTTCTTGCTCAAGTTCACATCCAATGCATCCACAGGACAGTCAAATTGCAGGCAGACCATATCATATATCTTTTACAGCTTTAGCATAATATACTACTACTTGTGGCGGTACCATAGCCGATGAGGCTTAACAGACGTCGTGGTTTACCGCTACACCTATCTGTATTGCTGAAAAAAATTGGGACTTTACTGGAGTTGAGTTACACTGCCTGCCGGGCGCGTCCACCCGGAGTCAAATTGCAGGTCGGTCATGCAAACTGATGGGATCTTCACAGATCGAAACAGCGGTCTTTGCATAAGGCACTGTAATTCCCCCATTTGGGAGAAAAAGTAAATCAGAACAATTTACTATCTTTCTCGTGTTCAGAACACAGAACATTTCATAAAGTTAATTTCAACTGGTTTTGTTTCTGAGGTTCCCAAATACAGACATTGGACACAGACAAAGTTTGTCAGGTCCGCGTCAGTGTGTCAGGTCAGTGATGGCAACTAGGCCTCGCGGCCTCTTAATGCGTCTTTTCATTTTTTTTTCCTTTTCCTTTTTTGAGGGGTTGGCACAGCTGTGACGGTTTTGGTAGACTATTACTATTAGTCATACTGGTATTTTAATTTACTAAGGTTTGGGTCTTTGTCCAGGAGGTTTTTGAATTTGTTAGTATCAGGTGCAAGTTTTGTCTGAGCAGGAAGTGTGGTTCCAATAGTTAGTCACTCTGTTACTGAAAAAGTGTCTCCTGATGTTAGTTCTACTATACTGTGTTAGTATTTTTAATTCATGATTTCTAGTCTTTGAAAATTTTGAAATCTGAAACAAACTTTTGTTAGTATTGTCAGGACCATTAAGAATTGTATATACATTATTTAATTAGGTCACCACGAATTCTTCTGTATTTCAAGGAATGGTAGATCAAGTTTGTGTAGCCTTTCACTATAATCAAAATTTTTTTAAAAACTTTTATTAATTTAGTAGCTCTCCTCTGTACACGCTCAATTGAAACTGATTGTCGTTTAAGATATGGATTCCAAATTTGGTTTCCCATACTCCAGATGTGGTCTAACCAAACTTTTACATAAGTTAATGATCAAAGCAATTTGTATACATATATATAGTCATATTACAAACTGTAGGGGCCTCCCTCTGTGGAAAAAAAAAGTATTGCTTTAAAGTCTGAAAAATACTGTAAATACAAGGCAAAAGGTTGCTTGGTAGCAACTAACATATTTACTGTGAAAAATTTAGTAGAGCGGGTTACGTTAGGTTTGCGAAAATACGCCTTTACTAAACAGAGAACTTACTTGTTGTTTCTTCCGCTTCGTCAGCTGCAAAGGCAGACAGATAGTGTCATTCAACGATGATGTTACTCACAATGATTATTGGGGGATCAGGAGTGGAGGGGGTGGGGATGTGAGAAGGGAATGTGATGTGTACCGCAAAAACTGGACTATAAGACGCACCTGTATATAAGCCTCATCCTTTAAATTAACAAAATATTAGGTATTTATTCACATATAAGCCGCACCAGTTTATAAGCCGCAGAGAAAATTGTATGTGCACAAACCAACACAAATAAATAGAAATTCTCCTATCAGAACATGAGTATTTAATGTTCTCAGACACTTTAAACATGAGATTTGAATCTATTGATTACTCAAACCAGTTTTGAGTCTAAAGAAACAAATATTTTTTTCAATGATGTCAATGACTTTTTCTCATCAGGCATCAAGCATCGATTCAATGACTTTTTCACAAACCATTTCACGATTTTCACAGACCAAAGCCAATTTTGAAAATGGCACTCCATTTCTCAAAGAATTTCAAAGACCTTCAAAGACCGTGCGAATACTGAACACAAACACAAACACAATTAACAAAAACACAATCAACTCAAACATAATCAACACAAAACACAATGAGCACAAACACATTCAATTCAAACACAATTAAGACAAACGCAATCAACAGAAACACAATCAACACAAACACAATCAACTCAACCATCAACTCAAACACCATCAACTCAAACACCATCAACTCAAACGCAATTAACTGAAACACAATTAAGACAAACGCAATCAACACAAACACAATCAATACAAACACAATCAATACAAACACAATGAACACAAACACAATCAATACAAACAAAATCAACTGAAACACAATCAACTGAAACACAACTCAAACACAATGAACTCAAACACAACTCAAACACAATCAACTCCAACACAAACATAATCAACTCAAACACAATCAACTCCAACACAAACATAATCAACTCAAACACAATCAACACAAACACAATCAACTCAAACAAAATAAACACAAACACAACTCAAACACAATCAACACAAACACATTTTAACACAAACACAATCAACTCAAACACAATTAACTCAAACGCAATAAACACAAACGCAATCAACAGCAGATCAATGCTCATTCAAGGAACACAAACTTTACATAAAAAAAAGATATTTTAATTTGGAAAGCCATATTAATGGTCAACCAATAAACACACATCTTAAAAAAATGTGAACAAAATGACAAACCATATCAATGTTCAACCAAGGAACACAAACTTGAAAAAATCTTCAACAAAATGGTAACTCATGCAACGATTCTCCCAAGGAGCCACATCTTTTAGCTCAATCGCATTGCAGCCATTACCGGTACACTAAGCTGCGAAGCTGCAAAATGAAAATCACATGATTTGGGATGATTTTTTCAAAAAATCACAACAATTTGAAAAAAAAACCATACATGAAAAAAAGAGAAATAAAAAAGATTACAAGCATTCTCATTTTTAAAAATTCAAAATTCTTTGGGTATAGAAATAAGAAAACGACACACTCACAAAAAAATGTATCAAGCAAATCAGGGTCAGCTAAAAGCTTCTAAAATGTTCATACATGTTCTAAAATGTTCACAAAAAAAAGCAACAAGAAAAAGCTGCACAATATGATAATCGCAAGGTGGAAATTCTACACAATATCATTTTATTAGTTATTTTAGCAAAACCTGGAGATTTTGTTATTTTCATTACTTATTATATTTATTTATACATACTGCTAACCATTTATTTCTGAATTAATACTCAGTTATAAAAAAATTAGTTTGTCATAAATTATTTTAGCTCACTTGTTAATTCGTTTGAAATTGTATGCTCTGATAAATTTTTTCTAACTGATAGCCCAAAGGTGTGTGTGTGTGTGTGTGTGTGTGCGTGCGTGTGCGTGCGTGCGTGCGTGCGTGCGTGCGTGCGTGCGTGCATAAGCAAATGTGTGTGTGTGTGTGCTGTTGTTGTCTGATCTAAGTTGACTTCCTAAACATTACTTGTGTCATGTCTTATTACTTATATAATAAAACGAGCATGCCAGGCAGCGAATTTGTTTGCTTTCTGTGAAGACAATAAAATGATTGATTATTGAACATGGAATTGATAGGTTGATTTGTCCTCCACATCATGGGTGATTGAAAGCAAAGATATTCTAAAAGGGTAAGATGGATTACTTAAGAGCTCGGCGAACCGGGCTGATAGAGTTACTCAGTTATCGTTAGTGCGGACGTGTACACTATTCACAGTGGAGGCTATCCAAAAACTCAGACTGGAACTTGAACGGAGAATTCAACTGGCCTATCGATGTGTAAATGTGTCACGTTTCAAAGGGACATAACCAGTGTTTCTGTCCTCACTACTCATATAGGGAAAAGAGACAGGATGTTTATCTTCCCCTGCACAGTCTTTGGTTGAAGTAAGGCATTCTATCAATCCCTGAAATGAAACATACAGTGGAGAACTGATAATCCTGGAGAACTGATAACTCAAAATAACTGGATAACTCAAAAAAACTGGATAACTCACAACAATTTTTGGGGTCCCAAGTACTGTAATAATCTCTATGCTGAAAAGTCTTTTTAACTCAAAATATTGGCTCATCTCAAAAAAATAAAATTTCATTCCCAGGGCTCGACCTATTTGGGGGTCTATGAAGTACTAAACTTCGAAGGGACCCTCTAAAAAGAATGCTGAAGGGGGGGGGGTCCCAGGGCACTGCACTAGAAAAATATCTTTTTAAGCATTACACGCAATGCACACTGGGAACCTGTATCAGCCTCATGCTTCTAGGACCCTCTATACATGTAAGTGCAGTAGTCCCTGGGACCCCTTGTTTTGCGGTACGATTGGGAGCACATGAGTCCCTAATCCCTTTCAAATTTTGCCTTAAGGCGATTTTTTACTGTCATGTTTCAATCTGTTCTATAGATTCTAAATCTTCCCAAGGTTCCTGAAGGTAATGAACATTCTCATCAAATATCCTGAAATGACATGTTTCAATGTTTCTTAATCTAATTCTAAATCTTTCTTCCCCAAATTCCTGAAGTTTTACAAACATTCTCTCGATCCTGAAATGACATGTTTCATGAGTGATCATCTTCACCATTCCTGAAGTGGCGACCGATTTAAAACACAGATTCCCAATGAGCGTGACTGTGTGCCACTGCACAAATGTTGTCAAAAATTGCATGTCTATCCTACGTCATGGTTTTTTTCATCATCGCCATGATAAGTGTTGGCAGAAATGTTTCATTTTAGTGTATTCAGGCATCAGAATAGTCTGAAGTCCAATCCTCTGAAAACCTCCCCGGTCCAAGGGCCATCAACAAAAAACAAAAACCAAAGCACTGATCTGTACAACGTGCTTCATGAGCTGATGAACTGGGACACCACATGAGACCGCGCATGGCTTCCCTAGGAAATCTAGCAGCTCAATGGCAAGTGGAGGCCTGGCATGAAAAATGTGAATCTGTTGTATATGTAGGGGAAATGAGATGCTTGTGGACTTACTCAGTGATAAGGGACAATGCATAGTGAGATAATCTTGCCCCTGTGCTCCCAGTGTTAGTTATACCTTGGCACTGCATCACTGTTGTGTATAGCGGAGCATGGCAATAGATAGCACAATATGTTCCCCAGCATTCTACCGAAAGGCAGCCGCCAAAGACCCTATTCTCGCAATATGAGGTTAGTTTCTCACAACAGGCTAATGGAAAGTCTAAAATCTCAGAGGAAATGTCAAATTTTGCAGTTACTGGGTGTTGTCGTGTTCTCTAACACCTTATCTTGATAGTTTAATAAAGGTACATGTATGGGCTGAGTACTAGCCGACATTCTACATGGTCCTATAAGTGCTTTAAAGTGGGGTCAGGTTCAATGCGTTTTCCATTCAGCTAGGTCTCGACTTTGAGAGCTGTTTGTGTCACTGTAATTTCTTTCCAATTCCATGTACCCCCAAAGGGGCTTGTCGGCAAGTAAACCTGAAACCTCTAAAATGGCCCGCACTCAAAACTCCTACTAACTTTAAATTGACTCATAACTCGGCCCGAATAACAGATACAATGGTATGGCTACCTTGTTCTTGTAGAAAGAGAATTGTCTGAAGTTTTCAACCATGTATTAATTTTCTCTCAGAATTAGTCCGTGGGTATGGTCACTTAATGTTCCTTTCGTGGTGCTAGGTCACATATTGTCTATCTTCTCAAGCTTGCTTTTGCTTGTCATGTGCTGCAGTATTTTGGGGAGGGTTGGATGGTGGTTGGGATAAGGATTGATATACATGATGTTAACATGTGCCTGGGTTCCTGGAGACCCCAGGGCCTGCATTCACACTGAGATAGTATGAGACTTATCAATCCCCTGTAGAACGCCAGGTTATTTTGTATAAATAGTTCCCACACCTTCTGTAAGTTCTGTGCTCGTAACTTTCTATAATCTATCACTCTCTTTGACTCATGCCTTTTCCCTCTGCTTGCTGTCGCCTACTAATCTTTCTGCCTTTCCGGTCCATTCTCTTATTTGCTATATATTTATTTTCTAGGCAGCCCCGGCAATAATGAGCTTACAGGCAGTTTGAGTCCTGAGGGGTTGACCCTAATCCCTGTACCCAGAACTGTATTTTTCCAGACTATTTTTAGAAGGCCTGCATTATTCTAGATGCACCCCAAACTTTACACAAAAGTTCAGATTTTTTGTTAATAGATTTTCTTGCTACATTAGTAAGTCAAACAGTGGGAATCCTGCTTATCGGCCTGCCGGATTTCGGCCAAAGCCGCTAATCGCCACAATTTCCTAATATACGGATTTTTTCATCTTAAGCATGTGTTATTTTGTTCGTTTTTTTTATGGCCAAGCTAAATCTTCAGTCCGCTTTTTGGCCACTTGTTTCTCTCTATGTTTCCTCTTTACCCCACCCCCCCCCCCACACTTTTTTTGGAGGCAGAACAACAGAACAAACTGACAACACGATTTGACGTTTACATGTTGAGTTGTGAAGTTGGAAGGTGAGCTGTTGCACTAGCAACATTCTGTTTTAGCATCGTCTAATGCACTGGGACGCTGCAGTCCTCGGCCTCTAGGACCTCTATTGTTTAAGCGAAGGAGGTCCCTGGGACCCCTTGTTATTGCGGACGATTTGGGAGCCCTGGTAAGAATCTAGACCTAATGTTATAATGTGCCAGAGTATGAACAATATTGCAATTAATTGTTTTTCTAATTCTATACCCAGTTAAGTTTAATGGCATAGTTTTGCTGAAAAATGGCTGGCGGCAAAAAGTGTTGGTATTGTAATATAAGGTTGCAGGGGTCTTCCGGAGAAAAAAAAAATATCGCCTTTTTAAAGTCCAAAAATGACCCAGTAAAACAAAAAAAGTTTCCTTGCTTCGTAACCATTTTTACTGTGACGATTAGGTAGAGCGGGTTACGTTAGGATTGGGGGTTAACGAAAAAGACGCCTTTACGAAACTAGGGAAACTTACCGCACATGTTTTCCGCTACATCAGCTGCCTGCAATGGTAGGGCAGATAGTGTCATTGAACGATGATGTCATACTATTTTTATCCTCAATTGAGGGATAGCATCTCAGCAGTTGGCTCCTCTCTTAGTCATGTCTAAGAGGTTTTAAAATTAAAATGTCAGGAACAGTATTTTGTATTTTAATATTACAGATCCTTTTTTTACTATTTCTGGTTTAAATTAGTGCCATAGTGACATTATGTGGATTTCAGATTGTTGTGCAAAGAAGGACACCATTCCTTGTCTGTTGTAGAAGTCTTCTTGTCTACACACGCACCTAACGTGTCCACAGGACAGTCAAATTGCAGGGCATACGTCTGTATGGTTAAAAAAACAAAAATCTGCAATTTGACTGTCCTGTGGATGTCAACTTGAGCAAGAAGACAACATTCTACAAGAGAATGGTGTCTTCATTGCACCAATTTGGTGTTTTTTGCATGTGATTTTTGTGTGACTGGTGAGGAAGGAAAGGGGGGGGGGGGAGTAAAGGAAGGGAGGGGGAATTTTGACCAAAAAAAAAAAAAAATGACAACTTTTCGTTGCACTGGTTTAATGTTTGCTAACAGTGCTCATGAGCACAAAACGGGGATCATCGGTTTATCGGCTCATCCCGAAGACTCCACGTTCAGACCCAGCGAAGTCCTAGTGCAAAGTGAGAGAATCCCCGGTCCCAGGTTTGCACTCGGGTTTACTTGACCCGAACCACGCGTTTAGATTACATCTGTATCGCTAAAAGATTCAGGACTTTCCTGAAGTTTGTGTTTTGCCTGCCTCCGGGCATTGCCTCCAGGACGTTCCCACCGTCTTTATATCTCTAATGTCCCATATGTTCTGTTTCAGACCGGAGGACGTTAAACGGATTTTCATCCGTCAAATTGCAGGCCGATCATGCAAACTGATGAGATACTTCACAGATCAAAACAGCTGTGTTTGCAATAAGGCACTTTCGCTCCTCCACTGGAGAAAAAGTAAATCAGCACATTTATTATTTTCTTCCTTTTCATAAAGTTAACGTTAACTGAGTTGTTCTGAGGTTCACAATACAGATTTGGACACAGAAAAGTTTTATAAAAGCAATGTAATCTAATATATATAGGTTTTTTTCCCCCCCCCCCCCCACATATTACAAAGTGTAGGGGCCTCCTCTGTGAAAAAAACAGTATTGCTTTAAAAGTCTGAAAAATACTGTAAATACAGGCAAAAGGTGCTTGGGTACAACTAACATCTTTACTGTGAGACTTAGTAGAGTGGGTTACATTAGGATTGGGGTTACGACAATACGCCCTTCACGAACAGTCACTTTACTTACTTTGTTGTTTCTTTTCGTCAGCTGCAAAGGCAGACAGATAGCGTCATTCAAACGAATGATGTATACTCACAAACGATTATGGTGGATCGGAGTGGAGGGGGGTGGGGATGTGAGAAGATTTGCTGTGTATGCCAACATTCATGACTTGCAAAACGGACTCTACACATTACGCTAAATATGTGTTAATCAAAAGACATTGACGCAAAAGAAAGAAGAAATCAGTAAATGAATTACAAAAAGGGAACATAAAAAAAAGCCAACTGCATAACACACACTCACACGCGGACCGACAATCAACAGTGATGCACCAAGGATCGAAAAGGGATAGGACAAAACTGTCCTGACCACAGAGAAATCAACAGGACAATGTTCTGCTTTGCAGAAATCATATTAAGTACTGACAGGAGAACAAACTAGGACATTTCAATTTGAAATAGGTCAATGGGACTAATGTACAGGGCCCTCGGAACACCACTGAATCAAAAAAAAAAAAAGTTAACTTTTCATGCTCACTCTAACCCTTTCGCCGCCAGTCATTTTCAGCAACAACATTTCCATTAACTCTCTCTGGACAAAACGCCAAATGTGCCCGAATTTTTGTCAACTCATGCAGCCCGTATGCGCCGATTGGCCCGCTGAAGGCCAGGTCTAGTACGTTCACTTTCACTTTCTCCCTACCCACAAATGCATATACACTAAGTTAGTTCTTCCTTTACCTCAGTCTCGCTGGTCCGTTTTTTGTTCTTACAGCAAGGGAAAGAACCCCTAGGTCTTTTTCAGTTTTGAACGGAATTTTCGAAGTGACCGCCAAATTGTTTTCTTCTTTCATGTGACGTGACGCAGTATAGACTCGAGCGCGATGCTCAAGCGCCATTACGGATTTTTTAATTCCAATTCTGTTTGTTGTGTGACAGTGTGTTAGCTTTGGAATAATTAATATCATCATTGCTATTCAAATATGCATCTTTCAGAAAATGAAATGTGAGTTACACTTTATTCTGGGTGATTTTTTTTAATGAAAAGATTTGGTGTGACGTTCGGAGTTATTCAATCTCTCGGGAACTGGGATCGATTCCGGTTCCGAATGGTTGGAGTCACTGTGTTTACAACTAAACCTGGGTAGGCAAAAAAATTGTTTGCAATAGTGGGGATTCTTCGTATGACATTGCATATGATAAAGTAAAGCCTACTCTTACCTCCCAAAATTAAGAAAATAGTGTCTATTTTCTAATTTTTGATAATAGACCCTGGTTTCTTGCCTTTTAGTGACATGGGGTTAATCACTGTGGGCTAAAAATGACGACATTGGCTGTGAAAGGCGCCTAAAAGACCCCCAAAATTTATTGTTACCTGTCACGCCAATGTCACATTTTAGCACCACAATGCGTTAACACCCATGTCACTAAAATGATTCAAATCAGGACCTGTTATCAAAGACCCTATTCTTAATTTTGGGGGTAAGACAGGCCTAAGTTATTGGCAGTTGGAACCTCCCTTATAAGGACCTCACAAATCACCCAAAATGAGGTTTATAAGGGAGGGGTCTTATAAGAGAGGGGTCTTATAAAGGGAGGGTCTTTAAGGAGGGGTCTTTAAGGAGGGGTCTTATAAGGGAGGGTCTTATAAGGGAGGCGGTCTTTAAGGAGGGGTCTTATAAGGTAGGTCTTATAAGGAGGGGTTCTTATAAAGGGAGGGTCTTATAGGGAGGGGTCTTATAAGGGAGGTGGGCATTATAAGGGAGGGGTCTTATAAGGGAGGGGTCTTATAAGGGAGGGGTCTTATAAGGGAGGGGTCTCTATAAGGAGGGGTCTTATAAGGGAGGGGTCTTTTAAGGGAGGGGTCTTATAAGGGCGGGTCATCTACTTATAAGGGAGGGGTCTTATAGGGAGGGTCTTTAAGGGAGGGGTGTTATAAGGGAGGGGTAATCTTTGTCTTTTCCTTTATAAGGGAGGTGTTTTTATCCTCTTTCCTCTCTTTTTCGCATTTTTTTTATCTCTTTTTTTCTTTTCTAATTATTTTCTCTTACTCTCTTCTTTCCCTTTTTACTCTTCATTTCTTTCTTTCTTTCCTGTTCTTTCTATTCTCTTCTTTCTGACACTTATTATTCTGATTCTAATTTCCTTTCTTCTTATTCCTTTGTTCGTTCTCTCTCGCTTTTTTCTATCTCTTTATTCTTGTTTCTTTTTTCTTCTTATTTCCTCTTTTCCTCTCATGTTCCTTCTTCTTTTTTCTTTCTTTATTACTTAACTATATGTTTGTCTTTCTTTCTGTTACCTCTTTTCCTTTCCTCTTACCTCCTTTTCTCTTCCTACATTTTCTTTCTACTTTTTTTTCTTTTTATCGTCTTTCTTTCTTTTTCTCTACTTCTTTCTTAATCTTCCCTTTCTTTTCCCCTTGTTTCCCTTTACTTCTTTCCTTTTCTCTCAATCTTTTTTTCTTTTCTTCAGTTTTTTGTTTTGTCCTTTCTTTTTTCTTTTTCTCCTTCCCTCTCTTCTTTCTTTTTCTTTCCTTTCCTATTCTTTTTCTCTTTTTTTTTCCTTTTTCTCTTTTTTTTTTTCTTTTTACCTACTTTTTTTACTCCTCTTTTATTTTTTCTTCCCTTCTTTCTTTTTTTACTTTCTTTCACCTTTCTCTTTCTTCTCTCTTCTCATCTTCTCCTTTGGTATTTTCTTACTTCCCTGTTTTCTTCTTTACTTTTTATCTTTTTTTCTTCCTTTTATTTTTATTACCTCCTTTCTTTTTTCTTTTGTCTTTTTTTTCCTTTTTCTTTTTTCCCTGATTTTTTTTCCTTTTTTTATTTTATTTTTTTTTCTCTACTTTACTTCATTCTTTTTTTCTCATTTTGGTCCTTCTTTTTTTTTCTTTTCTATTCCTTTAATCTCTTTTGACTTTTGTTTATTTTCTCTCTTATCTTTTAATTTATTCCTCTTTTTACTCCTTTCTCCTGTCTTTTTCTTCATTATCTTTCTTTTTTTTTTCTCTTTTTTCATCTTTTATTCTAAGGGGAGGGGTCTTTAAGGGAGGAGTCTTATAAGGGAGGTAATTTATACTTACAAAAAGAAAGGCAATGTCTAAGAGAAGTAGGTCTTACGGAGGCAGTCTTAAACGCGGAGGTCTTATAAAGCGACGTTCACTGATATGTTCACACGAGGAAACTCCCAATATTGCAGAGATTTAATTTCTCTACCAGCTACCAGTTTTTAGGCTGGCGGCGAAAGAGGTGAATGGGTTTTTGGGGGCTGAAACTTTCCATTTACACTTACCTGGGTATAGAAAAGATTCTGTCTGCAATATTGAGAGAGTTTTTCTCTGTGACATGCCTAAAAGGGCCTACCTTACTCCCAAAAATGAAGAACATAAGGTCACTGGAGGATACCCAGACCCTATATGATGCTTTCAGTGACATGGGTGTTAACCCTTTTCACCGCAGCCATTTTTTAGCCAAAATTACCATACAAGTACCTGGGTAGAGAACAAAAATCCATCTGCCGTATTGTGGGATTGTTCTGTGACACATATAAAATAAGGTCTATCCTTACTTCCCAAAAACTAAGACAATCGGTCTTTGGATAGCGCCCCGATTTGACGCCTTTAGTGACATGGGTGTAAATCTGTGGGCTTAAAACGCGACTTGCGGTGAAAGGGTTAATCATTGTGGTGCAAGAAGGCGGACATTGCGATGAAAGGGCTAAAAGAACCCCCCCCAAAAAAAAACCCTCTCCACTCACCCAATGTGACCTGTCGCAATTGCTGGGAGCTGAAGAGTTCCAGGGCACGCAAGACGCGCACGTCAGGCGCCTGTCTGCGTCCCCCTCCTCGCCGTGTACCTGAAGGAGTACGTCTGCACCGACCCGACTCCCGGTGCAGCCGCACTCTTCGGACGCCAGTCCCCCCACCGAGGTGGGGCAGCTGGCCCGGGGTTGTAAGTCGTGGAGCCAGCGCTGCCTCGGACTCATCTGGAAGACCACTTTCTCGGGAGGGAAGGGAGCCAAGCCGCTGATGGCCGAGTGGGCCGTGTCGACAACGCACTCAGGGTCGCCGTCTGGACAACGGGGAACTCGGCCGGGCAGTCCAGAGTGATGCCGTAGTCCACCTGGACAGTGACGCTGTAATGTCGCCCCGGGGGGAAGAGACAAAACAAACAATCCGAACATCATCATTTGAGTTGCCAGAGGGACAGTGGTAGCGAGTTCAGCCAAAACGGTACAGGGGAGATAAAGCATCCGGTCTCTGTCCCTATATGAGTAGTGAGGACAGAAACACTGAGTTATGTCCCTTTGAAACATGGACACATTCTACACATCGATAGGCCAGTTGAATTCTCGTTCAAAGTTCCCCAGTCCTGAGTTTTTGGATAGCCTACACTGTGATAGTGTACACGTCCGCACTAACGATAACTTATCAGCCCGGTCTCTGAGCTTTTTAAGTAATCCATCTTACCCTTTAGAATATCTTTTGTTCAGACGCGTGTCAAGAAACCTGAGTTTGAACTGGGTACAGGGGGATTTTTGCTCTCACTACTTTGCACTAGGCCTTACGGTCTGAAACGTGGAGTCTTTCGGATGATGAGACGATAAAACGAGGTCCGTGTGCTCATGCACTTAGCACAGATGGCAGCAAAAAAGTTGTCATTTGAGTCAAAAATTTACCCCTCCCTTCCCTCCTCATCAGTCACACAAAAATCACATGCCAAAAAAACTTAAAAGAAAAAATTGGGTGGGAGCAACCCGAATTTCACAGACGCCTCTGTGACTATAATCACTAACTATTTATTTATTATAATTTGTCAGTGACGCACCGAGGATCAGGGCAAAAAGATGAGGCAATTAATTACAGGCAGCGATTTAATGCTCCCAACAAATAGATGATTTTGACCAAAAAACAGATGCTTGTGTCAACATAAAAGACCATCCTAACCCTAACCCTATCCCGAACCACGGAAAGAACCAAGAAATAGAACAGGAGGGTGTAAATCTACATATTTGCCGAGAAATCGTTGTACAAAGCCATGCACTTATACTATTATTTTGCTGGAACCGTTCCTTTTTGGGGTTGATAAATTTGAAGTCTTAATAATATTAAATGACATCATAAATTTCTTGATAGTTTTAAGTTTATGACGTCTAAAATAGGACCCGCTGTACTCACAGAAGAATTGAAATATCCCTTAGAGTTACTACTAGTTAGACAAAGTACTAATAGCCTGTTGAACACAAGAGATTTAAATAAATATTCCTTAACCCTTTCACCGCCAGCCCATTTTTAGACAAATTATATTTCTTTCAACCTTACAACTGGATACAGAAAGGTTGGCGTCTGCGCTACTGTGAATCCCCCCCTATGACCATGCCACGGGGCTCCCAATCGTCCTGCAAAACATAGGGGTCCAAGGGACTCCTTCACTTACAGTATAGGGGGTCCTAGAGGCGGGGTACTGAGGGTCCCAGCGGCATTGCACATGCTAAAAGATTTTTTCTAGTGCATCCCTGAGACCACCTGCACATTCTTTTAGAGGGACCTTAATAATTTATTAGCACTTCATAGAACCCCAAATAGGATGGTTCACTGGGAGCCCTGATGTATCATAATAAAAGGGGGGGGGGGCCTTTCCTCATCTCCCAAATTTTTGTTTTTAGCAGTGTAAGGTCATTGAATACAGCTCTTACTTTCACGTCTTTTAGTGACTTGGGTCATAATCAGTGTACATGGTGCTAAAATGCGACATTGACGGTGTGAAACTGAAAAGGGTTAACTTGGCTATGAAGCAAATTGATATATAATATATATCAGATTTGCATCCAATTTGTTCTAGACTAGTTGCTTTTGAAGAAAAGCAGTCACTGCAGACATAATGTGATTTTAGACACTGTGCCCAAAAATTGGTTGTCCTATTAATATTATTAAATAATGTAGTTTCTGATAAAATTGCTACACATATGTGTCATATGAGATCTTAACTAACCACACACACACATATATAATATAGATGAGACTTCGCTCGTCAATGAAAAGGGCAGGGAACTGAACATTCTGATAAAATTACAATTAACTCGTCACAGGTTTACTGTGTATGTGTTACTTGCATGCATGCACACTTGTGTGTGTGTGTGTGTTGTGTCTGTGTTGTGTGTGTGTGTGTTGTGTGGTGAAGAGGAGAGAGATAGAGAGACGAGAAGAGATGAAGAGAGAGAGAGCGAGAGAGTGCGACTCAGAGAAGAGAGAAGATGAGAGAGAGGAGAGACTGAGTGAGAGAGAGAGATGAGAGAGAGAGGATGAGGAGAGCGAGAGAGAGAGAGAGAGAGGAGGAGAGAGATCGGACTTGGAACTCATAAATAGTTTAATTACAATCGGCCTTGGGCAACAAATACAATGGGAAGGAGGGGAGAGAGGAGAGCGAGAGAGGAGAGAGAGAGAGAGGAGATAGAGAGAGATGAGAGAGAGAGAGAGAGATAGAGAGACAAGAGAGAGAGAGAGATAGACTCAGAGCTCAGAGAGTTTGCCTCAGTCATTTTAAAAATTTTCTCTTTTTTTTTTTTTTTTTTTTTCTTTCCCTTTTTCTTTTTCCTCCCACCCTCCAATTATCTCTCACACCTTTCAAAGGTCACGCCACCAGGGAAACAGGGTGTGGGACTCTACGTGTAATCGATCTTAATCAACACAAAATTTATCAATTACCATGCCAAGTTTGTTAAGATGGGGTTTTTAGGGTGCCGGCAGTCGCCTGATAATACAGCGGAACCACCCTTATAAGACCTCCCCTGTCAGGGCTCCCAATCGCCCCGCAAAACAAAGGGTCACAGGGACTCCTCCACTTACAGAATAGAAGGGTCCTCAGAAGTGGCGGATAGAGTGTCCCAGTGGCGATAGTCGCATGCTAAAAATAATTTTTCCTAGTGCTTCCTTGGGACACCCTGCACAATCTTTTATGGGGTCATTTAAAATTTTAGTGCTTCATAGACCCCTAGTTGGGGGTCCCTGGGAGCCCTGCCTCCCATGTATAAAGACTCCCTCTCATATAAGACCTACTTCTTTGAGACATTACCCTACTTTGTAAGTATTAAAATTACATCCCTTATAAGACCCCTCCCTTATTAAGACCTCATTGTGGATGACTCTTGAAGGTCTTATTAGAGAGGTATCACTACTGTAGTGGATAATACCGTGAGAACCTCCCTTATAAGACCCTCCTCATTATAAGGGACTCCCTCCAATTATACGCACCTACTTCTGAGAATCTCTGAGACATTACCCTACTTTGTAAGCATAAAAAAAAATTTTAACATCCCCTTCCCGTTTGCCCTCATTGATTGACAAATATCACTACCGTGGTACCTCCTTTATAAGACCTTTCATAAAACTCATTATACCAAAGGATGTCTTATAAGGGGAGGGTTGCTTATTAAGGGAGGGGTCTTCTAAGGGAGGGGTGTCTTATTATTCTAATAAGCTAGGATCTTATAAGGGATGGGTCTTGTAATGGAGGTAATTTTAAAAATACTTACAAAACAAGGGCAATGTCTCAGAGAAGTCAGTGGGTCTTATGTGGGAGGGAGTCTTAATACTGGGGAGGTCTGGAGGGTCTACTTATAAGGGAGGTTCCACTGTATTCTGTATTGATATTTTTGCAATCAATGAGCAAGCAGGACAGCGGCTAAGAAGTTACTAAGAATAAAGACGGTCCCATCCTCATTGATCATGCAGAATCACAAATCCCATCACCACCCTTCCCCCGTCTCCCAAACCACACCCCTCCCGCGCCCCGACATCCCCCCCCCCCAATGTGCTGAAGCTTTTCTGCGTCTTTTTTTCTTCTTCTTCTCCTCCGATGGGGTATGTTTATCCTGCCCACAAGCCCAAAAGTCGTTCGCTTCGACTGCCAGTATTCGCGGACACAAGGATGCATGCTTTTTTTTTTTAGGCTGCCTTTGTATTCTACTACTTTAACAGTGAGAACCGTCCCTTATAATACCTTCAAAAATCATCAAAAATGAGGGCTTATAAAGGAGGAGTCTCATAAGAGAGGTAATTTTAACCTCTTCACTCTGCCGTCCGTCACGGATATTTCCGTCAACTTTCCGTTAACACTATAAACTAAACTGCCCCGTCACAGAAACTATCCGGCATAGGGTTATTCTAAAGAGTTTCCTCCTTTTTTCTATCCATACGCTTTTCCCCCCCTGCAGTATGTTCGAGATGCATGTGAGAGTTGTCCAATGTTAGTACAGTGTGTATATTTCAATCCCCGTTCAAGAAAATGATAGAAAGGCGAAATTTGTGTTTTACGTCATCTTGGTCTGAATCAGACACATATTGTACATTTGTAAATACAAATATGGTGGTTACAATACTGGAGGCAATGCCCGGAGGCAGTACAAAACAAGTAAAGTCCCGATGTTTTTTTTATTAATACAGATAGGTGTAGCGGTAACCACGACTCGGCTAAATAACCTTCATCGGGCTATGGCACCGCCACCCAGTATGTTTTTTTTTCATATTATTTGGAAAAAGCATAGGTTATACTAGTTATACTTATATGCATGTATTTATTCAGAAAGTTTTGCGATAGACTCCGCAACCTAAAAACAGCTTGGCAACTAGTTGCCCCAGAACCGGGCTCGGCAGTGAAGGGGATTAATTGCTTACAAAGAAGAGCAATGTCTCAGAGAAGTAGGTCTTATGTGGGAGGGAGTCTTAAAATGGGAGGTCTAATAAGGGAGGTTTCAACTGTACTTGTATTATTTAGCGAATGTAGTCTTTTTAATTATGTAAATGGATGAAAATTACCGTTAAATATAGGAAACGATAGGGGGTTTAATCTGCATTAAAAAAAAAAAGAAAAAAGGCAACACTGAAAAAACAGAAAGAATTGAGAAATTGAGGGGGTGGGGCGCTAATCTGCATCTTTGCCCATAATAGGTCAGGTCAGGTCAGGTCAGGTAAATTAAGATGACTAGGCCTCGCGGCCTCTCAAGCGTCCTTTCTCTTGACTGGGATTCCCTCACCCCCCCTACCCCTCCCCCCGTCCACTCAGTTTGGACAGCTGTGCCGGGGTTATGATAAATAAGTACCTGTCATTAAATATCTACCTCGCGTATTGCGAAACTCGTACCCATCTAACCCTAAACCCTAACACTATCCCTAACCACAGGTAAAGACCCAAGAAATATAGGCAGAGGGGTGTAAATCTATCATGTTTGCCAAGAAATCGATGTACAAATCCATGCACTTTTAGTTTCGCAAAAATCACAATGGCGGACAAACAAACGATTCTTATTGGCTACGCTAGGACTACTTCCGGATAGGACTACTTATCTCATATTCGTAGGACTATTAGTCACAACTCATGGTATTTTTAAATTACTTAGGTTGGGGTCTTTGTCCAGGAAGTTTTTAAATTAAGAAAGCTTCCCTAGTGAGCAAGTGCAAAGACCCTGACAGATCAATTAAACAAAGATTATTCATTCTGTTGTAGGCTGTTAGATTACACTAACTGACTAAGGTATGACTAGACCCCACCCATACTTTCACTTTCGTTTAGTTTCGCAAACCAAACTGAAATCTAGTTGACCAACATTCCAACCTCAGTGTTAGTATTTATCCTTTGGCTTTTCATTTTGATCTTGTGGCCGAAGACTAAAACTAAGCTCGTTCGTTCAAAGAAAAACTGCTAATCTGAAACAATAACTGATTCAGTGAATAATTGAATCAATGGATCATCATGAATCATCTTTCATTTGATCATACGATCAGAGATCACATGATCATATTATTCGCAAGTCAAAATTCAGAGTTCATTACAAATCATCAGACTTAAGAATTGAAAGAATTCCTTCTTTAAACCTACAACAAACAATAAAAGAGAAAAAATGCTTTACTAACCAAACAAGAAAATCTGCAACAAGCAGGAAAAGATTCCAGCCCTAATAACCTGCGCCATGTTTGCTGCTTGATGAGAGAGACACGAATGAGGTTCAGACCCGAGTCCACAAATACAGTTTCATTGATTGGCTGCACTGTGCGCGGCGGTTGCTGACGTAGTAAGGTAGTAACAAGACTGTAATCGGCAAATTCGGGGGCCAACTGGAGTTTTAGATAAAGCGAACTCACATTTTACTTTATTTGTTTTTCCTAGAGGGAAGAAACCAGAAGGATCGACAAATTAATTGCACATGGGTCCTATATGGGCCGTGAGCCAGAAAACGAAACCATGCACCCCCTGCGGATTTTTGCAGACCATATTTTTTTTAGTACTAACAAACTAACAAACCCAAATCAGGATGTTTGCTCTCAGTCATCTGCTGAATGAACTTTCAGGGAAAACCCCCCCCAACTCCCAGGGTACGTCTTGAAGTTTCGCACATGCCGATACTTGAACCCCGTCATTCAAGACACGAATGAAATAAATATGGGCCGATATAATATATTATATATATGCCTCTTTTTTTTTTTTTTTTTTTTTTTCTTTTTTTTTTTTTTTTTTTTTTTTTTTCTTTTTTTACAATAGGTTCTGAATGAATGAAAATCCGTTTTAACGTCCTCCGGTCTGGAACAGACACATATGGGACATTAGTAGATATAAAGATGGTGGGAACGATCATGGAGGCAATGCCCGGAGGCAGTGCAACACCAGGAAAGTCCCGAAATTTTTAACAATACAGATAAAGTATATATAATATATAATCGCTTCTGACTTTATCTTTGCTAAAATTACTTTCACTTATTTTTAAACAAAATGATTCACATTTTAATGGTTGAATTCCAAAAATAATACTCTTATTTGCAGTTAAATACCAAACGGTGGTGTCAATGCTATCTTTTGATGGTATATATATATGGTACTTTTTTGCATTTTACTGTGAAATGTGATTGTCCTTTTGGTATTTAACTTTCAATATTAGGTTTTGTGCAATAAAACAGTAGGCCTGATCCAACATGGGGTAAGAAAGGGGCTAAAGTTTTGCTTTACGTCCTCCCGATCTTGAAAAGACCATATGGGACACTTCTTATTTATAAAGTTATAGGGGGGTAAGGAAAAAAGTTTTATTTTAATAAAGTTATTTTTTCTGTTACGTTTGGTTCTAAGTTTTTATTTAAATGCCATGGCTCGAATATCGACTTTTTGTTAAAAGCTAGCAAGCTAGTCTCAACAGAAAAATGATATCCATCTTATATAATGGTTTTATGATGCTATAAGCCGGACGTATGTCAAGTTTCATTTTTGTTCTCCTGGATGGAGTGTTTTCTTGGTTTGTTTATGTTAGTTTGTACCAAACAACTTTCACCCCACACCAAGTGCGTAAAGGAAACCACTATTAAAATGAGTAGATTTAGATCTTACCTGTTAACTCCATAGAAAGTTGGTCTCTTTTTCTTTCGGTTGAAGAATGGGTAGCCAGAAAGCAAATAAACGCCATTGGAAAAAAATTACTTGATTTCTTTACAATCTCTACTATTTCAAGGCGGGAGGGGGTGCGCACTGGGAGGGGGTGCGCACTGACCCAACCAACACGCAGACTCGTCAGTACTCAAGAAGAGAAACAGGACAGGCCCAAGCACAGAACCTTGGACAAATCATCCTGATTCGACTGGAATGGTCTCCGATGATGCGCCATCTACTGCCGTTTTCGGCTGTATGCCTATCAAGAAGTTTGGGATCCACCTATTAATAAGGCCGCTGATCCCATAGTGGCGAAGCTTGTGAATGAGGAGTGGGTGGGAGACAGTAGTACTTTGTCGAAAGCTTTCTCAAAGTCCATCACTAGGATGTCTGTCTGCTTTTCCCTCTCCATATTACCTGAACGTTCATCAACCAACCCCAGCAGTTGACTCTCGCAAGATCTGCCTCTTCGAAGAGAATCATTGGCCTAAACATTTGTCGGAAAAGAGACATTGGCCTATAGAGCTGCCCAAATACCAGAGACATTGGTTTGCAGCTGTCAGGAAAGGCATAATTCCGAAATTAGACGATATAATATGTAAATTTATTAATGTATAAAATTTGGTAAATATAACATGTTGTAAAACTAAAATGCAAGTTGCAAATTTAAAAAATAACTCCTTGTCGGAGATATACTTTACCCTTGGTAAAACCAAGTTTTGTATAGCTGTTTCTTTATAACACGTGGTAGCACGTGAATTTCGTAAACTTTATTGGGTAACTTTCGCTCGACTGCTCACAACAGCCAGCAGCCAAATAGGACACTGTCTGGTTGTGGCACGGCTGTTGGGGGGGGGGGGGGGTGGGGGGTTTCTGGCGATGTTGAGGCTAAGAAGGCTGCGCCCTTTTAACGACAGTCTTTTTTTTATTTAACAGGGTTTTTCGGAAGTCCGGGTAAAGTAAATTTTGGGTTGTTGTTTTCTAAATTGCGAGGATTTAAAGAAGTGTACTTATTTCAAAGTTGTATTTCATTCATAAAGTTTAAATTGGGTTTCAAAATTTTGCAGGGTTTTCAAAATTGTAGGTTTTCTTTATTTACACATATCAGTCCCACCGTTCACCAAACTCAGCCGAGCTACCATCCAAACAACCTGTCACTACCTGTCAAGCGGTATCAGCCTCGCTGAGGCTGATTTGGTGCCTCGGTGGAAAGGTCACGTACCAGCTTTTTTTTTTTAGGCCTTGGTGAAATAAAAAAGCACCAACAGCAGCCTACGTCAGTCTGTTCGGAGTAATAACAGTATGTATAGTAGTTAGTGTGTCAGCACTTTCGTGCAATTCGGAAGAAAATAAAGTTATTTTGATTTTTTTAAGCTTAGGAAAGGGACTCGACAATAATTAATACACCAATTGCTTCTTTTCTAGCACAAACAACATAAAATGAAGGCATGTAAACCCCCCCCCCCCCCCAACAACATAAAATGAAGCATGTAACCCCCACCCACCCCCACAATAACATAAAATGAAGCATGTAACCCCCCACACACAACAACATAAAATGAAGCATGTAACCCACCCACCCCCCAACAACATAAAATTGAAGACATGTAAAACCCCCCCCCTCCCCCCAACACAACAACATAAAAATGAAGCATGTACCCCCCCCCAACACACACACACACAACAACATAAAATAGGCATGTACCCTCCCCCCCCCAACAACATCAAATGAAGCATGTAACCCCCCCCCCCCCACACACACACACACAACAACATAAAATGAAGCATGTACGCCCCCCCAACCCCCCCAACAAACATCAAATGAAGCATGTAACCCCCCCCCCCCCCAACAACATAAAATGAAGCATGTAACCCCACACACAACAACATGAAATGAAGCATGTAACCCACCCACCCCCCAACAACATAAAATGAAGCATGTAACACACCCACCCCCCAACAACATAAAATGAAGCATGTAACACCCCCCCACCCCCCAACAACATAAAATGAAGCATGTAACCCCCCACACAACAACATGAAATGAAGCATGTAACCCACCCACCCCCCAACAACATAAAATGAAGCATGTAACCCCCACCCACCCCCACAACAACATAAAATGAAGCATGTAACCCACCCACCCCCCTTTGACCATGTCCCTTCAAAGTGGTATGAGGATGGTCACTATATCAAATTTTAGGGTTAGGGATAGGTTTAGGGTTTTTCCTTTTGACCAATGTCTTTCAAAGTTAGTATGAGGGATGGTCAATGCATGAAGTTTACATGACCAACAGCATGAATCCCTGATCCTTGTCATAGAAGATAATGTACACTATATAATTTTAGGGTTAGGGTTAGGGTTATGGTTAGGGTTTTTTCCTTTTGACCATGTCCTTCAAAAGTTGGTATGAGGGATGCAAGGCATGAAGTCTAGGTTAGGGTTAGATATGTACACTATATAAATTTTAGGATTAGGGTTAGGTTTTGTCCTTCAAAGTTTTATGAGGGATGGCAAGGCATGAAGTTTACCTGACCAAAAGTATGAATCCTGACCCGTTTTAAAAAAAAAAATCATCACAGCAAACAAAAAATTAGGGTTACACACTATGTATATATGTTTAAAATGCACTTGGCATCAGAAGTTTTTTTCTATTTGACCAATGTCCTGACAAGTGCTATGGTGGGGGTCAATGCATGAAGTTTACAGACCAACAGCATGAATCCCCTGATCCTATATAATAGAAGATAATGTACACTATATAATTTTAGGGTTAGGGTTTGGGTTAGGTTCTTTCCTTTTGACCATTTCAGTTCAAAGTTGGTATTGAGGGATGGTCAAGGCATGAAGTAGGTTAGGCGTTAGGTTAGATAATGTACACTTTATAATTTTCAGGGTTAGGGTGAGTGTTAGGGTTTTGTTACTTCAAAGTGGTATGAGGATGGTTCAAGCATGAAGGTACCTGACCAAAAAGCTGAATCCCTGATCCCTATCATTAGA
The DNA here is from genome assembly GCA_017654935.2 of Phymorhynchus buccinoides. Taxonomy (NCBI): domain Eukaryota; kingdom Metazoa; phylum Mollusca; class Gastropoda; order Neogastropoda; family Raphitomidae; genus Phymorhynchus; species Phymorhynchus buccinoides. The sequence goes on from JAGGCT020000035.1 coordinate 3,490,398, forward strand.
AGATAATGTACAACTATATAATTTAGCTGGTTAGGTTAGGGTTATAATTTGCTGCAACGCAGTTGGATTGTTCAGCCCCCACGCACATGGCCGCGGAAGTGATACGCGACGTAAACTGACTGCCACTGGAATAAAATTATATCTCTGGACTAGCATCGAAAGAAGACCGTTTCTATACTCCATGCTGCCAGATGGGTGGGAACTCACTGACACTGTCAGTAATCGCTTTACCCCTAAGGAAAAGGAGCCGTTTCTTTCTTTTTCTTCTCTCTTTTTCTTGTTCTTTTTTTCTTTTTTCCTTGCTCGTCAGGGAAAATGCCAGGAAGGAAACAAGCCACTGCCAGAGAGAGAGAGAGAGAGAGAGAGGAGAGAGAGAGAGAGAGAGAGAGAGAGAGAGAGAACTCGGAACTCGGAATGTTAATGACCAGGCTAACAGCCCTTATCATGGACAATAGACAAAAATACTAATATTTACATTACACCCCTCCCATCCACACACAAACCACATGCTTAAACATGCGCGCCAGCACACGCCGCATCAAACGTGCACACATACATTTTCACAGTCAAGCACGCCCGCGCGATATAAAAACGCTCACCACGCACCACCCACACACTCTCTCCTCTTCTCCGCCTTAGCAGAAAGGCTATAGCTAGTAGGGCCTAGTACCAGAAATTAGTAACAGTTACAGACGCTATTTATAGCATTAGCCACAAAAGCTGGGGTAGGTCTAGTAGCGTGGCTGGGCTCGGTTTTGCCTCGCAGCGGGCCAATCTAACTGCATTGGCGCGGGGAGATTTAAACGG
>JAGGCT020000035.1:3491704-3519631 GCA_017654935.2 Phymorhynchus buccinoides
CTTCCGTCAGTGATCGCTATGGCGACTCGGAAAGAAAACAAAGTGACATTGGAAGAACGCGTCCGTGTTGTGGAAATAAGTGGAAAAGGGGAGACTGCGATCCCGCATTGCCGGACTCGCTCCAGTGTCGGCAAAACACGGATTTCAAAACATAATCAAAGGCATACGGGAGTCGATTAAATCACGATGGGAAAGTGGGCGAATGTGGGAGCGGAAACCTAGCGAAAAGATAGGAAAACAGAAACCATGTTTCATTGACGAGAAGTTTGGTAAGGAGTGGTTTTTGTGATGCAAGATCACGCAACATTCCAGTGAATGTGGCCTGATGATTTTATGGCCTCAATGGATGGGCTGAGCTGAACTCAGGGCGTCACAACCGTTTCACTATGCTGTGATCAGTGTGATCCGTGCCGGAGGTTAGTGGCGGAGAAGTGGATGATTGGAAGTAAAAGCTTTTCCACAATTTTGTGATGTCACATGCTTGGTTCTCTAATAAGGACCCCCCTTGCAGATAAGACTTTTTTTTCACGCGCACTTTCAAGGCTTATTAGAGGTGTACCCTGTACATAGTTGTGTGCCGGCACTTGTGCGTAAGTCGAATGTGTGCGATGTATATTAGTGTTGTGCTTGTGTGTATGCATGTGGTGCTGACGCTTGATAAAGTCATGCTCTTCCACATTGCAGCTGTACCACATGTATCCATTTCGTAAAGGCCTAAGAAGGTGTGCGTGAAGTATGCATGTGTATATGCATGAGTGTGAGTGTGGGTTTTGCATATGAGTGTGTGTTGGCGATGTAGGCATGTGTGCTGACCTGATAAAGTGTGCTTCTCCCCACATAGAAAGCTGCACCACATGTGATCCATTCTTAAAGGCCTAAGAAGGTGTGTTTGAGTATGCATGTGTATATGGCCTGAGTTGTGTGGTGTGTGTATGAGTGTGTTTATGATTGTGTGTGTGGGCATGTGCATGTGTGGCTGACCTGATAAACTGTGCTCTCCCACATTGACGCTGTACCCCATGTGGCTCCATTCTTAAAGGCCTAAGAAGGTTTGTTTTGTGAGTAGCATGTTATATGCATGGGTGTGGTGTGGTGTATGAGTGGTGTGTATGATGTGTGTGTGCATGTAGCATGTTGTGCTGACTGATAAAGTGTGGCTCTCCCCACATTGAAGCTGTACACATGTTATCCATCTTATCGGCCTAAGGTGTGCATGAGTATGCATTCATATATGCATGAGTGGTGGTGTGTAATATGCGTGTGTGGTGTATATGAATGTTTGTCCGCATATGAGTGTGTGTGTGTGTGTGTATGTAAGGCGCATGTGTGGGCTTACCTGATAAAGTGTCTCTCACCCACATTGAAGCTGTACCACATGTGATGCCACCTCCATCGCCAAGGAGCCCGCAGGCATTGAAACGATGGTTTGTAGTGGGTGAATGTGTCCACGGTCGATCTCTGTGGTCCACAACACAATGATACAGACATACATATGATGGTTGTAACTTGTAGTGGGTGGAACATGTCACTGTCGATCTCTGTGTCACACAACAAATGATTACAGACATAAGCATATGATGGTTTGTGATTGTGTGAACGTGGTTACTGTCGCATCTCTGTGTCACACAACACAATGAATACCGATATACATATTGATGGTTGTAGTGGGTGAACGTGTCACTGTCGATCCTCTGTTGTCACACAACACAATGATAGCAGATTATACATTATGTTGTAGTGGGTGACGTGTCACTGTCGATCTCTGTGTCACAACAACACATGAGACAGATATACCATATGGATGGGTTGTAGTGGGTGAATGTGTCACTGTCGATCTGCTGTGTCACACAACACAATGATAGCAGATACTACATAACGCTGGTTGTTAGTTGGGTGAACGTGTCACTGTCGATCTCTAACACTCTATTATAAACAATACAGTGAATAACAATATGTTGCATTTAAGGCCTCTGTAGTACAATAAACTCATCTTTATAAACAGATACAATAGTGCATTTAGCCTCTGTAGTAGGCAATAAAACATCTTTAGACCCCCAAAAATTTTACCCATAGTGGACATTTAGCTCTGTATTAGCAATAAACACCTTTAGAGAAACGAATATCACATATGCATTTAGCCCCTGTAGTACAATAAACACTCTATAGAAACAATACCCATAGTGCATTTAGCCCCTGTAGTACAATAACACTCTTAGAACATACCAATCAAGTGCATTTTAGCCCCTGTAGGACAATACACACTCTTTAGAAAACAATACCATAGTGCTGCATTTAGCCCCTTAGTACAATAACACTCTTATTAGAACAATACCATAGTGCAATTAGCCCCTGTAGTACAATAAACACTCTTTAGAAACAATACCATAAGTGCATTTAGCCTCTGTAGTACAATAAAACACTCTTTATACAACAATACCAAAGTGCATTTAGCCCGCTGTAGTACAATAAACACTCTTTTAGAAACAATACCAATCGTGGGCAGATTTAGGCCTCTGTAGTACAATACACACTCTTTAAAACAATACCATAGTGCATTTAAGCCCCTTGTAGTACAATAACCACTCTTTAGAAACAATACCAATAGTGCATTTAGCCCCTGTATTACAATAAACACTCTATAGAAAACATTACCAATAGTGCATTTTAGTCCTTCGTGTAGTACACTAACCACTCTTTTAGAAACAATAGCAATAGTGCTTTAGCCCTGTAGTACAATAACCACTCTTTAGAAAACTACACTAGTGCCTTTAGCCTCTGTAGTACAATAAAGCAATCTTTAGAACAATAACCAATAGTGCCTTTAGCCCTGTAGTACATAATAAACACGCTTTAGAAAACAATACAGCTAGTGCATTTAGCCTCTGTAGTACACTAAACACTCCTATAAAACATACAATAGTGCGACTTTAGCCGCCTGTCGTATCAATACATACTCTTTAGAAACAATACTCAATAGTGCGCATTTAGCCTCTGTAAGTACAATAAAACACTCTTTAGAAACAATACCACTAGTGCATTAGCCTCTGTATTAACAATAAACACTCGTTTAGAAACAATACCAATAGGGCATTTAGCCCTCTGTTATCAGCAATAAACACTCTTTAGAAACAATACCAATAGTGCTTTTTTAGTGGCCCGCTGTAGTACTAAATACACACTCTTTAGAAACAATAACATAGTGCAATTTAGCCTCTGTATTCAATAAACCCTCTTTAGAAACAGTCCCAATAGTGCATTAGCCCTTGTAAGTACAATAAACACTCTTTATAAACAATACCAATAGTGCAATTACCTCTGTAAGTACAATAAACACTCTAATAGAACATTACAAATAGTGCATTTAGGCCCCTGTAGTAACAAAAACACTCTTTAGAACAATCAATAGTGCATTTAGCCTCTGTTAGTAGCAGTTAAAAAAAAATTTAAAAAAAGCCTCTTTAGAAACAATACCATAGTGGCATTTAGCCCGCTGTAGTACAATAACACTCCCTAGAACAATACCAATAGGTGATTTTAGCCCTGTATACATATAATTCACTCTTTAGAACAATACAAATTAGTCATTTAGCGCTCTGTAGCTTAGGCAATAAAACCTCTTTTAGAACTAATACAGCAATTGTGGCTATTTAGCCCCTGTAGTACATAAACACTCTATAGCAACACAATACGCATTAGTGCATTTTATCCCTGTAGTACAATAACCTCTATAGAAACAATACCAATTAGTGCATTTAGCCCCTGTAGTACAATAAACACATCTATAAAACAATACATAGTGCAATTGCCCCTGTTATAACAAGAACACTCTTTAGAAACAATTACAATAGTGCATTTAGCCTCTGTAGTCACAATAAACACTCTATGAAACAATACAATAGTGCATTTACGCGCCCCTGTAGTATCAATAAACACTCTTTAGAAAACAATACCAATAGTGCATTTAGCCTCTGTAGTAACAATAAACACTCTTTAGAAACAATACCAATATTCTTTAGCCCTGTGTTACAATAAACACTCTATAGTAAACAATAGCCAATAGTGCAATTAGCCCTGTAAATACAATAAACACTCTATAGAAAACATACCATAGTGCATTTTTGTCCCCTGTATTACAATAAACACTCTATAGAATACAATACCATAGTGCATTTAGCCCCTGTAGTACAATAAACACTCTTATAGAAACAATACCAATAGTGCATTTAGCGCCTGTAGTACAATAACACTCTTTAGAAATCATACCAATAGTGCATTTAGCCTCTGTAGTAACAATAAACACTTCTTTAGAAATCAATACCAAATATGGCATTTAGTGCCGCCTGTAGTGCGCATAAACACTCTTTAGCAAACAATACATAGTGCATTTCGGCCTGTATTACAATAAACACTCTTTAGAAATGCATACCAATAGTGCATTGTAGCCTCTGTAGTACATAAACCCTCTTTAGAAACAATACCCAATAGTGCATTTTAGCCCCTGTAGTACATAAACACTCTATAGAACAATACCAATAGTGTCGATTTAGCCCCTGTATTAACCAAAACACTCTATAGAAACATCCACTATGGGCCATTTAGCCCCTGTCAGTACAATAAACACTCATATAAACAATCCAATAGTGCCTTAGCCCCTGTAGTAGCAATAATCACTCTTTAGAAACAATACCAATAGTGCATTTAGTCCCCCTCTGTATACAATAAACACTCTATAAAACAATACCAATATTAGTGCATTTAGGCCCCTGTTAGTACAATTAAACACACTCTTTAGCAACATACCAATAGTTCAGTTTAGCCTATGTATACAATAAACACTCTTTAGAAACAATACCAATAGTGCAATTTTACCCCGTAGTACAATAAAACTCTATAGAAACAATACCAATAGTGCAATTAGCCCTGTAGTACAATACCACTCTTTAGAAAACAATTACCCATAGTGCAATTTAGGCCCCCTGTAGTAGCAATAAACACTCTTTTAGGAAACACTACCAATAGTGCATTTAGCCCTCTGTAGTACATAAACACTCTTTTAGAAACGAATCCAATAGTGCAGTTTAGCCGCCTGTAGTACAATAAACACTCTATAGAAACAATACCAATAGTGCATTACCCCTGTGCACTACAATAACACTCTATGAGAAACAATACCAATCTAGTGCATTTAGCCCCTTAGTACAATAACATCTATAAAACAATACCAATAGTGTCATTTAGCCCTGTAGTACAATAAACACTCTATAGAAACAATCCAATAGTGCATTTAGTCCCCTGTAGTACAATAAACCTCTTTGAAACAATTACCAATAGTGCAAAAGATTTAGCCCCCTGTATAGCAATCAAACACTCTTAGAACAAGACCAATAGTGGGGTCATTTAGCCTCTGTAGTAACAATAAGCACTATTTAGAAACAATACCAATTATGCATTAGCCGCCAACCCCTCCACCCCCCGCCCGCCCCCCCCCCCCCCGCAAAACACCCGCCTCCCCCGCTCCCAACCCCCCCCGAACCCAAAAGACACCACAGAGACACAACGAAAAAACGTAAGCCCCCTGTTTACTAAACACTCTATAGAAACCATACCATAGTGGCATTTAGAGCCCCTGTAAGTACATAAACACTCTTTAAGAACGAATACCATAGTGGCTTAGCCCCTGTAGTACAATAACATCTATAGAAGACATACCAATAGTGCATTTAAGCCCCTGTAGTACAATAAACCTCTATAGAAACATACCATAGTGCATTTAGCCTCTGTATTACAATAACCCTCTTTAGAAACAATAACCAATAGTGCATTTAGCCCCTGTAGTAGCCATAAACCTCCTTTATAAACATACCAATATTGTCTTTAGCCTCTGTAGTACATAAACCACTCTTTAGAAACAATACCATATGCTTTAAGCCTCTGTAGTACAATAAACACTCTTTAGAAACAATACCAATATTGCTTTACCTCTGTAGTACAATAAAACCGCTTTAGAACAATACCAATAGTGCATTTAGCCCCTGTAGTACAATAAACACTCTTTAGAAAAACAATAACCAATAGTGCATTTAGCCTCTGGTAGTACTTAAACACTCTTTAGAAACATACCAATAGTGCCATTTAGCCTCTGTATAGCAATAAACCTTTAGAACTAAGTATAACAATAGTGGCATTTAGCCCTGTAGTACAATAAACACTCTTTAGAATACAATAAGTGAATACAATGTTGGCTTTAGCCTCTGTAGGACAAGTAAACACTCTTTTCATAAACAATAAGTGAATAACATAGTGCATTTAGCCCTGTAAGTACAATAACCACTCTTTAGAAACATAAGTGAATAACAATAGTGCCATTTAGCCCTGTAGTACAATTAAACCCTCTTTAGAAACAATAAGTGAATAACAATAGTGCATTTAGCCTCTGTAGTACAATAAAAACTCCTTTTAGAAACATAAGTGATAATCAATAGTGCATTTTAGCCTCTTTAGTAGCAATTAACACTCTTTAGAAACAATAATGAATAACAATTTGCATTTAGCCCCTGTAGTACAATAAACACTCTTTTAAGAAACAATAAGTGAATACCAATATTGCAATTTAGCCCTGTAGTTTACAATAAACACTCTTTTAGAAACAATACGTAATAACATAGTGCATTTTAGCCTCTGTTATTTACAATACACATTAAGTGAATAACAATAATGTCATTTAGCCCCTGTAGTACACATAAACCTCATTTAGAAACAATAATGAATAACTAATAGTGCATTTAGCCCCTGTATTCCAGATCAACCCTTTTAGAACACTAAGTGACCAATAGTGCATTTATCGCCCCTCTGTAGTACAATAAACACGCTTTAGAAACAATAAGTGAATACCAATAGTGCGGCATTTATGGCCCCTGTAGTACAATAACACTCTTTAGAAACAATAAGTGAATAACAATAGTGCTGTTAGACCTCTGTAGTACAATTAAAACTCTTTAGAACCAATAAGATGAATACAATACGTGCATTTCGGCCTCTGTAGTACAATAAACCACGCTTTGAGAAAACAATACGTGAATAACAATAGTTGCATTTAGCCCTGTAGTAGCTAATAAACACTCTTTAGAAAGGCAATACGTGAATAACATAGTGCATTTAGCCCCTGTTAGTAGGCAATAAACACTCTTTAGAAACAATAAGTGACTAACATAGTGTCATTTTGCCTGTTGGGAGACTAATATTTCATGGACCTACAAGATCACTGGGGGTCAAAAACCTTTAGTCTTTTCTTTCTGTTTAATAACTCATTATTACAGATATATGTTAACTTGGCCAAACTTACACAAATGGATTTGAAAATGACCGCTTTAAGGGAAACTTTGGACCCTGAATTGTTAGTGAATGGAGACCCAGTCCTCCTAATAAGTCATCACCATTGACGGCTTTAAGGACACTTTGGACCCTAAACTCTTAGTTGAATGGTGAAACAGCTCTCCTCCTAAGTCTAACTTGACCCTTTAAGTGACACTTTGGACCCCGAACTCTTAGTGAATGGTGAGCAGTCTCCTAATAAGTCCCTAACATTGACCTTTAAGGGAACTTTTGGACCCTGAATTGTTAGTGAATGGTGAACAGTCCTCCTAATAAGTCATAAGCCATTGACCACTTTAAGGGACACTTTGGACCCTGAACTCTTAGTGAATGGTGAGACAGTCTGCCTAATAAGTCATACCATTAACCCTTTAATGGACCTTTGGACCGGTTTCCTAGTCAACCTCTTAAGTGAATGGTGAGACGTTTCCTAATAAGTCAAGACATTGACCCTTTAATGACACTTTGGACGGCCTGAAACTCATTAGTGGAAAGGTGAGCAGTTTCCTAATAAGTCACGATATTGAACCCTTTAAGGGACACTTTGGACCCCGACTTCTATGAACTGTGAGAACAGTTTTCCTAATAAGTTTCAGATATTTACCATGATTTTCCGGGACAGGTCATGTAAGGGAGGTAAGTGCGGCCACCGCTGAATCATTTCCCATGAACTGATCCTCCGACTGTATACATTAACACAGAACCAATGCTAAAAAATACCAATGTAAAGGGAGGTAATGACATAACACAGAACACAATGCTTAAAAATTGGCATAAAGGGAAGGTAATGACATAACACAGAACACAATGCTAAAATAGCATAAAGGGAGGTAATGACATAACAGAACACAAATTGCTTAAAAATAGCATCAAGGGAGGTAATGACATAACACAGAACACAGTGCTAAAAATGGCATACAGGGAGGTGATGACATAACACAGAACAAATGCGTAAAAATAGCATAAAGGGAGGTAATGACATAACACAGAGCACAATGCTAAAAAATGGCATACAGGGAGGTAAAATGACATAACACAGAACACAATGCTCAAACTAGCATAAAGGAGTAATCTGTGTACCTTGTGGAAACACAATAACGAAGTCCACCCAGTGTCAATGGTGGTCACACGACAACTTTTATTTTTAAATCAATAAAGCAAGTCATGTCAAACCACTAATTTGCTGGACTTTTTTACTGTTAAGCAAACATTAAGACAGCATAACAAATATCAGCCCCTATTTACTGGCCCAGAAACTACCTAGACCTGAATGTTTAACCTCTCTAAGCTCATCTCTTCTGGATAACCGAATTTCCTATGCAATAAACTCAGTCTGTCCGCCTTTTTCAATCCTGCAAATTCTCCTCAGAACGTTTCGACTTCTACAGTGGGTGCCCCCCAAGAACAGTTTTTGTTCGTCCAGTTTTCTTTTTACTTGTAACCAAACGACTGTAGAGGCACTGAAAGAACACCTGTCTTAATACTGCAATGAATTTCTGCCATCGAAGTATTTGTCAAACTTCTGAGTTTCTGTGTATTTCAGTGACGTCAAAGGTTTGTTCATGGTGGCAATATATTATCTGGATTTAAAATGTTTGTTTAAAACAAAGACTGCTTGTAGATGTTCGTAAAAACCCAGTGCCAGTGCCACATTTGATTGATGGTGAAACGGTTGAAAGATTGATGAGTAGCAAATCCTAGGCCAGTTTTAGACAAGAAAAACTTCTTTTGATGAAACACATTGAGCATATACATAAGAGAGTCAGTCCCAGGATCTTTTGTTTACAGAGGCTAAAGGACATTGGGTTGTCTGTTCAGATATTCTCAAACCCTACCTACCGATGTTGGCATTGATCTGTTTTTCTTACTGTGTCATTTTATCTGTTGGTATGGAAGCTTGAGTGTACAAAAGTAAGTCTTGTGTTTCGAGTTACTATGTGTTGCATGTGTGTAGTCAGTTGTGGGTGGCAGGCAGGAGTGGTATGCAAGAGTTTGTATTACAGACAAGTAGTCAAGAAAAGCCAGGAAAATTCTTAATGATACATCATGTTCTGCAAAATACTATGAAGGATTACCATCGGGCCGTCAATCCGGAACTCGAAAACTGAACAATAAGAGCACAGAAAACGTTCTTACCAGATCAATTCAATCTGTTGAACTCTTAATGCAATGCTGCAATTGAGTGTTGTTTTGCTTGAGTAAAAAAACTAGCCTGTCGCATCTTCCTTGGGATTGAATTTGTATTCGTATTCGTCTAATTTTTTGTTACTACAATATTCAGTTTTCTTAGTTATTAGTTTTTTTTTATATTCTTTAATTGTTGATAAATGTGTTGTGGTTTTTTTGTTGTTGTTGATAAATGTGTTTTTATTGTTTGCTGTTTTTTCTATGTGCCCGCTGGCCTGCATTGCTCAGTTTATGAGAATAATAAAGCTGATTTGATTTGATTTGATTTTGATTTGACTTATAACTGATTTTTCTACGTAATCATCATTAAAACGTATCATAATTAACACTAAAATTACTTTTCATTTTAAATCTACGAGTTTTTGCACCACCGCTTTTTACTTTATAAACACCAAAATCCTGTTTTTGCAACAATAGAGGAATTATCAACATGTGGAACACAATTAACGAAGCCACACAGTGTCAATGGTGGTCCAAAACGACAACTGAAGCTTAAGTTGCCAAAATCAATTTTGTTGTTCCGGTCTTTTGAGAACCTCACTCAACACAAAACACATGCACTTCCTCCTAACACCTAACCCTAACCTTGCTCAGCAAAACTTCATTCTAAGCGTGTCGGAGGACTGTTGTTTTTTTAAAAAGGAAATGTCTTTAACAATAAAAATGAAAGTAGAAACTTTCCGTTGCATTTGCCAAGATTCCTAATCACCACAACCCAAAAACCACTCCCTTTCTATGCTGTTGTGAACATCACTTGCGTGGCTGTTTCATGTGTTTGAACACCACACACGCTTTTGCTTCACTGTCAATTAAGGGCACTGCTGTGGCCATGTTTACAATGACACAACACAGACACAATGCTAAAAATAGCAAGGCATAAGGGAGGTAATCACAAAACCATAGAAACATGAAAATACAATATAGGTGAAGGTAATGACCATAACACATAGAAACAATGCTAAAATAAGGCAATTACAGGAAGTTAGTTGACATAACTATAGAAAACAATGCTAAAAATAGCATATAAGGAGGTAATGATATAACACATAGAAACAATGCTAAAAATAGTAACACAAGGGAGGTAATGATATAACACAGAAAACAATGCTAAAATAGCAACATAAGGGAGTAGTGACATAACACATAGAGACTACACTACAAACAGCAACCATAAGGGAGGTAATGACATAACACATAGAAACAATGCTTTCCCCCCTCGGTCTGGGAATAGCTTACCACAAAGTGTTCGCCACTCTTCTTTCTGTCCAGTCTTTTCAAACTTTCTCTGAAACTCTCTTTTTGAAACCTCATACTGCGCTCTCACCTCTATCCACATAGTCCTTGATATATGAACCCCTTCGCTGCCGCCTACTACTTGCCATGCACCGCCGTTTGCCCGCATTATTTTTGATCGCTGCAATATCGCTATGTAGCGGCGACGTATTTATACTCGGTGGCAGGTGTTGTTACTGAAACACAATCAGAGTGGCGGTAACCGTAGCCGATGAGGTTTAACCGCGCTTGGTATTGCTACACCTATCTGTATTGTTAAAAAATGGGGACTTTACTGGTGTTGCACTGCTCTGGGCATTGCCTCCAGAATTGTTCCACCTCTTTGTATCTACAATGTCCCATATCGTTGTCTGTCCGACGCTAACCGTGTATTTACACAATCAGTGATTTTACAGGAGCATCGAAAACATATTGTCGCCTGCTACAAAGTAATCCCCATTTGATATACGCTTGACCCTTTCTTTACCGATGAGTAAACATGTACACAATAAAAGTTTGCATTACACCAAAATTGTTCGTATAATTCAGTTACACTGTTAGTCACAAAGTTAGTGCATTGTTCTCACAATGCGAGATACGCAAGCTCCAAAGTTTAAACGATTAGCGTGCCAGTTACTAAGCTTATCGCGTCAAAACCAGCAACAACCCGCAACATACACGATTATTCCGTTGTATCATGTGACAAAATTTGAGCCTTTTCATTGGTCGCAGCACAAGATATTTATAGAAGACCTGCGTGAGGTCACTGGGAAGGATTTCAGAAAAAATCTATTTTGTCAAATTTTGTAGATACACGGTTAGCGTCGGACAGCACGATATGTGTCCTGTTCCAGACCGAGAGGACGTAAAACAACCATTTAGTTCTACTGAAACCCTATGAGGATTATATGTCAGGGGGAAATTTGGAAAAATCTCAATTCTGATTTTTCCCCGGAAAAGTCCGATTTGTCCAAGGCCTGGGAAGATTCGAATCTTCCCGGAGAATATTCGGAGTTTTCCCGGGAAGATTCAAATTTTCCCAAGCAGTAATTGCATGCATAGAAAGATTCAGTTACAATTCAAATCATTTAGAGTCAAATTATTTTGTAGTGATCACATCTACTGAACACAAATACATTAAGAAATCGTGCACAAACATACCTAATTATCATGATGGATTTGTGCCTAATAATGTTGACTATTCCACATCAAGTACAGCTAAGAAAGAGATGTTTATTGGTAAATTTACTGTATGACATATAAATTATTGTAGCAATTATATCAGATTTTGCGATACCTGTCATGAAAAGTTCTTCGCAGGTGTTCCATAAACGTTTGTGAAGGCGTGTGAGTGTTTTTAATTTGAAATAACAAAAGGACGGACTTGAAAAGCATGCTGTTGACTGAAACTGACGATTTTGAATTTGTACACCCATCTGCTGGTTGTTCCTGGCTAGTGTCGTGCTCGTACCCTTCTTCCCAAATCTCATATTGAACGAACCTATGTGTTTAGTCCATAAAATGTCTTTATGTCTTATGCTCTCTCTCCAGGGTTCGTACAGGATTTTGTTCTTATCAAAATTCACAACTTCAAAGACCTTTTTCAAAGACCTTTTATCTTATTTTTCCAAGACCTCTCACGACATGAAATGATGACAATTGCTTCGATCATGATCGTTCAAGTTGCACCGGTTAGCCAAAATCTGATATATAGTGAAGGGAAGTACTCGACAATCGAGGTCGTCTGAATATATGGGAAATAAGTCAAATTAAATGCTTCTTTATCAATTCTGGCAATCAAACAGCAAACAAAATATATGGTGTCAATGAAATTTTTTAGGCATCAATAACTTTTTTTTAGCATCAATGACTTTTCAACAACCATTTAACAATTTTCAGACCAACCATTTTCAAAGACTTTCAAAGACTTTCAAAGACCTTCAAAGACTGTGCGAACCCTACTCTCTCTCTCTCTCTCTCTTATAATAGTCATAGGTCGTGTGTGCGTGCGTGTGTGCGTGCGTTGGGTGCGTGCGTGTGTTGTGTGTGTGCTCAATGCGTGATGTGTAAGTGTGTGCGCGTTGTGTGGCAGTTTGCTCACATGCGTGAGTGTGTAAAGTGTGTGCGCCTTGGGGGGGTCACGTGTGTAAGTGCGAATGGTCGGGTCTAATCAACATTTCGAGTTTCAAGTTTTCCTCTGTCACACACAATTCAAGTAACTTCGATGTAAGCTTGGGAAAAATCGGAATTTTCCTGGGAAAAATCAGAATTCTGAATTTTACCGAGACCAATCTGGGAAAAATCAGAATTCCAAATTTTCACAGGAAGATTCCGAATTTTCCCAAACTCGGGACAATTCGGAATTTTCCCGGGAAAATTAAGAATTTTTCCCGGATTCCAATATTTCCCGTGACACATGGGTGCTACTCCCAAAAATGAAAAATACTGAAAGGCCGGGGTACAGGGGCAGCGCCCCGTTGGAGGGTTCAGGAGGGGCAACGCACAACGCCCCCCTGAAGCTGAAGCAAAAATGCAATTGCAGAGATCGTTTCTATAGCTCTCCTGCAATCTGGGAATGGGTGAGGAACAGATTACGATTTGACATCATAGTTCTGTTGGCAGACGACAGTTGACACTTTGTAAAGTGACTGTCTAAGTTGCTGAGACATGACAAGTCACATTACCTTTTTACAAGAAATACAAAAGATCTATGGTTAAAATCATATTTTCATGACTAAGATTTTTACTGACATTTCAGAAACACAACTATAAAGTTATAAAGCCGTTCAAATAGAAGATAATAATTAGATCATAAGTGAAATACGATGTCAGTGGATCCAAACAAGACTCTCAATTGAGTTTTTCTAAGCAACATTTTTAACATATTCATACATTTAACATCATAAATATCATTTGGTGAATTGAAATATAGTTGTAACTTACCTTTCTGTGAAGTTTGTAGCTTTCATGACACAAAATTCATGCTGATAATGTTGAATTTAATTCAAATAAGTATGTGTGAATAAGACTTGGCCGCCATTTTTGTTGTTGTATTTTCACTTCCGGTGGTTGGAAGACCCAGATTCAAAATGCCCCCAACCACAGTTAACAGATCAACTTTTGGGGGGGGGGGACAAAATTTTAAAAATACGGAATTTCCGTCTCAGCAGAAAACTTAATTTACGGATTTCCTTTTATACGGAAGGTAGTAGCACCCATGCGTGACATATATATATATCAGTGGCAAGTTACTGAAGCGTTAAACTTAAAATCCACCTTTTTTCTAGGATCTTTATAAATTAAAATGCCTCAAATAGCCTGTTGGCTCAGAGGGCGTAAAATCTCTATTTTTTCTTCTTTACTGAAGCGCTATAGAGGACGTATATATCCGTCGTCGGCACTGAAGGGGTTAACCTGCAGTGTGTGTGTGTGCGCATGCGTGCGTGTGTGGGGGGGAGGGGAAGGGGGAGAGGGGGGAGGGGGGAGGGAGGAGCGACGAGAGATTAATACATGTATTTTGTATTAACAGTCTCACTTATTTTTAATGTTTATATTCATTGATACTTGTCTTCATGTTGATTATTCTTGGTTTGTCTTTAATGTGTATGTTTATCTGTATGTTAGTGCTTAGGCCTTTGTTCAGCGCTTTGAGCTCCCTGCAAAGGGAGTTAAGCGCTCTATAAATAACCATTATTATTATTAAAGACCCTGTGACGCGCCACGGTTACGTCCCTTAGTTTTTTTCTGGGTTGCTGTGACCCACATTCGAATTTCCTCATATTCAAATTGAGGCTGCTCTTTAAACTGATGTGTCGGTTTCAATTTGGGGCCATTTATATGGGAGTCAGACTTGGTCAAAACAAGATTTCTTTCCAGTTATAAGAGGGAAAACACGTGAAACCCGTGATTTTGACACGTGATCGGGTGGCTCTTTAACATAGCAACATAAGGGAGGTAAGCAGCCACCGGCTGAATCATCTCCAGCTCCAACAAAAGTTACCAAGAATATAATTCCAAAGAAGCAGGGCACTCACTTTCAAAGAAAATCACACACACACACACACACACACACACACACACAACACACACCCTTACCAGTCCATTCTTGTCTTTGAAGTTGTAGGCAATGTGTCCAGCATGCATCAGAGCTGTGTATTGGCCTTTGAAATCACACACACACACACACACACACACACACACACACACACACACACACACACACACACACACACACTTACCAGTCCATTCTTGTCTTTGAAGTTGTAGGCAAAGTGTCCAGCATGTATCAGAGCTGTGTACTGGCCTTTAAAATCTCACACACACACACACACACACTTACCATTCCATTCTTGTCTTTGAAGTTGTAGGCAAAGTGTCCAGCATGTATCAGAGCTGTGTACTGGCCTTTAAATCTCACACACACACACACACACACACACACACACTTACCAGTCCATTCTTGTCTTTGAAGTTGTAGGCAAAGTCTCCAGCATGTATCAGAGCTGTGTACTGGCCTTTGAAAGCCTCATCCACCAGTTTAGGAATGGCCTGGTTGTGAATGCCCAGATCTCCAAACACCAGAAACCATGGCGACCAATTCTGGACAGAGACAGGAGACAATCAATTTAATATTTAGTACTAATATGGCCCATAATCACCATGATAAAGCCGCTTCCACCAGTTCAGGAATGGCCTGGTTCTGTACGAGAGGGTTTGCGCATGCGTCAATGGCGGTCCTGTCCGTTTTGCTATGCTAAGAAAAATTGTTGAATAACTTGGACAGCCGCTCTTATACGCTTCAAAATTTGGCTAGGAGAATTATTTCAGTATTCAAGGCACACAGGATTAGTTCTGTGGGATTTTTAGCCTGTTTTGGAAGATTTTTGTGGACATTTTGGTCCGACCATTAACTTTCAGTTTCACTTACTAAGTCTACTCATGCCAATCTCACCTCAACTTTCGCTTCACTCGTTGAACCGTTTCATTTGTTTTTGCACTTCTTCAACTCCTAACTCCTAACACATAACCCAAGAACAAAAGGTACGTTTCTATCATTTGTTTGTCAATCATTGCTGAATTTACCTTGGGATTTGTAAAAATGAAGAAAGGCAACGGAAGTGCTTCAAACTCAGGCAAAAAAGGCAGCTCGGCAAGTGTGGAAACTGTTGTCAATGAAAAAGGGCCGACTGTTACATTCTCACAGCTGATACCCTGGCAGTGTCTAGTGTGCGATGAACCTTGCATGGAACCCGGTGAAGGTTATATTCCGTCAATTGAATGTTACAGCTGCAAGCATTGGGAGCATCAACCTTGTGCTAAAATCGAAAAGGATATGTTTGAGCGATTGAGCAGAGACAAGAGTTTGCATTGGGTTTGTGAGACATGCACTGAGAGTGAGAGTCAGGCTTCGGGGCAGACTAGGCTGGAGGCTAAAATGGATAAGTTGCTCTTTTGGTTTGAAAAAAGACTGAACATTCTGGAAAATGAATGTAGGGACAAAAGGCAGGAAGAAAAAATCAAGGAGATTGTTGACCAGAAAGTAGCAGAAGCCTTTGAGGAAAGGGATGAACAAGAAAAAAGAAAGAATAATATTATAATTGTAAACATTAACGAGAGTTCCAAACCCACAGGTGAGGAAATAAAAAATGATGACATGCAGGAGGTAGAGAAGCTGCTCAGTAAGTGCTCTGTGTCATTGGAGAAAGGTGACCTGTCTGATCCCATCAGGTTAGGAAGACAGGGAGGGGATAGACCGCGGATGCTCAGACTGACTGTCAGTTCTGGGCAGAAGAAAAAGGATATCATGAAAAAGACCCCCTCACTGAATCAGGGAAACACTGATGCAAAGAAGGTTTACTTCAACAATGACTTGACCCCCAAAGAAAGGACTAGGCTGCAAGAGTTACTGGCTGAAAAAAGCAGAGAACAAGTGACGGAGAACAGGATTTGGTCATTAGGAACTGGAAGGTGGTGTCAAAGCCAAAATTAACAAAAGTTGATAAGATATGCATAGTGGGTGACTTCAATTTCCCTAACATTAAATGGAATGGAACATGGTCTGGAACAAAAGATAATGACTTCATAGAATGTTTGAGAGAGTCTTTCCTGATACAAAAAGAAAAGCAACCGACTCGCAACAGACTTGGTCAAAAATCTAATACTGATGATCTTGTACTTGTCAGTGATGATAACTTAAATTCTAACATAACTCACTTGGATCCTCTGGGGAAGAGTGATCATAACATGTTAATCTTCCAACTTAATCTACCAAGGGTGAAGGTGTTTGAAACAAAAAAATGTTTTTAATTTGAGTAAAGGAAATTATGATGCAATGAGGGAATCATCTTTTTTTTTCTTTTTTTTCCTCCCCTTGATTTGTGTTCACAGCCTTGCTCTTTGGTTTCAACTTTGTTGTATCATTTACACGTTGGACTGTAGAGGGGAAGTATTGTTTTTATTTTGATCTTGATGTTTTTTTGCTGATTCTGTTGCCTGCTTTTTGCTCTTTTTGCTGTTTGCTGTTTAATTGTTTGTCTGTGTTGAAAAAGGCGCATTCGACGAAATATCCAGTAGTTTTGTTTTGTCTCTTGTGAATAAAATAACGTCACTTTGCACTTGTCGTGTAGTTGTTTGTTTGTTGTATGCCATCATGGATGAACAAAAAGCCCCTTAGAAAAATAAAGAAATACAAGCTATATAAATGTTTTTTCAAAACAAAATCAGGTCATGCTTACCGTAGATATATAATGGCAAGGAATAGATGTAATAGAGTAATTAAAAAAGCTAAAAGAAGTTATGAGAAGAAACTTGCTAAAGGTTGTAAACAAAATCCAAAAGAATTTTGGAAATATGTTCAAGAAAAAACAAAGGCTAACATGCGAATCAGTGTTAAGCTGATGATAGCATAGCTGTTGATGACAGTGAACAAGCAGAAACTTTAAATGATTTTTCTGCTGGTGTTTTCAAAAGCGAAGACTTGAATAACATACCAACCCCTACTGCTTGTTATAAATCTAATAATGTGTCCATATGTACTTGAGAGTAACCCCATGCACAGTGCAAAAAAAGTTACAGGATCAAAATCCCCTAAAGGCACAAGGCCATGATCAGATTCCTCCTAGAGTACTCTTAGAAAGGCCTAGTAAAGCAGGTGATTGAAATAAGAGCTTAGCTTACTGAAAAGTAATCACTATGTACGTTCATGCACAAATCATCAAATTCAGTTGAAGGTACTCACCAGATCAAGGGGAGGAGTTTTGAAGTAGAAAGGGCCGCCAGATATTCCATTGCTGAAGGGTCGATAGTAATAGGTGGTGTTGGGATGTAGATCCTGTGCACATATAAAGAACATAACATACATAGATGATAAAAATAAAATAAAAACATACATAGATGATGGACATGGTCATAGTAATAGGTGGTGTTGGGCTGTAGATTCTGTGCACACATAAAGAACATAACATACATAGACATGGTGATAGTAATAGGTGGTGTTGGGCTGTAGATTCTGTGCACACATAAAGAACATAACATACATAGACATGGTGATAGTAATAGGTGTTGTTGGGCTGTAGATTCTGTGCACACATAAAGAACATAACATACATAGACATGGTGATAGTAATAGGTGATGTTGGGCTGTAGATTCTGTGCACACATAAAGAACATAACATACATAGACATGGTGATAGTAATAGGTGGTGTTGGGCTGTAGATTCTGTGCACACATAAAGAACATAACATACATAGACATGGTGATAGTAATAGGTGATGTTGGGCTGTAGATTCTGTGCACACATAAAGAACATAACATACATAGACATGGTGATAGTAATAGGTGGTGTTGGGCTGTAGATTCTGTGCACATATAAAGAACATAACATACATAGACATGGTGATAGTAATAGGTGATGTTGGGCTGTAGATTCTGTGCACACATAAAGAACATAACATACATAGACATGGTGATAGTAATAGGTGATGTTGGGCTGTAGATTCTGTGCACATATAAAGAACATAACATACATAGACATGGTGATAGTAATAGGTGGTGTTGGGCTGTAGATTCTGTGCACACATAAAGAACATAACATACATAGACATGGTGATAGTAATAGGTGGTGTTGGGCTGTAGATTCTGTGCACATATAAAGAACATAACATACACAGACATGGTGATAGTAATAGGTGGTGTTGGGCTGTAGATTCTGTGCACATATAAAGAACATAACATACATAGACATGGTGATAGTATTAGGTGGTGTTGGGCTGTAGATTCTGTGCACACATAAAGAACATAACATACATAGACATGGTGATAGTAATAGGTGGTGTTGGGCTGTAGATTCTGTGCACACATAAAGAACATAACATACATAGACATGGTGATAGTAATAGGTGATGTTGGGCTGTAGATTCTGTGCACATATAAAGAACATAACATACACAGACATGGTGATAGTAATAGGTGGTGTTGGGCTGTAGATTCTGTGCACATATAAAGAACATAACATACATAGACATGGTGATAGTATTAGGTGGTGTTGGGCTGTAGATTCTGTGCACACATAAAGAACATAACATACATAGACATGGTGATAGTAATAGGTGGTGTTGGGCTGTAGATTCTGTGCACACATAAAGAACATAACATACATAGACATGGTGATAGTAATAGGTGATGTTGGGCTGTAGATTCTGTGCACACATAAAGAACATAACATACATAGACATGGTGATAGTATTAGGTGATGTTGGGCTGTAGATTATGTGCACATATAAAGAACATAACATACATAGACATGGTGATAGTAATAGGTGATGTTGGGCTGTAGATTCTGTGCACACATAACGAACATAACATACATAGACATGGTGATAGTAATAGGTGGTGTTGGGCTGTAGATTCTGTGCACACATAAAGAACATAACATACATAGACATGGTGATAGTAATAGGTGATGTTGGGCTGTAGATTCTGTGCACATATAAAGAACATAACATACATAGACATGGTGATAGTATTAGGTGATGTTGGGCTGTAGATTCTGTGCACATATAACGAACATAACATACATAGACATGGTGATAGTAATAGGTGATGTTGGGCTGTAGATTCTGTGCACATATAACGAACATAACATACATAGACATGGTGATAGTAATAGGTGATGTTGGGCTGTAGATTCTGTGCACACATAAAGAACATAACATACATAGACATGGTGATAGTAATAGGTGATGTTGGGCTGTAGATTCTGTGCACACATAAAGAACATAACATACATAGACATGGTGATAGTAATAGGTGGTGTTGGGCTGTAGATTCTGTGCACATATAAAGAACATAACATACATAGACATGGTGATAGTAATAGGTGGTGTTGGGCTGTAGATTCTGTGCACATATAACGAACATAACATACATAGACATGGTGATAGTATTAGGTGATGTTGGGCTGTAGATTATGTGTACATATAAAGAACATAACATAGACATGGTGATAGTAATAGGTGGTGTTGGGCTGTAGATTCTGTGCACATATAAAGAACATAACATAGACATGGTGATAGTAATAGGTGATGTTGGGCTGTAGATTCTGTGCACATATAAAGAACATAACATACATAGACATGGTGATAGTAATAGGTGGTGTTGGGCTGTAGATTCTGTGCACATATAAAGAACATAACATACATAGACATGGTGATAGTAATAGGTGATGTTGGGCTGTAGATTCTGTGCACATATAAAGAACATAACATACATAGACATGGTGATAGTATTAGGTGGTGTTGGGCTGTAGATTCTGTGCACATATAAAGAACATAACATACATAGACATGGTGATAGTAATAGGTGGTGTTGGGCTGTAGATTCTGTGTACATATAAAGAACATACACAGACATGATAATAGTAATAGGTGATGTTGGGCTGTAGATTCTGTGCACATATAAAGAACATACATAGACATGGTGATAGTAATAGGTGGTGTTGGGCTGTAGATTCTGTGCACACATAAAGAACATAGCATTCCCAATAAATCAACAGCTACACAGACTGACCATGAGTTTGACCCTGTGCAGATAGTGCATTCCCAATAAATCAACAGCTACATGTGTATACAGACTGACCATGAGTTTGACCCTGTGCAGACAGTGCATTCCCAATAAATCAACAGCTATACATACAGACTGACCATGAGTTTGACCCTGTGCAGACAGTGCATTCCCAATAAATCAACAGCTATACAGACTGACCATGAGTTTGACCCTGTGCAGACAGTGCATTCCCAATAAATCAACAGCTACACAGACTGACCATGAGTTTGACCCTGTGCAGACAGTGCATTCCCAATAAATCAACAGCTACACAGACTGACCATGAGTTTGACCCTGTGCAGACAGTGCATTCCCAATAAATCAACAGCTATACAGACTGACCATGAGTTTGACCCTGTGCAGATAGTGCATTCCCAAGTAGTTCTGCTCCCTGAATGCAGTGCTGTTGCCCATGACTGCGAGGGACCATCTCCAGGGGTGGGTGGTGAACTCCACCAAGGAGGAACACTTCCCATCAGTGGCCCACACGATCACCATCTGGTCCATGTGGTCTCCATACGACAGGTGAACATGCTGCGGTTTACATCGTACTGTACACAAAATACATCATGAAACTCTGGGGAGAGCTGGACATCTGGTCCATGTGGTCTCCATACAACAGGTGAACATGCTGCGGTTTACATCCTACTGTAAACAAAATACATTATGAAACTCGGGAGAGAGCTGGCCATCTGGTCCAGGTGATCTCCATACGACAGGTGAACATGCTGCGGTTTACATCCTACTGTAAACAAAATACATCATGAAACTCTGGGGAGAGCTGGACATCTGGTCCAGGTGATCTCCATACAACAGGTGAACATGCTGCGGTTTACATCCTACTGTAAACAAAATACATTATGAAACTCTGGAGAGAGCTGGCCATCTGAAACTCTGTGGAGAGCTGGACATCTGGTCCATGTGGTCTCCATACGACAGGTGAACATGCTGCGGTTTACATCCTACTGTAAACAAAATACATTATGAAACTCTGGAGAGAGCTGGCCATCTGAAACTCTGTGGAGAGCTGGACATCTGGTCCATGTGGTCTCCATACGACAGGTGAACATAATAATAATGGAAATTTATATAGCGCTCTTTCTCACATGAGCTCAGTGCGCTTTACATTGATAACAAGAACATTAAAGGCAAACAAATAATTAATCATTGGAAAGTAAAATAAGCATGATGCTTACATGCTGCGGTTTACATCCTACTGTAAACAAAATACATCATGAAACTCTGGGGAGAGCTGGACATCTGGTCCAGGTGATCTCCATACAACAGGTGAACATGCTGCGGTTTGCATTGTACTGTAAACAAAATACATCATGAAACTCTGGGGAGAGCTGGACATCTGGTCCATGTGGTCTCCATACAACAGGTGAACATGCTGCGGTTTACATCCTACTGTAAACAAAATACATTATGAATCTCTGGAGAGAGCTGGACATCTGAAACTCAGTGGAGAGCTGGACATCTGGTCCATGTGGTCTCCATACAACAGGTGAACATGCTGCGGTCTACATCCTACTGTAAACAAAATACATCATGAAACTCTGGGGAGAGCTGGACATCTGGTCCAGGTGATCTCCATACAACAGGTGAACATGCTGCGGTTTACATCCTACTGTAAGCAAAATACATTATGAAACTCTGGAGAGAGCTGGACATCTGAAACTCTGTGGAGAGCTGGACATCTGGTCCATGTGGTCTCCATACAACAGGTGAACATGCTGCGGTTTACATCCTACTGTAAACAAAATACATCATGAAACTCTGGGGAGAGCTGGACATCTGGTCCATGTGGTCTCCATACAACAGGTGAACATGCTGCAGTTTGCATTGTACTGTAAACAAAATACATCATGAAACTCTGGGGAGAGCTCGACATCTGGTCCATGTGGTCTCCATACAACAGGTGAACATGCTGTGGAAGAAGAAGATCGGAGACACGAAGGCAGTTCGCAAGTCGGCAGGGACTTGGCCTGACTCAAGTGATGCCCTCCCCATGTGGATACCCCACCCCACCCCCCGGTATCCACATGGGGAGGGCATTTTTCGTAAAAAATAGTTCCCCCACCTTCTGGAAGTTCTGTGCTTGTAACTTCCTCTAATCTGCCACTCTCTTTGATTCTGCCTTTTTCCTTTGCTTACTGTCATCTACTATCTTTCTAACTTATTATAAGTTATTGGCCCATTCTCCTGCCTTTTTTTTTAAAAATCTTCCAAATAATTTTTCCCTTCACAAACAATAATAGGAAGCTTATTCAAGTTATTATAATGAGTAAGTACCTTCATCATCCTCAATCAGTCATGAATAGGAAGCTTATTCAAGTTATTATAATGAGTTATCACCTGACACCTTTGTCCTCAATCAGTCAATGAATAGGAAGCTTATTCAAGTTATAAATTTGAATTATTACCTTCGTTCTCCTCAATGTTTCCCTTCACAAACAATAACAGGAAGCTTATTCCAGTTATTATGAGTTAATTACCTTCGTTCTCCTCAATGTTTCCCTTCACAAACAATAATAGGAAGCTTATTCAAGTTATTACAATGAGTTATCACCTTCGTTCTCCTCAATGTTTCCCTTCACAAACAATAATAGGAAGCTTATTCAAGTTATTACCTTCGTCCTCCTCAATGTTTCCCTTCACAAACAATAATAGGAAGGCTATTCAAGTTATTATGAGTTATCACCTTCGTCCTCCTCAATGTTTCCCTTCACAAACAATAATAGGAAGGCTATTCAAGTTATTACCTTGGTCCTCCTCAATGTTTCCCTTCACAAACGCCGCAACCAAAACGACAAGCACAGCTGTGACGAAGGGACAAGCTTGTTGACAACAATGGTGTTGATGTCGCATATTATTATGGTTCATCATTGAATGATTGATTGACAGTTTAATTATGAAACATTGAAAGTTGAACTTGAAGAATTTGTTCACGCCACTCAAACAAATCAGTATGAGGGTTTAACATTCCCTTGATTTGATCACAAAGGCCCAAACCAATGCAGCATGCTTGATGGAAAAGAAGACATGAATGTGAGACTCGGTCTTAGGTTTTAGTCACAATCAGGAGCCATGAGAGGGAAGGGAGAGCACTGAGATTCAATGATTGCGAATTATTTCCCTTCGTTGTGTATGTGGTGTGGCAGTGTATTTTTACCTCTATGAGATTTTTACCTCTAGCCGCGTAGCCAATCAGAATCGTTTGTTTGTCCGCCATTGTGAATAATTACGAAACTAAGTGCATGGCTTTGTACATCGATTTCTCTGCTAATATGTAGATTTACACCCTCCTGCTCTATTTCTTGGTTCTTTCCGTTGTTTCAACTTCGTTAGGGATAGGGTTAGGGTTAGGGATAGGGTTAGGGTTAGTAGTAATCACGGGAGATAAGTAACTGTTCTAATGCGCATTTCATACGACTACTTATTCATTATGGCCTGACCACAGACGTATAGATATGGCATTCTACGTGTAAAGAAAGTCATTTATTTTTCAATATTCTAAATAATGCATTATTTAGCTAAATAAAGCATTATTTAGCTAAATAATGCATTATTTAAGCATATAATGCATTATTTGCAAATACTAAAAAAAATATGCTCCTTAAAAGAGTTTGCTACTTTTGACAATTAAATAAAGTATCGTATGCTGCAAATAAGACTTATTTACTAAATAATGATTTTTGTCTGCAAATAATTGATTGTTTATAAATAATTTATTTTCTTCAAAAACATCCTCTAAACAATTCATTATATGCTAAATAATGCAACATACCTACCAAATGAATGATTGTTTACTAAATAATGATTATTTACAACAACATCGTCTAAATAATTCATTATTTAAAACAATCGGGGTTCTGTCACCTAAATAATTCATTATTTAGCTCTGTAAAAATTCATTATTTAGAGATACGTCAACTAAAATGCCAGCTCTCGCTTAGCTTTTCGTCTGCTCCGCCAGATACTTTCTTCTTTACTTCACTGTCCGCCTTGAATCATCGATAACCAATATGAAAAGAAATTTTAAAAAACGTTATCACATTTTTATTGAAAAATTCAACACATTTATCATATTGTAGGGTACCCCCAAACCTGATCACCTCCCGGGCATCCCACAGCCAGAGTACAAACGACCTCAATGCTTCGTCTGTCCACGGACCTACATGTAAGTTCGTGCTAGCAACAAATAGCAATGTGTTGCGTTTGGGACACGGACCTACATTAGAATTAGAATGTATGTCCGTGGTTTTGGAGATAAGCGCTAAGAATGTTGTGTAAGCCTAAAGCGTCAAAGTTCCCGTAGTGCAAAACTATGGCAAGAGAAATCTGCACTGTGTAACACTAGTCTAATAAAAACAAAAGTGATTGCATACTGGTCTTCTAATAATAAGGAATGAAAGTTTCTGCATTGGGTTGCATCAAGTTAAGAAACGAACAGTTTAGCATTGTGTAGACAAAAGGAATGAATGTGTTGCATTGTTTATGCCTCTAGAAAGACAGTTGCTGTAATGCGTAGACCTAAGAAAATAAAAGTGTCTGCATTATGCAGGACTAAAAAAACAAAAGGTGCTGTTTTGGGGTGTAGCCCTAAAAATAAAAGAAAGTTCATCCATGTAGGCCTAACTGATAGTTCTTGAATTATTTACTACAAAGTTAATACGCTTAATCAATCAATCACATTTATTGTCCTTTTAAAATAATATAAAAGAACATTTGGATGCTGTCACACACAAACAACACGTTAAAAAAAAACATGGTCAAAAACATTTGAAGCATTAAAACTGAGTACTGTGAATATTTTTTTTTAAATCAACTGTGAAACTTTACAACACACACACACACACTGCTTATTCAATGTACCATCTGAAAATTTAAAAAATTGACAGTGACTTTGATGCACACACACACACACACCACACACACCAAAGGCACACAAAACACACACACACACACACACACACACACACACACACAAGCACACACACACACATGGAATGAAAGTCCCACATGGAATGAAAGTCCATGCATGATAGAGGACCATGGAATGAAAGTCCCTGCATGATAGAGGACCATGGAATGAAAGTCCCTGCATGATAGAGGACCATGGAATGAAAGTCCCTGCATGATAGAGGACCATGGAATGAAAGTCCCTGCATGATAGAGGACCATGGAATGAAAGTCCATGCATGATAGAGGACCATGGAATGAAAGTCCATGCATGATAGAGGACCATGGAATGAAAGTCCATGCATGATAGAGGACCAGTGGAATGAAAGTCCATGCATGATAGAGGACCATGGAATGAAAGTCACTGCATGATAGAGGACCAAGGGAATGAAAGTCCCTGCATGATAGAGGACCAAGGAATGAAAGTCCCTGCATGATAGAGGACCATGGAATGAAAGTCCCTGCATGATAGAGGACCATGGAATGAAAGTCCCTGCATGATAGAGGACCATGGAATGAAAGTCCATGCATGATAGAGGACCATGGAATGAAAGTCCCTGCATGATAGAGGACCATGGAATGAAAGTCCATGCATGATAGAGGACCATGGAATGAAAGTCCCTGCATGATAGAGGACCATGGAATGAAAGTCCATGCATGATAGAGGACCATGGAATGAAAGTCCATGCATGATAGAGGACCAAGGAATGAAAGTCCATGCATGATAGAGGACCATGGAATGAAAGTCCCTGCATGTAGAGGACCATGGAATGAAAGTCCCTGCATGATAGAGGACCATGGAATGAAAGTCCATGCATGATAGAGGACCATGGAATGAAAGTCCATGCATGATAGAGGACCATGGAATGAAAGTCCCTGCATGATAGAGGACCATGGAATGAAAGTCCATGCATGATAGAGGACCATGGAATGAAAGTCACTGCATGATAGAGGACCATGGAATGAAAGTCCATGCATGATAGAGGACCATGGAATGAAAGTCCCTGCATGATAGAGGACCATGGAATGAAAGTCCCTGCATGATAGAGGACCATGGAATGAAAGTCCCTGCATGATAGAGGACCATGGAATGAAAGTCACTGCATGATAGAGGACCAAGGAATGAAAGCATGCATAGAGGACCATGGAATGAAAGTCCTGCATGATGCATGATAGAGGACCATGGAATGAAAGTCCCATGCATGATAGAGGACCATGGAATGAAAGTAATGCATGATAGAGGTCCATGGAATGAAAGTCATGAGATAGGACCATGGAATGAAAGTCCCTGCATGATAGAGGACCATGGAATGAAAGTCCCTGCATGATAGAGGACCATGGAATGAAAGTCCTTGCATGATAGAGGACCATGGAATGAAAGTCCATGCATGATAGAGGACCATGGAATGAAAGTCCATGCATGATAGAGGACCATGGAATGAAAGTCAATGCAGGTTAGAGGACCATGGAATGAAAGTCCATGCATGATAGAGGACCATGTAATGAAAGTCAATGCAAGATAGAGGACAATGGAATGAAAGTCCCTGCATGATAGAGGACCATGGAATGAAAGTCCCTGCATGATAGAGGACCATGGAATGAAAGTCTCTGCATGATAGAGGACCATGGAATGAAAGTCCATGATAGAGGACCAAGGAATGCATGATAGAGGACCAAGGAATGAAAGTCATGATAGAGGACCATGGAATGAAAGTCACTGCATGATAGAGGACCAAGGAATGAAATCCATGCATCATAGAGTACCAAGGAATGAAAGTCACTGCATGACAGAGGACCATGGAATGAAAATCCATGCATGATAGAGGACCATGGAATGAAAGTCCCTGCATGATAGAGGACCTAGGAATGAAAGTCCCTGTATGATAGAGGACCATGGAATGAAAGTCAATGCATGATAGGAGGACCAAGGAATGAAAGTCCACGCATGATAGAGGACCATGGAATGAAAATCAATGCATGATAAAGGACCATAGAATGAAAGTCCATGCATGATCGAGGACATGGAATGA
>JAGGCT020000035.1:3520131-3542809 GCA_017654935.2 Phymorhynchus buccinoides
GACTTCCATCCTCACGTGAAGATTCTGCTGCACTTTCGGGATAGTACAAAAAGAAAGAAAATAACACAACAGCAAGATGGGTAGAAATTGGAAATGAATAAGATAGTGGAAGTTATTGAGGAAATATCAGACTTAACTAGATAACACATGATTGTGTAGATTACTGTATATATATACATGTCCTTAGATGTTAGGCAAGCTTTTGTAGTGTACCACATGAGAACTTAATTTTGTAAAATAAGATGTTATGGAATAAGTTGGTATCTATATGATTAAAGACTTTTTATCTGGGACGAACTCAAAAGTTTCGAGTTAGACTAATCTATAAGTATTCAATCTGAGGCGAAAGGTCACTTAGTGGAATCCCCCGGGGAAGCATCCTAGTCCCGCTTTGGTTTACCATTTTTTGTAATGACCTTGCTGATGACACCAAATTTGATAATAAATTATGTAACGTAACTTACACAGAAAGATTTTGATATTTACAGAAGGACTAACAATGGACATCTTTATTCAACTCGGGTAATGTAAGGTAATGCATGTTGGTAAAAGATTCTAAGTGTTTGATTATACTAGATGAATGACATCGTGGCATGTCCCGTACAAAATGTGATAATAAAAAAGGACTTAGGAGTAACTTTGATACAGTTTTTCTTTTGACAAACATATTCAAGAACTGTATGACACTGCTAATAAGATGATTGTCTAATGAAAAGAACCTCAACATTATTGGACGGAGCGAATCTAATTTTTGAAGAAAGACTGAAAGCCTTACACTTACCTAGCCTAGATAAGAATATGGAACTTTAAAATCCCACATGGATTTTATGATAGTAAAACAACTAATAACTATTTCATTCTCAGCAGCTCTACTACCATAGGTCATTCTAAGAACTAAATAACAATTTGGTTAAAACTAATCTAAAATATGTCTTCCGCTGATCTGAACAGTTGAGCAAGGTGGATAATGAAAATTTGTTTAACTTCCTCGCCTGGAACAGCACTATATGGGACATTAATAATAAGATAGTGGGATATCCTGAGATACTCAATCCCAAGAAAGTCCCAAAGTTTTTTTAATGATCAGATTCTGTGTTTGATCAATATTGATAAACATATATGATTATTTTGTCGGTCTATGCCCACGGTTCTGGGCCACATCCACCTGGCCAGACAGACAGACGGCACACACACAAACAAGGCATTATAGTATCCATGATGATTTGTAAATTCGTGAGTTTACCTTGTATTATAATTTGTAAATTTATGTTTTTATTTGGCTATTCCAGTTTGGCTAGCATGGAAATCAAAACACAACACGGGGCAAAGCCGCTACTCTGCTAACTGATACGAATATAGACGTGAGGCCACTCCATACCACGTGTCAGGGTCTGTGCGACTTGACGGAAAAAAGCTCTGCAAAGGACGCCACTTGTAACATTGAGGAAGATGGCACTTACAGCAATAGCAGAATGACGCAGGTGCATAGTTGTCCATGATCATGAGTCCACAAATCTTGGAAAGTGGCGCCATCTTGGGTGAGACAAAGCCTGAAATAGATTCTATATTGGTGATCTATACTATATATCGCCAGGCCCAGCATGCCATACAGACTTAAGTCGAAAGACGCCACTTCCAGGATCTATAAGGCAAAAAACTGATTATTTCGGTAATTTCAGTCCAATTGCTTCATTTTTTTTCAGTCGTCCTTTATTTCGAGCCTCCAATATTTTTTGTCACTTCATTTTTTTCAAATAAATCCGACTTATTTAGTAATATTGAATAAGAAATTTTGCCCCATATCATGGGTTTTAGACTGAGAAGAAATTAATTTTAGTCCAAAAATAAAAGCTTTAAAGCTTGTTGAGATAATACTTTGGTACTCCAACACCCCTCAATATATTTTTTATATATAAGAATATGTGATTAAATTGTCAAAAAAGGTTAGAAACAAAAAAAATTTGTTTGATTTTGACTCGATACGAATGTTGCGATAAAAATCTCCACCAAAAAATTCAAGCTATTTTAAGGCGATCCGCTAAAGGCAATTGTTTTTGTGAAATTATGATGTTGAAAGAGGTAAAATGCGTCAAATGACAGACAAGGTGGTTTGTGAAGCTTTGAAGCAGCGTCCCTATCTTTTTGAATTGCGGTTAGTAGTGGGTGAGTCGATGCTCCTTGTCTTATACTATGTCATAAGCAAAAATCTCAAATCGTAAAAATTGTGTTGCTCTGTATTGCATGCTTGCAGCGATATAGCTAGAGAAAGAGCAGAGAGAGGGGGGGGGGGGTGCGACAGACACACGACATAGAGAGAGATGTTTGTGTCTTATTGTGTGCTGCGCTGTGTTTGTTTATGTATGCTTACACTGTCTTATTTTGACAATGCCTAACTCACACCATTAGAACATCAACTTCAAATGTGTGCATCTTTTGTATTTATTATTATTAAGACAACTTTTATAGCACCTAATCTTAAGCTCTAGCGCTTACATAATCACTAAATGAATGGGGGTAACCATGAACAAAAAGTATGCATCAAACTTGACCAACACCCCCTTCCCTGTCCCTGTCAATTTCTCATTCACGCCCATCTCGATTTAGATGACATAGGGTCTACAGTACACCTTCGCAACCAACTTGAAACACTCACACTGAGGGACACTTAAAGACGCCCAGGCCACACTATTAAGAAATCAACTCCACCCACACTTCTAACGACAGAGGAGAAAGAGAACGACAGAGAGAAAGAGACAGACAGAGAATTACAGACAGAGACGGAGACACAGAGAGCCACAGAGGACAGACAGAGAAAGAGAGAAGAGAGGACCACAAACAGAGACAGAGAGTATATAGGCTGAAATACAGTTGCATGCATCATAAATAACAACTTACTATAATTGTACATACAATAGTCACAAAAAGGCACATAATATGCATATTAATAACATTCACCTCACAACACACCACGGCCACCACCCCACACCCCCCACACAAACACACACACACACACACTGACACGCACGCACGCTCCCACACACAAACACACCAGACACACACGCTGATTGGAAAGACATTATAATGAATACACTCCCACACATACTAATAAATAGATTTTTAAAACACTTATAACGTAAAATCATTTTAACCGGTGAGACAAAATTGATAAAGAAATAAAAATACACAAGTGCATAAAATTTCATGTAAATGTTCACTATCATGAATGAGACTTATCACAGTATATTTATATGTCTTGCCATTTTGTGATGTGAATCAAATTACAATGCACTGCATTGTCAGAACAAAAGGGACCATTCTGATAAGTTTCATGATTGGTGCTCTATGTTTAGTGCTTCAGAGCATGGACTTTCAACTCACTCATGCTAACCTCACCTTGTCCAAATCAACACGTGACTGTCTGTCGAACTGGGATAGTCAATACAAAAAGCACTCAGACACAAATAAAAAACGTTGGATCATAACATGTTTCATGCTGTGATGTTTGTCTTTGACCGGATTTTATAGAGATGTCACAAACCAATCGTAGCATATTTCTGATGGTTTTTGTTTTTCCTTGTTTTCTTCTTCTTCAGCAGCGTAGAAGTTGGAACGAATTGGAAGTCAGAACAACGACTTTGGGTAAAGCCTTTCTCTGCCTCGCTGGATACGAATGACCTACGTTACGGATACAACCGTAGAGAAAACCGATGTTACTGGCACATGCGTGAAACATCACACAAACGAATGCGGGGGCCGCGCTTGTAGCATAGAGGAAGGTGGACCTAGAGTCACGCCGGAAATCACACAGCAACATAATGTGTCAGCATGGTTACGCAAAATAAAAAGGGTGAGTTTTGATGTTTTGTCAAGTGATATCTGTACGCGTTAATTATGGGTATGGCGAAGTCTAAAGAATCATTTATCATGCACCGTACTTTCTTAAAGGAAATTTCATTCCGCATTTCATCACCACTTTCCATTTGTTATCTGAAGCTGCGTGCTGTACCTCCAGTGAGGACTCTTAAAGAAGGCTTTCACCCAGAATGTTTCAGCTTCATCATAAAAATTTATTTTGTTTTTAAAGGGCAAGACAACGAAGCACCCGGCTTTGAGGCCATGCTTCTGTCCAGACAGCTCTGCTGGGAGGGGAACCTGTCATGCATGGAAATGGAGGACACACGCATGAACGCCCTAAGCCATGTTCTACGGAGCATTATGTCAGGGCAAATAGGATCAGCTGAAGCACCAGTTCAATGCAGCTAATATG
The DNA here is from genome assembly GCA_017654935.2 of Phymorhynchus buccinoides. Taxonomy (NCBI): domain Eukaryota; kingdom Metazoa; phylum Mollusca; class Gastropoda; order Neogastropoda; family Raphitomidae; genus Phymorhynchus; species Phymorhynchus buccinoides. The sequence continues at coordinate 3,524,399 of JAGGCT020000035.1, forward strand.
TCAAATTTTGCATGGATCATTTTTGTCAGCACAGGCCAATGACTGATGAAAATCTGAAATGACCTATCATTTTTGGAAGCAAAACGTCACGTGACAAATTCAGATTCTTCTTCTTCGATCGCTCATTTTCCTGTCAATTATGAGCGCAGAAGCATCATGCTGCCATTATGCGCCTAACTAAGAAATAGTTGGCCCAGCAAGTCTGACTTCGGCTGGAGGACATTTTTTTTTAAAGTGTTTCTTGAAAAAAGGGCAGAGAATGGACCGGTAAGGCCAGAAATATAGTATAGATGACAGCAAACAAAGGGGGAGAAAGGCAGAGTCCAAAGAGAGTCAATGAGAGAGACGGATTAGAGGAAGTTACAAGAACAGAACTCCCAGAAGGTGGGGGAACTATTTATTCAAAGACAAGGGAGTACATTTTGACGAAATGACAACTTTTTCTTTGCCACTGTGTTTAACGTGTGCTAAGTGTGTGGGCACACGGGACTTCGGTTTATCGTCATCCAAAAGACTCCACATTCAGACCGTAAGGCCTAGTGTAGAGTGAGAGGAAAAATCCCCTGTACTAACCAGGTTAGAACTCGGGTTTATTGACACGAGGCGAACGCGATACTCTGTGCCACTCTACATTAATGACTGTTTCTCTCCCCTTGGGGATACCGGGGGTTCTTTCGTACAAACAGTTTCCTCACCTTCTGGAAGTTCTGTGCCTGTAGTTTCTATAATCTATCACTCCTTTGACTCTGGCTTTTTTTCCGTTTTGTTTCTGTCATCTATTATCTTTCTGCCTTGTCTGGTCCGTTCTCCTGCCTTTGTTCTATAAATTCTGACAAAAGTTTTGTCCAGTCGAAGACAGGAAAAAGAACATGCTGGGTCTAACTATTTCTTAGTTGGCGCATAACGGCAGCAATGACACATCTGCACTCATATGACAGTAAACTTGCCTGAGTGATTGACGAAGAAGAACCAATTGTTTCTGGGAAATGACCTATTAATCTTTCTGCAAACTGGTCATATGACATATTATATGGTCTCTTGCGACAAGAATGATACCTGGATATGATTAGTGCTTATGTTTCAGATCCCAGTGACAGAAACAGGCACACAGCTGCATTTCGATGGGTTCAGTTACACGTGGCAGAAAGATACCATGACCAAGGTGTTCTGGAATTGTGTGGAGTCAGGCTGCCCGGGGAAGGTGGTGGTCCAGGCTGATAAACCTTCTGTGGCCATGCTGATCACTGACCACACACACTGTACTTCCCAGCCTGTAAGTTGAGCACACCTCTCAACAGAAGTTGTTTCACCAGGTCGGGAGACAATTGACAATTTCTGACAATTTGATATTTATTGTCATTACCAACATAGGTGACAAGGGGGTATATCGATGCACAAGTCTCCATTGTCAACATCCAAACAATTAAATCACATATTCAAAGAATAAAGTAGAAGAAAACAACAAAAAACATTATTTAATGCTCTCATCGTTCCATTATCCTGTGTGTCCAAAAATCAAATGAAAATAAACGTCTAATATCTTGTTTAAAGATATTTCCTCCTTTGCGTTTTATAATAAAAAGAAGAGAAGAGGAGTTCTATCTTTTAAAAGAAATGCAATATTGGTCGACCACACAAACTTAACGACTACCTTAGAGTTATATGCATGTACATTTGCACCCAAAACAGTTGTTTATTAGAAAAGAAAGCTTTATGTATTTCTTATTTTCATAGCCTTTGCAATGTATTTTGTAACATGTACATTTGCATTCAAAGCGATTGTTTATTAGAAAAGAAAGCTTTACGTATTTCTTATTTTCATAGCCTTTGCAATGTATTTTGTAACAGACTGAATTATGTGGTCATCATTTGATGATAAGGTCGGGAGAGAATAAATTAAGGAAAGGGTTGGAAATAGAATTGATCGGTCAGAAAAAGCATAAGGTTAGGAATGGGGTTAGGTTTACTTATGCTAAGAACTGAATACAACCAAAACAAGTGAAGAAAACAATCCAAATGTGAGAACAAAAGCTGAAAGCATTAAAATTAAGTCTCCTTCCGACTTCCTTGTTCTTAGGGTTAGGGTTTGAACTTGCATTTGGGATAGGGACAGTGTTAGGGAATTGCCTAGAATTAAGAATATACTTCAGACACAAGAAGAGGAACCTTAGATTATGAGAGAAGGTCTTGAAAATTTGGTCTTCGTCAGGCCCATATCATTGGTAAGATGGCTTCTGCCGGTCTACATGGTCTCTGGCAAAACATCCTCTGTTTATACACATATGTGTAAGTTGACCATTGGTCAATTCATTGTGAGTCATTGTATTGTGCTGTGTTGTACTGTATTGTACATATCATGGTGTATTGTACTGTTCACAAAGAGTCTTGTGATATTTTGTTTAGCTATGCTGCTAATTTTTTTTAGACAAAGCCAAAAGCAATAGTTATATCTCCTAAATGGAATTGGTACGGTTTTAATCCATCAGCATTGTGTTTCCTTTGTGGTCAGGAATGTTCAAGATGTCCGCGACGCAAAAAGCACCGTCGAGGATGTTTCCGAAAAGGTTTTCAAGCTCGAGCCGGGGCCACAGCAAAATGCGAACTGGAAAGTTGCCATAAGTACATCCACATGGTCTGTGCCAGGGAGCTCCGTTCCTTGAAGAACCGCAGGTGAGGCATCTGTCCATAAACCCTCTCTGTTGAAGTGACAGTGAGAGCATATATGATTTAATTTTCTACAGCAATGGAAAATCATTGCAACTTACTATTTAACTGAGAGGCTCTTAATAGGGCATTTGCCACTGAGTTTGTACAGTAGATCAGACTACTAAATTGCCCGCATGTTTTGCCTGTGGTTGTGGTGACCTCTCTAATTTCAAATCAGTGAATTTCAAGGTCGCCCTCATGTGGCAAATGCCCTATTATGCATCCTTGTAGTAAGTTGACCTTTGCCGAGATGCCCACCATCACGGCACACCTGTATTTGTCCCAGAAAATAAGAAAATCAGTCACTATGTTTCAAAAATATGATTTTCTGCCCCCTGGTCTGGCAGATTAAAATCGGCGATGTTACCATCAGTGGTTACCATCCCACTGTGACATTACTGGCAATGAGCAGGTAGACAGACTGTCAAAGCAAGGCAGCCATCTGGAACAGCCAGACCATCCTTTGTTATACAAGGAGGTAAAAACAATCCTGCACAACAGGTTCCATAAATCGTGGAGGAATCGACTAGGCATCGAAAACGACACCGATGATCTCCAAGGTGTCAGTCGTCAACAACATGTGTTACTGTTCAGATTGAGAACGGGACACCGCCGACTCCTGTCACACCTTCACAGGATCAACCTGACACACACCAGTGAGTGCCCCTGTGGCACTGGAATCCAATCCCCAGAGCACATCCTCCAAGAGTGCCCCACTTACCACGACATCAGATGTCAAACCTGGCCGGAAGGGATGGAGCTCCAACAGAAGCTGTGGGGACCCACAGAGGTGCTGAAAAAGACGACAGACTTCGCCTCTAACACCTAGAAAATTTCCACAAAGTCCAACTAATCCTGTAGGTTGCAGCACAAAAAACAAACAGGATACTTAAGCTTGTTACTAATCTGCATTTTAAAAAACCTCAAATCTATTTTACCTTTGACAACACTTTTTACTGGCAAGGTTAAATTATCAATTTGCTGAAACTATGATGAAAGCTCTATGAGCGGAAAGCTTGCTTCTTTTATTTTCTACCTTGATCACCAAACCCAAACCCTGGTGAGTTTTCCCCATTCTACTATTTTTTGTCCCTCCCTATAAGACCTTGAAAAATCAGCTAAAAAAGGGTCTTAGGTTAGGTACATTATAGTCACAGAGGCGTCTGTGAAATTCAGGCTGCTCCCACCTGGAGAGCGTGTCGCAGCCAGAGGCAAACTTTTTTTTTTTTTTGCATGCGATTTTTTGTGTGACTGATGAGGAAGGAAGGGAGGAGGAGGTAAACTTTGACCAAATGACAACTTTTTTGTTGCCACTGGGTTTAACGTGTGCTAAGTGCATGGGCACATGGGACCTCGGTTTATCGTCTCATCGAAAAGACTCCATGTTCAGAACACAAGGCCTAGTGCAAAGTGAGAGGAAGAATCCCCTGTACCCTGGTTCAAACTCGGGTTTACTTGACACAAGGCGAACGCGCTACCACTGTGCTTCTCTAATAGGGAGGTGGACACCCCGTTGTCCGGATATGATGGGAAAAAATGGATGAAAATAGTTTGGGTCATATTGCGATATAGTAGAGATAATTTTATTAGGGAATGTCTGTTAGGGAGGTTCCACTGAATAACATACTTTTACCACTGCAATGTTTCACCAAAGGCAATGGTGTTCTTATTTTGTTCAAAGTTACATGTACTTGCAGAGTCTGGAAGAGTTGTTTTGTACTTGTATGTGTGCTTGTTGCATGCAATAGCCTCCTTCTTCTTCTTCTTCTGCGTTCCCAGGCCATATTATGGAGGAGCTCAAAGGTGGACAAATATTTGGAAGGTTTTTTTTAAAGAAAAAAAGGCAGGAGAATGGGCCCAAAAGTCAGAAAGGTAGTAGATGACAGAAAGCAAAGGAAAAAGGCAGAGTCAAAGAGAGTGGCTGATTAAAGGAAGTTACGGTACAAGCACAGCACTTCCAGAAGGTGGGAACGGGAACGTTACATGTACTTGCAGAGTCTGGAAGAGTTGTTTTATACTACAGTGGAATCCGTTTAATTGGCCATCGGATAATCGGCCAAAGCCGTTTAATCGGCCAATTTCCTTTGGAACGGAATTTTTTCTTCTTAAGCATGTGTTATTTTGTTCGTTTTTACGGCCAAAGCTGAAATCTTCAATTTCGCTTTATTGGCCACTTTTTCTCTCTAATTTTTCCTCTTTACTCCCCAACAACAGAGGCAGACAAACTGACAACACGCTTTTGAGGTTTACATGGTTGAGTGTGAAGTTGGAAGGTGAGCTGTTGTCAATTGAAAGACCCTGCATGGCGCTAAAATCACTCAAGAAAACAAAATTATTGTCTTTTACTCGTGCTTCTGTCAAGTTGTAGGATTAACACACACACACACACACATCACAAAATGGGAAAGAATTTGAATTTGAACTGCAACATTTAATTTTGACGTCATTGGTTTTGACTTGCATAATTGCGTCATACAGTATCTCGATGTTCGTTTTATCGTCCGATTCGCTTTATCGGCCATATTTTTCCTGGTCCCAAAAGTGGCCGATTAAGCGGATTCCACTGTAGTATGTGTGCTTGTATGCAATAGCCTTCTTCTTTTTCTTCTTCTGCATTCCCAGGCGATATTATGGCCATAATGGTTTAGGTACGTATGTGTCCGGTTTTCAGTTTCCACTGGTCTCCCCGCTGCGTACAGCTAACACATTCCGATTTTGGAGGAGCTCTAAGGAGAAAAATTATTTGGAAGATTTTTTTGAAAAAAAACAAAAAAAAGGCAGGAGAGAATGGGCCAATAAGTCAGAAAGATAGTAGATGACAGAAAGCAAAGGGAAAAGGCAGAGTCAAAGAGAGTGGCTGATTAAAGGAAGTTACGGTACAATCACAGAACTTCCAGAAGGTGGGGGAACTATTTTTACAAAAGACCCCCCGGTATCCCCACGGGGAGAGACTCGTGGAGGGGGTGGGGTCGTCCAGCTCCCCGTATGGAGGCACGAGGCATCCACCCACTGCCCCAATGCAATAACCAAAAGTGATAGTAATGTAATGAACTCTTGTAGGATACCTGTTTCATACTAGACTTTAACACAAAATTACAGAAACGCCTGCTCTTTTCCAAGAATACCCCAAATCACTGCTGCATATGAGGATGCTGCTTATTCATTTTCTTCTCCACTAGAAAGTTTGTTTTCAGACCTATCACTTGTGTTGTGTGCGTGTGCGTGTGTGTGCGTGTGCGTGTGCGTGTGCGTGTGCGTGCATGTGTGCGTGTGTGCGTGTGTGTGTGCGTGTGTGTGTGTGTGTGTCCATGTGTGTGTGCGTACATGTTCTTTTTGCAGTGAGGGGAGCGTGAAACTGTTCTGCAGCAGAAAGCACAGGAAGGCGTACAAGGAACTTGAAAATGGTGGGTGAAAATATCATTACATGTATCGCAATAAATATTGCGATTTAAATGGTCTTTTCCGCGCTGATCTTGTTTTCTTGCACCCCCCGCCCATTTCAAACAGATAAAGGGAAGGTGGCAGTATGGTTAAGATGTTTGCCTGCCTATTTCTATACATGAGTGACCAGGGTTCGAATCCCGGCCTCACCCTTTCTTTCTAGTTCGACAGGAAAATCCAACTGAAAATCGAGTCCTTCGGATGGGGGGCATGTCAAAAGTCAGTAAGAGCAGGGAGAAATCCCGCTGCCTGGTATGACCAAATTGATAGCTAGGTTTCCCAAGTCTGCCCCCCCCCTTTACCCCTTCCCCCACCCACCCCTTAAAAACAAACAAACAAGATGTCACCGCGCTTGCAGTGATGCTCTCTCCAGGTGGAAGCAACCTGAATTTCACAGAGATAAGTCTCTGTGACTAGAATATTCCAAATACCAAATAATCAGTATCTTTGTAATATTCAAATCCTAGTGCCAAGGGTTACGCTTTAATTATTTGGCTTGTTATTTAATAACTAACACCACAGGCAGCATCTGAGCAGCCTAAGGAACCGTTCTGCCAAGATTCGTTTTGATTGGTTCAGTAGTTTAGGTACTGTGAATTGGAAGAATGTTTTGTCACACGCACACACACTCACAGACAGACAGACAGAGAAACGCGCAGTCCTTGTTCCCATTTCATTGTGCTCCTGTTCTTACAGAACTGGGAGTACTTACAAAAAGAGCCCAAACCTGCTGTCAGCAACGGTTATTAGGAATTTGTGCAGTTCCCGGTAAATAGCCCTGCAGCTGAATAGAACGCGCTGCTAATATACCCTTAAAAAATTCCTTGTAGTTCACCTTTTTTCAAATATTGTTTTACATATTGTACTTGCATCTATGCTCATGTGCTTTGTGTGCGTTTGCACACATCCTTATACACACACTCACAAACGAACATTTGTTCTGTTAACCATATATCTAGCACATTAATCCATTTTTATCACAATGGGTTTGTGATGTGATGAATATCAAAATATTATTCAACTCCTCAGTTTCTTTCCCTTTTTTTTCCCCCAAACAGGTGAAGGCGAAACATCTTTGCATGAGGAAAATGATGACGATGATGAACAAGGCAGCAGTGATGAAATTGACGACAATGCACTAAACACCATGAATGACGGTGATGACGACGATGAACAAGGCAGCAGTGATGAAATTGACGACAACGCACAAAACACCGTGAATGACGAAATGGACGAGAATGATGCTTTGGGAAATCCTGACGATGGATTCAAATCCGACCAACAGTCTACCAGAGATCAGCTAAGTGACGACTCGGATGCCGTAACCTCCACATGTCAAAAAAAGAAAGCACCCATATTGCAAGACAGCCTGGTGGAGGAACTAGATGCTGATGATGGTCAAGAAAAGGGGGTCACGCAGGATTCTGCAGAAACGGACTTCGGAGAGTCTGGAGAGAGATTAGAATTGGAAATTGGCGACTTGCTTTCTTCGGAAGAGAGACCTGGGGAGGAAGAAATGGAAGACAGTTTAGGGACAGATGCTGTCTTTGAAAAACCAGCCGCTTCCGCTTCCGCCTGCGAGAATTATGTCTACAGGGAGCCTGGAAAACGGGGAGAGGGCCAGTTTAGTAAGAGGGGTAAGGAATTCATTGGACATATTAATTGCAGGATAGCTTTAACTGACAGTGAAAGAAGTATGTGATGGTGCATGGGAAAACAGACATAAGTTGCTCAGAATGTTTTTGATTGAGCACGAGGCAAAAATAGCTCAGCTGACGGTGAAAGAAGTCTGTGATGGTGCATAGGGAAAGCAGACATAAGTTGCTCAGAATGTTTTTGAGCGCAAGGCAAAAATAGTCGAAAACCCTCAATATACCAATTTTCTATTTAGGGCGCAGAAGGTGAGATTATCGTCCAATTGGTCGTCGATCCTTATGGACGTTCTTCATGAAGACTGTAGGGTCTTCTCGGGATGAAGACGATTCAATGGCAATGAGTGTCTGGTTTTGGAAGAACGCGGATCAGTGCAGATAAGAGTCTGTATCTCGTTTTGTCTCTGTTTTTCAACGTAATGGCTTCCCAGCTGGCCTGGCCTCCTTCCTGGTTACAGCTTTTACTGGCTCATCTTCAAGGTTTCACTTTTCAGTACCACCCCCCAGTGTATAATATGGATCCACGTGATCCAATGGGGCTCAGTTCGGGTAGAACACCCTTGCTGAGAGATCCCCCGGCCACACAGGCTAGAGGATAGATGTTAAGACGCTGGGTTTCCTAATATATATTTAGGGCATATTTATATCTTTTTTTATATATTATGCCAGGATCCACAACATGAAAGACAATTTTGAATTAAAAAATCAAGTCAATAGAAACAAAGAGGCAACATTCTGTCTTCTATTCTATGTCTGATTTCTGCAAATCTATCTCTCTCGAATGTCAAACTTCAAATGGCTATAAAAATAAAAACTAGACAAGATAACTCAATTCCGTTTTCTGTGTATTGACTAGGAATCTTTACTCCATCTTGTAAAAACAAAATCTAAATTAATGCCAAAATTCCATTATTTCCATTTTCCCTACGCACTATCACTTCAACCTCTTGCATTCGCATTTGTTACCGACAAAACTTCTTCTAGTGTTTAGATTCTTTCACACATTTTCGGGAAAATCTGTATTTTGAAGCACACAGAGCGCCATACATTTACAATCACATCATTGGAAGTGAGAAGCTTCTTCATAGTGTGTGTATAACAAGCCAGAACTTAGTGCGTGATGATCACAAATGAAAATGCCATCAGAGGGGGTCTCAGAGTGGGGGCAAGCTACGGGCGGTTTTGGGCGGCTTGAATACATAGAGACAACTTCCAACTGGGCGATTTGGGGCAGAATAAATGCAAGAGTGTTTTAAGTGAATGTTTGTATTTAACATAGTATCATAAAATCAAACTGATGATTGTGGATACTCAATGGGAGAAGAGAAGAACTGACTGCATTTACCTCCCTTGGGAATAGACAGGACAAACCGGGGGGGGGAAGTCGATGGATTTTGTATTATAAAAAGAACGAAAATGGTAGCAAGGGATTATACTGACATGGGCTGATACCACTCATAGGAGAGTGAACACCCCTTCCTACCCAATCGCATGATCATGAAAGAATTCATTGAATATAATGCATTGGAGTATAGGTCATTTTACTGTTAAAATATTTTCAGTTTGAAACTTTCCCCAAAGGAACTTCTAGGTTTAAAGGGGCACTCTGGTGGATGAGTTTTTGCAAGAAACACGTCGAGATCACCAGGAAAACACCCTTTCCAGAGACCGCAACACTCATTTGGCTCTGGTTTCCTAGAAATCAAACAGTCAATTTGGTGATTCCACCCACCCCATCCAAAATGGCTTCTCGCTCCTGCAACTCCGCCAAGGAGGAATTGCCGTTTTTTGATGGTTTGATTTCTAGGAAACCGGAGCAAAGTGAGTGTTTTCCGATCCTTGAAAAGGCTGTCTTTCTGGTGGTCTCGACGTGTTTTTTGCAAAAACTCATCCGTCAGGGTGCCCCTTTAAAACATTTGATCTACTCGTTGCTGGGTAATTTGTTATCAAAGACACTTCTTCGTAAAGAATAGACTGAGTCTTATCGTTGCATGAAAGCCTAATTTATCATTTTAAACTTTTAGATTTAGAATACATTGCATTCTGTTCATTGCAGTAAGGCAGTAAGGTACACTTGGACATTTTCCAAACATGAATGACATACTTTCACACACACACACACACACACACCACACACACACACACACACACACACACACACATTAACCATTTAAACCCTCAATATAATTTTTGACTTGACACACACACATGAAAAAAAAAAGCTCTTGGCTTATTTCTTTATCGTCAATAAAGATCATTTTGACTTGACTTGACTTGACACACACACTTGTAAACACACACAAAATGTGCATCCATCTCTTGTACTCATACTCACACACACACACACACTTTATACTTAAGCACTCTACACACAACACACATACTTGTAAACATACACACACTTGCATGCACACACACGTACACGCACACACACGTACATTTGATTGGGACAATTTGTTCAGGATTGGGAACGTTTGGATTCATTTGAAATCAGCTGTTTCAAGATTGAGAACATTTTTCACTTTCACCCATGCAGATGTTAGCTGTTTGAGTGCCCTGCTTGATTGCTCATGTGATGTTCCACGATAAGTTTATTACAAGCCTAAAATATTTATTTTTTGAATTGATGCATGTCCAATTCTATTTAGTTATGCACCCCCAATTGATTTTATTGTTACAGATTCAGCTGCAACATCAAGTCCCATGGCAGACCTCAACAGTTTGAGCAACAGGCGTATCCAAAGTGGGACTAGAATTCAAGATGATGAAGCACTGTTAACGAGAGATCATTTGCTGTCAGAATTAGAAATCAGGAAAAACAAAATCATCATCGAAAAGACTGAGAAAGAAATGCAGCTGACGGAAGAAAGGAGAGAGCGAGAGAAAGAACAGCACGTCGCTCTGATGAAGAAACTGGAAACCGAAGTGGAAGAACACAGACAGAGGGAGGCAGAGAGAGAAAAGAGAGAGAAGGAGCATCATGCAGCCATGGTGAAGAAACTGCAAATAGAAATGGAACTGTTAGCCGAAAGACGGGAAATAGAGAGGGAGAAGAGAGCGAGAGAGGTGGAGAACCATGAGAGAGAAGGAGAGCTGTACAAGAAATTGAAAGGGGAGAGTGACAGTAGGCAAGAGTATGTTAAGAACGGGATGAGGAAAAACGAGTAGGTTTGTCATGTTAAGGTCTGTTGAAGGCAAAAACATACATGTGACTGTACTTGAGAAAACCAAACACAAAGAACATTCAGAGCATGGTTTTCAACAAAAGCAACAACAAAAAGATGAAAATAAAATAGTTGAATATTTACCATATGTTTTTAATGAGCATAAAGTGCATGGGTTAGACTTACTTTAAGCCCCCATCCGAAGAACTCGAATTTCAGGAAATGGGGGGGCAAATATCTGTGGGGGGGGGGGTGTAAATATACTGGGGGTTATGTGTTCAGGGGGCAAAATGGGACCGGATAAATCTCCAAAGGTAGAAATGGCAGGGGGAAGCGTCTGTGGACAAATGTCTGGAGGGTGGGGGTGGGGGGCGGAGTAGCCTAATACTGATTTTCTTGTCTAACTGGAAAGAAAGGGCAAGGTGGGGATTTGAACCCGGGTCACTCAAGCATTAAAATAATGGCATGCAAACGTCTTAACCACTCTGCCACCTTCCTTCTCAGTGGTGGTAGGTGTTTGCTGTTTGTTGCTGTCGTTCCCTGGCCTTAAAGACTCCAGGGATCATCCCAGCAGCCGCGCCGAAGCTTTTGAACACTATGGTACAAGTGCATCAGCTAGGGATGAGAACATTACTTGTGCAACCATTTTTTATTACCCCGCCACATGCTGGCAGCCACGCTCCGACTTTGGAGGAAGTGGTGGTAGGTGAGGTAGGCAGGCAAAATGGAAGGAAGGATGTAGTGGTGGTGGAAGTGGAACAAGATTAAAGTTAATCAGGCAGCATTCATTACCCAAATAATATTTAAAAAGACAATCAGTGATGATCGAGAGATAGTGCAAAGAAGGGCTACAAAATTAATAAGATGATTCCAAAATTATTCCTACAGGGAAAAAGTAGAGCTCCTTGACTATTCTAGCGCCATGTTTTTTTTAACGTTTTTGATTGTCCGTTGCATGTCAACCGACATGAGGGCAGTAACTATTTTTTTCGAATGCACATGCGTTGCTTCAATGGAAAAATCACTGATACTGTATAAGCTCTGAATGTTGACAAACACATAGCAAGGCACGGCAGTGGGTGTCTTTGCATTGGTGGAAGTGAAGTGTGATGTACTGGGCGAATACATTTGCCCATAGTGCTGGAAGAGTTAAATTACCTAGAAGAGTCAGGGGTGATTTAATAAAATGTTTCAAAATATTTAAAATTATTGATGACCTAAATATATAAGATTTCTTTATATTATCAATGTGGACAAAACTAGAAACAGTGTTGACAAAGATATTTATTGAATATAGTAAGACTAATCTTAGAAAATACTGTTTTTAACTAACAGAACTGCACCTCTTTGGAACAAGTTACCAACTAATATGAAACAAGCACATAATACTAATATTTTCAAAAATCTATTAGATGACTTGGAATATTATAAAAATTTGACATACGAATACGATGGATGATTATCCAAAACCTGAGTGCATGATAAACCTTGTAACCTAATAAATGATATAATCAAGGAATGGACGTTTGAAAGCCTAACGGCTATGTTTTTAGTCCCTATATCCTAACCTAACCTAATTCAGTAAGAGACATTTTGAAGCGGCCAATAGTAAAGCCAGAGAGAAGCAAAGCGAGTGGGGCATAGCCCGCTAGTTTGATTAATAAAGTGGCAGTTTGCTCGAAAACTCAAAAACATGTCTTAAATGGCAGCACCCTGAACGGATTTTTTTTGTAAGAAAGTCAAAAAAAAAAAGAAAACACGTCGAGGTCACCCAGGAAAACACATTTTACAGAGATTGCAACACTCACTTTGCTGTGTTTTCCTACAAATCAAACCGTCAAAAACGTCGGATTCCTCTTTGGCGGAGGTGCTGGAAGTCTTTTTTTTTTCACCCAAAGAGAAGGCGTGTGCTGTTTCTTTTTTAATGGCCGCCCAATCGTTTGCACAAGTATTTTCGCAGTACAAGCCATTTTTTTATCTTTTAAAAAATACTTTTATGCAGTTTATCTAAAGAAATAGCTCCAATTTTGTTTTTACTGCACCCCCACCCCTATAACAAAAAAGAAAAAGCTTCAACCACAATGAGTGGTCGCCACCCACTCCATCCAAAATGGCTACTGTCTCCGGCATGCGCATCTCTGCCATGGAGGAATCGCCGATTTTTTTTTTGACGTTTTTTGATTTATAGGAAACCAGAGCAAAGTGAGTGTTCCGATCCTTGAAAAGGCTGTCTTTCTGGTGATCTTGACGTGTTTCTTGCAAAAACTCATCCGTCAGGGTCCACCTTTAAAGAGTTGGAGCTTAGTGCTGCCCCAAAATGAATCCATAAAGTTTTGGAGTTGGAGTTCTGCATTGATCTATGCATTTTTTTTAACGACCATACCATGGTTGTGCAGTATTGAGCTTCGGTTGCCAGCCTGATGAGTAGCGGGTGTTTGTACACATTGCATATAACTGTGCTCTTTATTATTATTTGTGCTGCCCCAAAATATTATCTCCATCAGGTTTTGGAGTTGGTCTGGATCGATCTACGCATTTTTTTTTAACGACCATACCATGGTTGTTGTGCAACATTGAGCTTGGATTACAAGTCTAATGAGTACTAATGCAATTTGTGTATACAGTGGAATCCTGATAACTCAAAAACTGGTAACTCAAAAAACACTGGGTAACTCGCAATAATGTTTGGGTCCCACTTTAATCACCTTTATGTTGAAAAGTCTTTTTTAACTCGAAATATTGGCTATTTGAAAATAAAATTTCAGTCCCTTCAATTTTGAGTAAGGCGAGTTCTACTGTATGCTCTTTATTGTTAACTAGATAATATTATTGTTTTGTTTGTGGGTTTTGAAGTAGTTACAGAAGTGAATGCTCAGTAAGTTACTTGTGATTTTTGTCTTTTTTGTTTTTGTTTTTTTTTTTAAAGAATTGTTTTGGGGTTTTGTATTCAAAATGGAAAGAACATTGTTACTAGTCTCATGCTTTATATGTGAAAACCAATGTTAAAGAGTAGTGATTAACTCTTGAGAAGAACTGGTTTGGTGGATATTTATCACCTGCGGAGTTTACGGTGCGAAGCTGATATTTGTTTTTGTTTGTGTAAGTGGCTGTGCAGGTGTGTGTGTGTGCATGGGGTTTTAACAGCATATTACTATGAAGGAATAAGACTATAGGAAGATGAAACTTGATGTGCATGTAGACTAGGTACTGTAGATGTGCTTTTTGGTGTCAAGGTCATGACCTTGAAAACTGAAAATCTATTTTTAGCCATATCTCGGGCACCAGTCGACATATGATGTTGAAACTTGGTATGAAGGTGGCTTGGCTTATGCTCTTTCCGAATATTGTTGACCAATCAAGGTCAAGGTACGGAGATCGCTCTTTTTTCTGTTGGACCCTGAAAATCGGGGGTCGGAAAATGGAGTTCCCAAGATAACAGCATATCACCATGAAGGAATAAGGATAGGAAGATGAAACTTGATTTGTATGTAGGATAGGTACTGTAGATGTGCCTTTTGGTGTCAAGGTCATGGTCATGACCTTGATGTATGACGTTGAAAACTGGAAAATTTATTTTTAGCCATATATCGGGCACCGATCACCATATGATGTTGAAGCTTGTTATGAAGGTGTTTTGGCTTATGCTCCTTCCGAATATTGTTGACCAATCAAGGTCAGGGAGATCGCTGGACCAAGAAGATCGCTGGGCTGTGCGTGTGGGGGACCCTGAAAATCGGGGGGGGGTGCGGGGGGGCGGAAAAAAAAGGAGTTGGGGCATTGGAAGAAAAAAAAAACGGAAAAATGGAGGTTTCCAAGATGAAATCAGAGGTGGGATAATGTTGGCTGGTGAAAACAAGCGACTCCGCGGGTGATTCTCTGGAATGCTACATCGAAAACTTTTATCCGAATACTAGTTGTTATGTTTGACTGCTCTGTTGATATCAAACAATCGTGTTTTTCTGTGGTATATGCTGAAGAACGGTTTTAAAACCAAACTAACTATAACAAAAGACCCATCAGTATCCCACGGGTGGGGGACGTGAATCGTGACGCACATACATATCCCAATCGGGGCTAAATCATATGCTGATATTCTTGTTTGCCTCTGTGCAGTGTTTGCTGCCATAGTATTTTTGTCTGTGTGTATGTGTCACCACACGTGTGACTCCTTGCTCCACCGAAGTTGATGACCTTGTGTTTTCAATCGGGATCTTGAAAAAAATCCTTGTTCGCTTTCTCCACTTCCACCCGAAGATTGCGCTACTTTGTTTCTGTGGGGACGGGTGGGGATATCTTGGGTATCTTAATTTCAAAGAAGGCCCCGCGAAAGAGGATCAGTTACTGAGAGAAGAGAAAGTTGGGTCTTCCTTTTAATTTTCTTTTTACATTGGGAGGGGAGGTATCATGCGAAATTAGGGTGGGGTAAGACGACAATGAGAGATGAGTGTCTTTTGTAGGATGTGAAGGGTAATCAATCTTAACACGATCAGTAGGTAAGAAGCCGTGAAAAAACAATCAATGGGCATGTAAGCTGGAGACCAAGATGGATTCAAATGCAAATCGTTATATCAAATTTTTTGGGAGGGGGGGGGAGGTTTGAACACGCCCGGATAAAGGGGTTTTAGGAGTGTGTGTGTGTGTGTGCGTGCTGTTAGTGTTCGTGCTGTCGTGTGTGTGTGACTGTGTGTGTGGGTGTGTGCAGGGTTGTGTGTGTGTGCGTGCGTGCGTTGCGTGCGTGCGTCTTTCTGTGTATATGTGCTGTGTATGTAGTGTTTGTGTGTCATGGTGTCTGTGTCTGTGTGTGCTGTGTGTATGTCGACAAGCATGTTAGGTCTGGGTCATGCATCAAACAAAGCTATGGTGCAGTCTACTGTCAAACAACCGTTTCTGATAGTTGTGTATGTGTTTTGCTATTTGCATGTGGAATCGTGGTGGTTTATGTGTGTATTGTGTTTGTGTGTATGTAATCTGATGTCTTAGTTATATGATAGCTTGTGTGTATGCCTTTATGTCATATCTTCTATCTATGGACACCCCACCCTAATAGGCACTTACGCCGCCACCCAATACCCAAAGTATCTATGCTCTATCTCTACTATACCGTCGCTCTCGTCGTCCTATCTTCACTCAGGCTATATCATATATCGTCTCTCTACCCTGACTCCTCATCACTGGACTGCTAAGCGTCTCAGGTTCCCATAAGGTTGACCACCTGACATAAAAGGAGCGACAGGTCTTCTTTATCTGCCTGGAGGGGAGAAGAGAGAAAATGGCAATTTGTGTGGCAGATCTGCTCCCTCCCTTCTGCTCCCTCTGCACTGCATATATATATATATATATATATTACATGTGTGAACTGTGTGTTGTGTGTGTGTTTCTTGGTGTGTTTGTTTGAGCGACGTCAATAATACTCTTCATGGGTGCGCACAGTAGTAAGTCACAGTGGTGTGTATTGTGTGTGAAGGTGGTAGTGTGTGTGTAGTGTTGTGTGTGTGTGTTGATGGTGTGTGTGTGTGGGTCATAATCGCCCTTGGTCCTCCTCAAGTCAAGGTGAAAAATGTTTCTTAGCAGCGTATGGGTTAAAGAATAAGCTAAGCAAGGCTTTTGTTAATCCTTTCGCCCTTCCAGTCAAAAAAATACACAACATCATGAAACATTGGATGAATAATTACAGGAGGTCAATAACCCCCAGAGCATTCACTACCGTGCATCCTTAAGTGAAAAAAAAAAAGACAATTCTGTAGCTTCAGGATTTCCCTGTACGGAGAGATCAGATGACGAGTGACTGAAGAACTGCCTTGGAGACGGACCTGTGAGCTGTCCTGGTAGGCCTGTTGAGAGAGATGAGGGAGAGGGGGGAGGGGAGAGAGAGCAGCAGAGAGAGAGAGGAGAGAGAGAGAGAGAACGAGAGAGAAAAAGAGGGAGAGAGAGAGGAACTGTTTAGTGGGTGTTTCGACGTACAAATTTGGAACACTTCAATTGGTAATTTATGACAACTACATATAAATTTCATTAAGCTTATAATATATTTATTAGGCAATGTCATAATATATTTCTCTCAGAAATGTTGTTTAATTATGTCTATAACAACATTTGTTACTTGACTGAAGAGACTGTGGCCAGGAATCTTGGAATTTATCTTTTAAAGCCTGTAAAATATTACATAGAGTTCCTAGACAAAATGGATTGCGATTCCCAGACAATCATATCCACATGTTTGTTACAGTTTCAAGCCAGGGAAATTCAATGGGATAGCTGTTCACATGTAAATCATATATTAATGGAGGAAAAAATGCTTGAAAACTTAATCAGATAGGAAAAAAGAAGGAAGAATAATATTATTTACATTCTTTATTTAATCACATACTGAATATGCATCATAATATATTAAGATTTTACAGTTTATCAATCAAATACTTCTTTAAAGTCCTTTTAAAGGCAGATTTAGATGGACATAATTTCAAGACTGCTGGCAAGTTGTTCCATGTTTCTCCTGAGTATGTGGTCTTGTTGTGTGTGTATGTGTGGTGTCTGTGTGTGTGTGTGTTTGTTTTTTTTGTTTTTGTGTGTGTGTTTGTGGTGTGTGTGGTGTGTGTGTGTGTGTGGGTGTGTGGTGTATGGTGTGTGTGTGTGTGTGTGTTGTGTGTGTGTGGGTGTGTGTGTGTGTGTGTGTGTGTGTGTTTGTGTGTATGTGTGTGTGTCTTGTGTGTTTTATATGTTTGTGATGATGGTGAGTGGTGTGTTGTGTGTGTGTGTGTGTGTGTAGGCCTAATGGTATATATCTTGCAGCTTGTAATCGCATATTACAGATATTTTATTTCTCTACCCAGTTGCGCTGAATTGTAGTTTTGTTGTGTAAAAATGGCTGGCCGCGGCGGCGCAAGGGTTAAGGCCTACTCATAAAGATCAGGAAAACACTTGGGACATTCTCTTGGGCCAACGAGAAACGTATGAAAAACGCTAGATCAACCAGCCGTGTTCTGTGGCCAGCATTTCCGGGTCCAGTGACGGCTCCAGTGACCTTGACTTGACAATGACCATTTTCAAACATGGCCTTGATAACCTAAGTACCTGTCCGCATGCAAAGTTTGAGGGTCCTGTGTCCTCTGATTCAAACGTTATCATTGCCAGGGATCGGCAGCATTTCAGCTCCAGTGGCCTTGGACTTTGACCACCTTCCTAGGTCCCTCCGTTCAAAAACGTTGTATCATGGTGACATTAGTCACATAGAGAGCCACATCAACAGGTGATGCTCTGAAACATTTAACCAGCTTTTGCACAGCTGTTCTGGCAGGAACTTTTGTTTCAGGACTTTTTTTAATCCAAATTCACACGAGTTCCTTGCATAAACAGTCAAGGAATAATGTTAGATAATTATTATTATATTCAGGACCCTTGCCCAGATTTCACTCATGAGCATTGTTATTTATGTTTGCAATAAAATTGTT
>JAGGCT020000035.1:3543309-3564693 GCA_017654935.2 Phymorhynchus buccinoides
GTTTCATTTTAGTTTTATTTTATAAAATTTACTTTTAACCCTTTCACCGCCAGGCGCATTGTAGCCACCACAGTGATTTAACACCTTATGTCACTAAAAGGCAGCATTGAGGTCAATTACCAAAGACCCCTATGTCTTAGTTTGAGAAGTAAGAAAGACCTTATTTCATATGTCACAGAAGAATCCCCAATACTGCAGATGGATTTGTTCTCACCCAGTAAACTTAATGGAAATGTTTTGCTGAAGTGGGCGGGCGGTGAAAGCGTTAAGACAAACTGCACACTCTTGATTTCACTGAGAAATCAGTGGACTGGAACAGACTGTCGTGTTTAAAAAAAAATGTGCTAAAAAAAAACCTCTGCTAACAATGGTCATTTTAGCAACTTCGAATAACGGCTAAAAAAAAGGGTGGTGTCTCAAAACGTTTGAAGGCTTTTAACTAATTACAGTATTAACGCTCTACAGCAGTTGAGCATGCCTGCCATGGTTACAAGCAGGAGAGGACATGACGGTAAGCTGAAGTAAACAAGGTCTACTACTTACGCTTAATTGGTTACATTATATCAATATTGTACAAGCAGTGGTACCCTCCCAAGCACATAAACAAACCAATCTATGCATGCTCAGGGCTCCCCGGACCCCATTTGGAGCACTAAAATTCTACAGGACCCCTACAAGTAATGTGCAGGGGGTCCCGGGAGCACTATAAAATTCTTTCTAGCATTCACTAGCCACTGGGACCCTCCATCCCCTCCTCTACGACTCTCATATGTAAGTGAAGGAGTCCCTGGGGGGACCCTTGTTGCGGGACGATTGGGAGCCCTGCATGCCTAGTGTTCAGACCTGCCCTACCACAATTTCGTTTTTAGGTACTCCACGAATAAAATCCATACTTTTTCTCAAAATCCGTTATTTTGAATGAGACCCAAAACCGGGAAAAACATTACAGAACATTAAACGCCACGCGAAATGATAAAAACTCGATTTTACCGATCTTAGAAGACCTTAAGTTCAAATTTTTTCCCCTGCTAATTAATTTCCATTACGTATGCAGTACTGGGGCTCAAAATGAGGTACAAAATACAAAAGTCGTATGGCGTGGCAGAGGGCTGGAGTCATTCGGCACACCACTCACTTTTGCGTACATCAGCGCAGGCGACTTCACAACGCCAGCGGAGAGAAACTAAATTCGGGTCAATTTGCCGACCACCGTCATCACTCCCACCCCGAACAAAACCAACCAATATGCATCATTCATACACATTTTATTTATATAGCAATACAGTGAACCTCCCTTATACAGACAATGAGATTCTTGGAGAACCAAAAAGCGGGAAAAAAAGGAGAGGCGGGATCTGGGGGGACACAGGCCCTCGGGGGGTCTAGGCAAAGCCCGTGTGAAGGTCATGGCGGCAGAATGAAGAATGTTTGCATTTGAGCCTGTAAAAATCATCTCGAGCAGCAAACTTATCAAAAAGTTGAATCCCTTGGTCCTACAAAAACATTGTGAAATATGAAGACCCAGTGACTCAGGGCTATGGTGACTTTCCCCTTCTATTCCCCAAAAACTTTCTCAACAGATTTACACTGATCTCAATAATGACCCCCTGGCGGCCATCCAAAGGAGGAAATCCCCAAATGGAGGCAAAAATCTCATCTCTGCTAAAAGACCTCCATAGACACTCCCTCCCATATAAGACCTACCCATGAGACATTGCCCTTCTTGTAAGTATGAAAGGACCTCCCTCTCTTATAAGACCTATGGAGATTTTGAAGGTACTATAAAGAGGTTCCACGGTATATTTACCATATTTCGACTTAAGGAGATTTTTTTATTCCAGACCAGCCCCTGTGCCTAGAATGTGACAAACAGATAGTAAGGAAATGGGAAAAACTAAATCTGAAATTTTGTGTCAAATTATGGGGGGCGCCTTGTATAGGTGCGCCTTGTATCCAAATAAATACAGCAGACATTTCTGGTATTCCCATTCTAAAAAAAAGAGCTTTTTGTTTCTTTTCTTTTTTTCGTACCAAACGAATGATAATCGATGCCACATTGTTGCTAGCATTGTCAAATATAATAATAATAATTAATTTATTTCATATAGCGCTAAAGCCATACAGTAGTATGCTCAATGGCTTTACATGAAGCAACAGTACCAATCAACATTAAAAACATGCATCTAAATCAACAGATAATCATACTACCAACATCCCAGTGCAAAGAAATAAAGTAAAAAAAAATAACAATCTCACTCACAAAGACACCCAACCCTCATTCACAGCACTGTCACTCTCATGATAGCACCTCACCCTCGCAGAAAACTAATGAAAATGTCAACAAGGCAGCTGGAAGGAGCACCAAAACATCAGCAGAAAACACACAAAAATAATTTAAAGACAGCGCAAGTATGATTCTGTCATTCTTTCACAGGCTACAGAATTAGCTTGCATATGAAGCAGGATTGGTGACACTTTACAGTAATCCCCAATGGTGATTACCGGGGGTCTTTGTATAAACAGTTCCCCCACATTCTGGAAGTGATGTTCTTGTAAACTCCTCTAATCTGTCACTCCTTTGACTCTGCCTTTCCACTTTGCTTACGCATCTACTAATCTATCTGCCTACCGGTCCCATTCTTTGCCTTTTTCACGAACACTTCAAAAAACATCCTCAGCTGAGTCGGACTGCTAGGCCTAATCATTCTTATAGGCGCATAAGACAGCAGAGCATCTGCTCCTAATTGACAGGAAACTGTGTGAGGCCATCGACGAAGGACAGTAAAACCAACGACAAACGCTATGAGAGATGGAACGTGAACTTCTCTTTGAAACGCTTGAAAGGCATGAAAACACATCATTACATCACATGGAAGGGAAATGGGGGAGGGGGGGGAATGAGAGCCTGGAAAGAAGGAATAGAACAGGTCGATAAAGCAATAGTCTGGGCGTAGGTTGTCAATGGTCTATGTTGTGCGGTTTGTCATTACCTGGCTTAAAGAATCCAGGATCATCCAACAGCTGGAAGCACCTTGAACACTATGGTTACAAATGCACCAAGCTAGGTGATGAGAAAACATAAGGTGTGACCGTTTTTTGATTACCCCGTCCCACTCCGACGTCGGAGGATTTTGGAGAACGATGTGTATGCTAGGAGCTTGCGCATGGCTGAGGCAATCCCCGCTACTTGATGCATCGCTTAGCCAACATTTTGATATAGACTTGGTGTCTAGCCTATGTCAATTAGTCTACACAGCTTAAGCCAAGGTGAAATTGTGTCTATGATCTCAAGATGCATAGATCCGCTAGTCAGAAAAGATAGCTGAAAAATTTGTTTACGTAGATAAAACGTAAACTATAAGTAGGAGCAAACGATTAGGCTATCCCCCCTACCACACACACACACGCTGCACGCACACACACACACACTCTCTCCACACACACACACACACACAACACACACACACACACACACCACACACACACACACACAACACCTGTCCGTTGCACTTTGAACACTGAATCCAGGCACAGGTCAGATACGGGACAGTTTATCGCTCACTCCACGTCTGAAACATATAAGACTTTCACACAAGCAGAAAAGGAATGTTGTGTGTTTAGGGTTAGTGGTTGTGTAAGTGTGAGCTGCATTGTATGCTGCGTTTGTGTGTGTGTCGTGTGTGGGATAAGGAGGGGTGTGTACACACAAACAGTCAGCCACTTAATATATGGGTGTATAGTGCTTGGCAGCTGGGCATGGTGAGTTTGAGCACAAAGCACAGCATGTCTGTTAAAGCGGGTATGCGTGGTGTGGAGTGTGTACCCGCACACATCAGCGTACAGAAATATGTCGTGGGAGTGATGTGTGATTGCGTGGCCAAGGCACATGCATTTCCTTTAAAGCGTGTTTGTGCGGCATGTGCAAGCTTGTACTACAATGCGTTTAATGTCCTCCTGACCTGTGCAGTTCATACGGGACATTTATAAATGTACAGATAGGGTCGATCCTGGAGTGGTAATACAAGGTCTTCATCTCCGACCTGAGTGCAGTAATACGCGGACATTATAGTGTACAGATAGTGGGACGATCCTGGAGGTACTACATGTCTCACGTCTCCGTACCGGCGCAGGTACATACGGACATTTATATGGTACAGATAGGTGGGACGATCTGGAGGTATACAATGTCATTCACTTTCCGACTGGCGCAGGTACATTACGGTACATTTATAAGTACAGATAGTGGACGATTCCGGAGGTACTACAATGTCTTTCACGTCCTCGACCTGGCGCAGGTACATACGGGACATTGTATATGTGTACAGATAGCTGGGACGACCTGGTAGGTTACACAATGTCTTCACGTTTCCTCCGACTGGGCAGGTACAACGGGACATTAAAAGTAAGAATAGGGGTCGATCCTGGAGGTACTACAATGTCTTTCATCGCCTCCTGACTGGTAAAGGTACATACGGGACATGTATAAATGAACAGATAGTGGAGATCTGAGGTACTACATAGTCGTTCACGTCCTCAGACCTGGTAAAAGGTACATACGGGACATTTATAAATGTACCAGATAGTGGGGTCGATCCGGAGTACTACAATGTCTTTCACGTCCTCTGGAACGGTAAAGGTACATACGGACATTTATAAATGTACAGATAGGGGACGACATGGAGGTTACTACAATGTCTTCACGTCATCCGGACCTGGAGCAGGTACATACGGACATTATATAGTACAGATAGTGGGTCGATCCTGGAGGGTAATACAATGTCTTCACGTCCTCCGACCTGGTAAAGGTACATAGGGACATTTAGAAATGTACAGACAGTGGGTTGTATCCGGATGTACGGCATGTGTTAACGTCTCCGACCTGGCGCAGGACAGTTATATGTGGTACAGACAGTGGGTCGAGCCTGGAGGATACTGCAATACATACGCGGAAAGACCCAGTAGCTGTGAAATCCAGCAGGAACTGCAGCAGAGCAATGCAATAACAGACCTGTTTACCCTATTTCGCAAATTGTAATTTTTAACAAAAAAATCGTAATTTTGGAGAGAAAAAAACAATCCAACGCAGCGCCAATTCTTTTTCTACAAAAAAATCCGATTAACAAGAAAACTATTTGTAATGACACAATTATATGCAAGCAATAGGCACTGGGAGACCTTTAAAAACATGAAAAAAATGGAAAAAAATCTGTAAATCCACGCGCGGGCCAATCTTTTTCTTCACAAAACCTGATAACAGAAAACTATTGTAATTACACAATTATATGCAAGCAAGAGGCACTTGGGAGACCTTTAAAAACAATTTTTAACCATGTATTGCCTTTTCTTTGGTGTCTTTCATCGATTTTATGGATCATCGAGACCTAGAACTCCACAACGCGGTCGCGTTTGACGCATCAAGATATTGAAGACAGAATGAAAAGAAATGGCGCGCGGTATGTGCGGAAAACAGGGAATGACTTTCACCGCATGTTTCAAAAAGCATCGCCTTGCGACGCAACTGTAGTGGTGTGGCTTTTTTAAGGATTTTTGTGTTTGTTTGGCGCCGTAATATCAGTAATTTGATTGTTCTTAAAAATACGCAAAATAGGTAGAGGAAAAAAGGTCCCATGGGTGCTCCTGGGAATTAAAAAAGGCCAGGGGCCACCAGGCACGGGAGGCAGGGACAGGCCCCTCCTGGGGGTTCCGGGGGGGCAATGACCCGGAAGTCTGAAGGGAAACAACAGTTTCCAGGTAATTGACAGCTCTCGTGCACTGTACTTCTGTTAAAACTTCATTGACCTCTATAACAGCAAAATGCATCTTCTCAAAATGTCATAATATGGCGACTCCGGATCCAGGCAATAAAAAATCCTGAAGTCAGGACGTCATGGACAACAAATACTGAACTCAGGACATCCTGAAAGGCAGGAGCACCAGCAGGTCGCAGTAAGCACCGGAGTGAGTGATGTCTGACCTGTCAGGTGGCAGTCTGTGCGGCCACACAGACCAGAGGGCCCCACATCCTGGACACAGCCACCTGCAGATGACCGGAAGGCTCTTTGGGCAAGGCGGCCTGAAAACGTAAAGAGAAAATTTCAGTGTTGTTTTTGCTAAGGCGAAGTGTCCGCGGAATTGTAGCTAACATTACACTGTCGCATCAGACTCTTAGTGCTGATGATGAGCTATGACGAAAGTAGTCCACTTGTTTTCTTCACCAATCCAAAAGGATTTCATTATAATAAACCTCCTATCCTCAGAGTCAGTTTGCGAACGGCAACGTGATGATGGCTTACACATGCATTGTATACCCTATGCTCACTCGGTTAACGAGTTAACACAAGTGATCTATAGTATGGGACAAATAGAAGGCAACATGGTGCAAACTTTGCACTAATATAGATGTCTATGCAAGCTTTCAAACAAAATGATAGAATAATTAAATAACTTAAACAACACTGTAAAACAGAAAACAAACAGAAAAGCCTTGATAGCTCATGGTAGACTGTCTTCTGTGCATGCCGGGTCCGGGACGATTCTCGGCACAGGCACTGGTTTTATTTTGTGTATCCACATAACGAGGTCATTTTACTTTAAAATTCTCAATCTTGTACCTTAGACCCCCACCCCCCCTCATCTTGTTTGTGTTGTCCCACATGTTCCTGTTCGAGAGAGCTTGAAGGTGTTGCCTCTTGTCTTTATTCAATGATGATTATGCTTGAAAGTGGTTCACTCATTTATAGTCCCAAAGATCAGTTCAGGCTCCGCAATGAATATAATTCAATTCCATAGCTTCTTTTATAATCCTGTCAACATCAAGGTCAGTTTTTACATCCTAATTTTATTCTTTTTTTTTTATGCGTCAAGGTTGGGGTTTTGCCGGCCCCAATACCTTTTTGGGTTTCCATCATTTCTCCAATCAGGAGGATAATATTAATTATCCCCACCAATTAAGGCAGTTCAATCTTTGATCCAGCGGTCACGTTCTACTCAGTCGATTTTTTTTGCTAGTGAACCCAATAGTCAGTAAATGATGAAAGACCGTGAGAGTAAAAGACACAATATGAGTGAAAGCCACATAAAACAAATAAATGGTACATGGAATATGTTACGGGAGTCTTTGAGCTCCTTCAAACTCAGAATATGTTGCTGAATGTTGGCTGAATGCAGTGAGGAGACCAGGGAAAGTTGAAAACCAGACACACAATGCATTTCACCCATTATGGCCATATGGCCCGGGAATGCAGATTAAGAAGGATGGAAGTTACTGAAGTCACATCTCCGAAGTCGTAGTGAAAGCCGCCCATACGGCCGGGCTAATAAAAAACGGTCCACCACAAGTAATGTTTCTCAACCTCGCTGGTTCATTTGTAACCATATTGCTTCAGCCTGTTGGGGTGATCCCTGGAGTCTCTAAGGCCAGGGAACAAACAACAACAACTGAAGTCATGCACAGCAGACCTCTGGCAAACACTGGTGCGATGACGGTATGTTGCTATGAAGGTGATAGATACATGGCCTGCTTACACCATGGATACAACTGAAGAAAATTTTTAAAAAACCAGGCAAGGCAGGGGTCCAGGGGTCCGCCCAGGCCCCTGGGCAGGGTACAGGGTGGGGTCAGGGGGGCGATGTCCCCCCTGAAGCTTAAGAAAAAGCAAAATCATACTCAATTTAAAGCTTATTCCAGGCTTGTAAAGCGTGAATTCAACACTTTTTTCCCCTTGAAATTTTGAATAAATTTTGTTTTTGTGGTCAAAATTAGGAAAAACAGACGCCGCCTAGTATCCGAGGCAAGGTTGCATCCATGATAACCACGCATCAGTGTACTAACTGTTTGTCGCTATGAAGTTGATGACATTCCCCTACTTACTGCAAACACTGACGGATGAGATGCAAGAAGTTGGGCCCCAGTCTGAACAGCAGCAGAGGAAACAAAGAGACGGCCGTGTCTCTCACCGATTCTCTGGGGTCGTTCTGAAATCAGAGGAGAACCATCGACGCTGGTGAAAAAACCCTGATAAGTAACATTTTCTTTTTAATGAAAAAAAATATTAATAAACTAGAGCATCAAAACGTTAGATCAAACAGCTGCGTGGCAGCATTTTGGGTTCCAGTGACCTTGACCCTCGACCTTCATCTTCGAACTTGGCCAAGAAATCCTAACTATCTATCTGCATGCGAAATATCCTCCTCCTAGGTCCCTCCGTTCAAACGCTATCGAGTTAACCCTCTTGCATTCATTCCACCCAAAACCGCCCAGCCAGAAGTTGCCTCAGTGTATTCAAGCCGCCCAAAACCGCCCACCCGGAAGTGCCTCCGGTGGATTCATTCCACCCAAACCGCCCCCCAAACGGGAAGTTGCTCTGTGGATTTATTCCGCCCAAAACACGCCCAACCGGAGTTGACCTGTGGATCATTCACCTCCAAAACGCCCAACGGAAGTGCCTCTGTCGGATCTATACGCCCAACCGGAAGTGCCTCTGTGGATTCATTTCCACCCAAAAACGCCCAGCCGGAAGTTGCCTCTGTGGATTTATTCCGCCCAAAACCGCCCAACCGGAAGTTGCCTCTGTGGATCCATTCCAAAACCTAAACCGCCCAGCCGGAAAGATTGCCTCTGTGGGATTTATTCCGCCCAAAACCGCCCAACCGGAAGTTGCCTCTGTGGATTTATTCCGCCCAAAACCGCCCAACCGGAAGTTGCACTCTGTGCATTCAAGCCGCCCAAAAACCGCCCAACCGGAAGTTACCTCTGTGGATTCAATCCGCCCAAAACCACCCAGCCAGAAGTTGCCTCTATGTATTCAATCCGCCCTAAACCGCCCAGCCAGAAGTTGCCTCTATGTATTCAATCCGCCCTAAACCGCCCAGCCAGAAGTTGCCTCTATGTATTCAAGCCGCCCAAAACCTCAGACCAACTGGACATTTCCTCTGTGGATTCATTCCACCCAAACCCGCCCAACGGAAGGCCTTCGTGGATTTATTCCGCCCAAAAAACAGCCCACCGGAAGTGCCTCTGTGGATCATGCCACCCAAAAACCGCCCAGCCGGAAAAGTTGCCCTCTGGGATTCAATCGCACAGCCGGAAGTTGCCTCTGTGCATTCATCTCCACAAAACCGCCCAGCCGGAAGTTGCCTCTGTGGATTCAATCCGCCCCAAACCGCCCAGCCGGAAGTTGCCTCTGTGGATTCAATCCGCCCAAAACCGCCCCAGCACGGGAAGTTGCCTCGTGGATTCATTCCACCCAAACCGCCCAACCGGAAGTGGCCTCGTGCACTTAATTCTCCCCAAAACCGCCCAGCCAGAAGTTGCTCTGTGTCTCAATCCGCCCAAAAACCGCCTGTAGGCGTGCCCCCACTCTGCAGGACCCTCTGATGCATTTCCATCACGCACTAAGTCTGGCTTGTTGCACACACTATGGAAGAAGCTCTCACTGCAATGATGCTGATTCGTAACTGTACGGTGCTATGTGGCGCTCTAAGGACAGATTTTCCGGATAATGGAGCTGTGAATCGAATCTGAAACAACTATGAAAGACCTCCGTTTTGTCTGTAACAAATTTGCGAAACGCTGAAGAGGGGCCTCACATGCACTCTTATCGACTCCGGTCAGCAGGAACAGACAGCGGTGAAAACATCAACAAACTCTCCCTAGCGAACCCTGTCATACCTTCTCCGCTCCAGTATCCCCCCTCCCCCGCACTAATCCATACCTGCAAACAAAACTCACGGAGAGCGGACAGCAGAGGGTAGAGAAGAAGCCCCCCCCCACATCAAAGCGTTTCGGCCCTGAATCCTTACACTCTAAGGGGGCCGGGCCACACACAGGGCATGACTCCGGGCGCCCTCTGCTGTCACCACTTTTTTTTATGAAGGGTAGTGAAAGAAGATCTTTATAAAACAAAGAAATTGAACTAAAATAAAGAAATTTGCACCCCAACTAATTTTGGGGGCCCCCCCCCACTGCAAGAACACTTTTATGCAAGAGTGAATGCCCTGGTTGGGGGGGAAGATGGTTGAGTACGACCAAACAAGGGATTAACTCCGCCAATAACCCATTTGAGCGCACTTAATGGCTGCTGAACAAATGAATGCGATAATAAAAATGGTGGAAAGAGGGCAGTCTTAAATGTTTGATAGTTGCTTGTATCGACCCTAGTTAAATTTTTGTTTGTTTTTGTTTTTTTGCGAAAGCATTTGTCACTCATTTTTCTTAGTCTTGTTCCATTTTCATGCATGCAAATGTGTTTCTGGATTGTATGTGCTGTACCGAGACCACATGTATTCAAACGTAATGTGTATATAAAGATTGGACTTTGACTTGACATGCACACACAAACAGAGCTCACCATAGCCTGGAGAAAGGAAGGGGGCCTTCACGATGGGCCACGCTGCCTTGGGAGACACTGCCAGGCCCCTGCAGACAGCTGCACACTGTCTCCACCTCTGTTCACACCGCATTATGGAAAACAGAATATACTGAATAAATATGCTGCCGTCTGTTCCATCTTTGTTTCAATTAAAAATTGTTCGCTGTTTAAGTAAACAGAGGATGGTGTGCCCTTCAAACCTTTCTTGAGTTTATTCCGCCCAAAACACCAAACCGGAAGTTGCCTCGTGTAATTCAAGCCGCCAAAAACCACCAGTAGGCTTGCCCCCCACTCTGAGACCCCCTATGATGGCATTTTCCATCACGCACAAGTTCGGGTTGTTATACACACTACGATGAAGAAGCTTCTCATTGCAATGATGGACAGTAACTGTATGGCGCTCTGTGGGCTTCAAAACACAGATTTTCTGGAAAATGCAGACCTGTGACCCCAATTTGCAAAAGTTGTAATTCTGAAACAAAAACACGTAATTTGAAGAAAAAAAATGTATCCACACGCGTGACCATGGAACGTCGATATCGTACTAACCTGAAGTGTGCAATACTAAGGTCCGCGCGCAGTAGACACAGAACACATGCTCGACCTAGGCTGGTAATTCCTGGAATTGGATGGTAACTTCCGGAATTCTGTGCCACTTTGATTTTTTTTTTTAATTCGACCAGAAAGATACAGAAGCCTCGTGGAATGCACTGCTTGGACGCCATTTTGGAAACAGGAAAAGGAAAATACGCGAAAAGGACTTTCACCGCATCCTTTCAAAAAGCTCGCTTACCGACGTAGTGTAGTGGGGGTTTAATTATGGATTTGTTTCCTGTATATTTTTTTACGTTAGCCGTAATTACCAAATTGACTTTACATAAAAAGCGAATGTTAAACAGGTCTGGAAAATGTAGAAAGAATCTGACACGAGAGGAAGTTTTGTCCGTAACAAATGCGAATACAAGAGGGTTTAAGAGAAGAAGAAATCAGAAACCGCTATGCTCACCCATGTTATCAGCCAGCTCCTCACTAATTCGGGCCACGGCTGAGCCGCGGACGGCGAAGGTCTGCCAGTTGGGATAACGTTCTGCACACGGGAAAACAACACAGTGTCTTCTGTTCACATTCTTTAGCTAAATGAATCGTCTGGCATGCTAATACTGTATTAGAAAAAACCCGGAGGCACTAAATGCATCAATACATTTCATTAAAATCTGCTCTTAAAAAAATATAATATTTTAAAATATATAAACGATCAAAAATGAAAAGAAAATCCAAAAAAAAAAACACACCATACACTTTCCTCTTATGTATATATATATTGCTTGATAAGACAAACTGGTATCCAAGTATGTTTTGAACCTAGAAACAAACTCAATCCTTAACTAACTTTATGATTTGTGTTCACGAAAGAGAAAAGAAAATGTTCAGATTCCTTTTCTCCAATGGGGAGAATAGAATGCGATGCAAAAGACAGCTGTTCGTCTCGTGAAAGACGAAACAGCTGTTCTTGCATAGTGCATTCTCTTATCTCCCCCATTGGGAGAAAAGCAAATCTGCCCACCATTTCTTTTCCTCTGTTCAGAACACAAATCATAAAAGTTAAAGTTAAAGGAATTGAGTGTTTCTTAGGTTCACAAACATACATTGAGATACCAAGTTTGAGTCTTATCAAAGCAAATTATATATATACATAGAGGAAAGTTTAATGGTGTGTTGTGTTTTTTCTTCTTCAATTTTTATCGGTTATAATATATTAAAAATAATATCATTTTTAGATCAGATTGTAATGAAATGTATTGATCATTATAGTGACATTACCGGGTTTTTTCTAATTACAGTAATAGAATGCCAAGACGGGAGTTTTATTATAGCTTAAGAATGTGAACAGAAGAAAATGTGTTGTTTCCCCGTGTGCAGAACGATATCCAACTGGCAAGACCTCGCCCGCCGA
Organism: Phymorhynchus buccinoides; assembly: GCA_017654935.2. Lineage (NCBI taxonomy): Eukaryota > Metazoa > Mollusca > Gastropoda > Neogastropoda > Raphitomidae > Phymorhynchus > Phymorhynchus buccinoides. The sequence goes on from JAGGCT020000035.1 coordinate 3,555,634, forward strand.
GGCTCAGACTGTGGCCCGAATTAGGGAGGAGCTGGCTGATAACATGGGACATAGCAGGGTTCTGATTTCTGCTTCTCTGAACCCTCTTGTATTCGCATTTGTACGGCCAAAACTTCCTCTCGTGTCAGATTCTTTCGTACATTTTCCAGACCTGTTTACCATTCGATTTTATGTGGAAAAGTCAAATTATGTAATATACGGCTACGATAAAAAATATACAGGAAAAAAACATCCTAAATATAAAACCCCCCACTTTTACAATACGTCGAAGCGAAGTTTTGAAAGGATGCGGTTGAAAAGTCATTTCGCGTAATTCACTTTTCTGTTCAAAATGGAGTCCACAGCGAGTGCATTCGAAGCTCTGTATCTCTGGTCGAAATTTAAAAAAAAAAAAAATCAAAAGTGATGGCACAGAAATTCCGGGAAATTTACCACCTCCAAATTCCAGGAATTCCAGCACTAAGGTGACGTGAGCAATGTGTTCTGTGTCTACTGCTCGACGGACATTAGTATTGCACACTCAGGTAGTACGATATCGACGTTCATTGCACGCGTTGGATTACATTTTTTTTCTTCAAAATTACGTGTTTTTTGTTTCAGACAATTACAAACTTGCAAAATTGGGTCAACAGTTCTGCATTTCAGAAAATCTGGTGTGAAGCACACCGAGCGCCATACAGTTTACTGGACAATCATTGCAAGTGAGAAGCTTCCTTCATAGTTGTTGTGTATAACAAGCCGAACTTAGTGCGTGAGGAAAATGCATCAGAGGGGGTCTCAGAGGTGGGGGGCAAGCTACTGGTGTTTTGGGCGGCTTGAATACACAGAGGCAACTCGGTGGGTGGGTTTGGGCGCGAATAAACGCAAGAGTTTGAAAGGGGCACACCCATCCTCTGTTACTACTACACGAAACATTTTTAATGAACAAAAGATGGAAACAGATGCCGCATATTTATCAGTAATAATTCTGTTTGTCCATGAAGGCGGTGTGTGTGAACAGAGGTGGAGGACAGTGTGCAGCTGTCTGAGGGGCCTGGCAGTGTCTCCCAAGGAGAGTGCCCCATCGTGGAAGGCCCACGTCTCTCCAGGCTATGGTGAGCTCTGGTTGTGGGTGCATGTCAAAGTCAAAGTCAAAAATACTTTATTATACATTAGGTGAAATACAGTGTGGTCTCGTACAAGCACAATGACAATCAAAGAAAACATTTGACAGGCATGAAAAATGGAAACAAGACTAAGGAAAAATGATTGACAAAGCTTCGCAAAAAAAACAAAAAACAAAACAAAATTAACATGGGTCGTTAACAAGCAAACTATCACAACATAAGAACTGCCCTCTTCTCCCACCATTGTTAGTATCGCATTCATTTGTTCAGGCAGCCATTAAAGTGGCCTCAAAATAGGTGATGGCGAGAGTAATCCCGTGTTGGTCAGGTACTCAACATCTTCCCCCCCACCAAAGGCATGCACCGGGCAAAAGGTTCTTTGCAGGGCCAATTCCAGCAATAGTGGCAAATTTCGTTATTAGTCAAATTTCTTTGTTTTAAATAAAGATCTTTTCACAATTACACCTCATAAAAAAAAAGTGGTGTTTGGTGACAGCCGAGGGGCGCCCGGAGTCTGGACCTGGGTGTGGCCCGGCCCCCTTAGAGGTAAGGAGTTCAGGGCCGAACAGCTTAGTGGGGGGGGGCTTCTTCTCTGAAGACCTCTGCTGTCCGGCTCTCAGTAGAGTTTGTTTTGCATTAGTAAATCAAGCAGTCTGAGAAGTAAATGCCGCTTAAATGTTTGTCACCGATGTCGTTCCTGGCTGAACTGACATCTATGTTAACCTCTTGCTGTTCCGCATTGTACAGACAAAAACTTCCTTCTAGGTTCAGGATTCTTTCCACAGTATCAGGAAAACTCCTTAGAATGCGCACAGAGCGCCGATACAGTTACGAGCACTCCATTGCAAGGAGAAGCTTCTTCATAGTTTGTGCAACAAGCCAGAACTTTATCGCGTGATGAAAAATGCCATCAGGGGGGTCTCAGAGATGGGGGGCAAGCACGGCGGTTGTGCAGATTGAATCCACGAGGCAAACTTCGGCTGGGCGGTTTTGGGTGAGTGAAGCAAAGGGTTAACTCGATAGCGTTTGAACGGAGGGACCAGGCCTGAAATTTAGCATGCGGAAAATAGTTAGGATATCCAGGCCAAGTTTGAGGGTGAAGGTCATTGGTCAAAGGTCAAGGTCACTCGAACCGAAAATGCTGCCGCACGGCTGGTTGATCTATCGTTTTGCCAGGCTCTAGTTTATTAATATATTTTTTCATTAAAAAGAAAATGTTACTTATCAGGGTTTTTTCACCAGCGTCGATGGTTCTCCTCTGATTTCAGAACGACCCCAGAGAATCGGTGAGAGACACGGCCGTCTCTTTGTTTCCTCTGCTGCTGTTCAGACTGGGGCCCAACTTCTTGCATCTCATCCGTCAGTGTTTGCAGTAAGTAGGGGAATGTCATCAACTTCATAGCGACAAACAGTTAGTACACTGATGCGTGTTACATGGATGCAACCCTTGCCTTGGATACAAGGCGGTGCTGGTTTTTCAAAATTTTGACCACAAAAAAAAAATTGCCTACCGCTCCTATGCTACCTCTCCAATTTCTTCCTCCTTCTTTCCATCACAGTTTTTCTACTTTAGCTTTCTCTCCTTCCTTAGCCCCTCTTATCAAAGTTCAAGGGGAAAAGTGTGAAGTCTCACTTTACAAGACAGGCAATAAACTTCTCAAAATTTGAAGCTGTATGATTTTGCTTTTTCTTCATATGCTTTACAGGAGGCGGCAACGGCACCCTGTACCCTGCCAGGGGCGTGGGCGGACCCTGCGAGCCCCTCGATCCCCCTTGCCTGGTTTATTAAAACTTTTCTTCAGTTGTATCCATGGTGTAACGCAGGCATGTGTATTCTATCACCTTCATTATGCAAACATACCGTCATCGCACCAGTGTTTGCATCGTATGGTCCTGCTGTGCATGACGGCAGTTGTTGTTGTTGTTCCCCCGGGCTTAAAAACTCCAGCGGCGATCAAAGTCACCCAAGGCCGAAGCAATATAGCGATACAAAATGCACCACGCTTAGGGATGAGAAACAGTACGCTGGTGTAGGACCGGTTTGATTAGCCCGCGTATGGGAGGCTCTCACTCGACTTCGGAGGATTTGACTGTTACAGTAACCTTTCTTCTTCTTCTGCGTTCCCAGTACATATGGCCATAATGGGTGAAATGCGTGTGTGTCTGGTTTTCAACTTTCCCTGGTCTCCTCACTGCATTCAGCCAACATTCAGCAACATATTCTGAGTTTGAAGGAGCTCAAAGACTCCCGTAACATATTCCATGTACCATTTATTTGTTTATGTGGATTTCACTCATATTGTGTCTTTTTCTCTCACGTTCTTTCATTCATTTACTGACCATGTTCACTACAAAAAAAATAGAATGAGTAAGAAGTGACCGCTGGATCAAAGATTGGAAACTGACCTTAATTGTGGGGATAATTAATATTAATCCTCCTGATTGGAGAAATGAGTGAACAGGTATTGGGCCGGAAAAAACCCAACCTGTGACCGCAGAATGAAAATTAGGATGTAAAAACTGACCTTGATGTTGACAGGATTATAAAAAGAAGCCTATGAATTGAATTATATTCATTGCGGAGCTGAACTGAATCTTTGGGACTATAGAAATGAGTGAACCAATTTCAAGCATAATCATCATTGAAATAAAGAACAAAGAGGAACACCTTCAAGGCTCACTCGAACAGTGAACATGTGGACAACAACCAAACAAGATGAGGGGGGGGGGGGGCGTCATAAGGTACAAGATTGACAGTAAAATTTTAAAGTACAAATGAAACTCGTTAGTGGATACAACTAAAAAATAAAAAAAAAGTGCCTGTGCCGAGAATCGGGCCCGGAACCATTGGCATGACAGACACAACCTCTACGCAATGAGCTATCGAGGCTTTCAATGTTGATTTTCTTCTGTTTACGTGTTGTTTTAAAGTATTTTTAATTATTCATTATCGAAGTATTGTTTGAACAGCATGCATAAACATCTATATATCGTGAGCAAAGTTTTGGAAAAAATGTAGGCCTTCTATTTCCTCATACTGTAGACTCACTTTGTGTTAACTTCGTTAACACAAGTGAGCCAATAAGGGTTACAATGCATGTTGTAAGCCATTCATCACTTTGCCGTTAGCAAAAACTGACTCTGAGGATAGGGGTTATTATATGAAATCCTTTGGATTGTAGAAACAAGTGGACTACTGTCGATCATAGCTCATCATCAGCACTAAAGAAGCAATGAATGCCACAGTGTAATGTTAGCTACAATTCCGCGGACACTTCGCCTTTAGCAAAAACAACACCTGAAATGTCTCTTTACGTTTTCAGGCCGCTTGCCCAAGAGCCTTCCGGTCATCTGCAGGTGGCTGTGTCCAGGATAGTGGGGCCTCTGGTCTGTGTGGCCGCACAGACTGTCCACCTGGACCAAAGCGGTCCAGTCTCAGCCTATCACTCAATGAGTGCCCTTATTGCAGGACCTGCATGGTGATTGCGATCCTGCTGTTCAGGGTTTTTGACGTCCTTGTGACAATGTTTCAGGATTGTTTTGTACCATGATGTCCGTACTGAAGTTCAGGATTTTTTATTGCCTGGAGCCGGCGTCGACGGATTATGAGAATTTGAGACGATGCATTTTGCTCGTTATAGAGGTCATGATATTTTACCAGAAGTAAAAGTGCAACGAGAGCCTGTCAACTACATTGGAAACTATCGTTTCCCTTCAGCTTCCAGGGGGCATTGCACCCCGGAACCCCAGGGATGCGTGCTTGTTCCCTGGCCAACTCCACCGGTGCCATAGAGTGGCCCTGCGAGCTCTTTTAATTTCCCAGGAGCACCCATGGAACCGTCTACCTCTACCATTTTGCCGTAATTTTTACGAAACAAATCAAATTACGGATAATTACGGCGGAGAAAAAACAAACAAACAAAAAATCCTTTAAAAAAAGCCACACCACTACAGTTGCGTCGGCAAGCGATGCTTTTGAAACAATGCGGTGAAAAGTCATTCCGTGGTTCCCATCATACAACGCGCGCCAATTTCTTTTCATTCTGTTTCAAGATCTTAGATGCCGTCAAAGCGACCGCGTGGTGAGAGTTCTAGGTCAAATGATTCAAATTCTGATGAAAAGACACGAAAGAAAAGGCAAATACATGATTTAAAAAATGTTTTTAAAGGTCTCCCAGTGCACTATTGCTTGCATATAATGGTGTAATTACAAATAGTTTTCTCATTAATCGGGTTTTGGTGAAGAAAAAGAAACGGCCGCGCGTTGGATTACAGTTTTTTTTCCATTTTTTCAATGTTTTTAAAGGTCTCCCAGTGCAATATTGCTTGCATATAATTGTGTAATTACAAATAGTTTTCTTGTTAATCGGATTTTGTGTAGAAAAAAGAATTGGTCCGCGCGTTATTCTGATTCTGGATTAGATTTTTTCCTCCACTGTCCCAAAATTACTAGTTTTTTTTGTTTCAAAAATTACAAATTTGCGAAATAGGGGTAAACAGGTCTGATATTGCAGTGACTCTGGCTATGGCAAGTTCCTGACTGAATTTTACATGCTTACTTGGGTCTTTCCTGGTATGTATTGCGGTATCTCCAGGATCGACCCACTGTCTGTACACATATAAATGTCCTGCGCCAGGAGTGTGGGACGTTAAACACATTTCAGTACCTCCAGGATATCAACCCACTGTATGTACATTTATAAATGTACCATATTGTACCTTTACCAGGTCGGAGGACGTGAATGACATTTGTTGTACCCCCATGATCGACCCACTATCTGTACATACATCAATGTCCCGTACATACCTGCGCCAGGTCGGAGGACGTGAAAGACATTGTAGTACCTCCAGTATCGTCCCACTATCTGTACATTTATAAATGTCCCGTATGAACCTGCACCAGGTCGGAGGACATTAAACACATTTCAGTACCTCCAGGATCAACCCACTACCTGAACATTTATAAATGTCCCATATGTACCTGCACCAGGTCGGAGGACGTGAAAGGACATTGTAGTACCTCCAGGATCGGCCCACGATCTGTACATTAGAAATGTCCCGTATGTACCTTATCCCGGCAGAGGACGTGAAAGGACATTGTAGTACCTCCCAGGATCGACACACTATCTGTACATTTATAAATGTCCCAAATGTGCCTATTCCAGGCCGGAGGACGGAAAAGACATTGTGTACCTCCAGGATCGACCCACTATCTGTACATATATAAATGTCCCGTATGTACCTGCGCCAGGTCGGAGGACGTGAACGACATTGTAGTACCTCCAGGATCGTCCCACTATCTCGTATCATTTATAAATGTCCCGTATGTACCTGCATCAGGTCAGAGGGACGTGAAAGACATGTGTAGTACCTCCAGGATTGACCCGCTATCTTTACATTTATAAATGTCCCGTATGTAAATGAGCCAGATCCGAGGACGTGAAAGACATTGTAGTACCTCCAGGATCGCTCCCACTATCTGTACATATATAAATGTCCCGTATGTACCTGCGACAGGTCGGAGGACGTGAAATAGATCATTGTAGTACCTCCAGGATCGTCCCACTATCTGTACATTTATAAATGTCCCGTATGTACTGCGCCAGGTCGGAGGAGTGAAAGACATTGTATACCTCCAGGAGCGACCCACTATTTTTACATATATAAATGTCCCGTATGTACCTGCGCCAGGTCGGAGGACGTGAAAAGACAATGTAGTACCTCCAGGATCGTTCCACTATCTGTTACACATATAAATGTCCCGTATGTACCCTGCGCCAGGTCGGAGGACAGTGAAAGACATTGTAGTACCCTCCAGGATCGTCCCACTATCTGTACACATATAAATGTCCCGTAATGTACTCTGCAGCAGGTCGTGAGGACGATGAAAGGGGACATTGTAGTTACCTCCAGGATCGGAATCCACTATCTGTACATGTTTATAAATGTCCCTGTATTGAAACCTGCACCAGGTCGGAGGACATTAAACACATTGTAGTACAAGCTTGCACATGCACGCACAAACACGCTTTAAAAGGCATGCATGTGCCTTGCACACGCAATCACACACTCTCACACACGCATATTATGTACGCATGAATGTGTGCGTGTTAACCCCCCCCAAACACTCACACACACACGCATACACACGCTTTAACAGACATGCATGTGCTTTGTGCTCACACTCACACATGCACACGCATGCAAGCACTCTCACACACATATATTATATGTAGGCATGAATGTGTGTGTGTACACACTCACTTATACACACACACACACACACAAACGCACGGACATACATGCAAGCTCACACTTACACACACCACTAACCACTAAACACACACACATTCCTTTTCTGCTTGTGTGAAAGTCTTATAATGTTTCAGACGTGGAGTGAGCGAGAAAAACTGTCCCGTATCTGACCTGTGCTGGATTCAGTGTTCAAAGTGCAACGGACCAGGTGTGTGTATATGCTGTGTGTGTGTGGTGTGGGTGTGACTATGTGTGTGTTGTGTGGTGTGTGTGTGAGAGAGTGTGTGTGTGTGTGTGTGCGTGCATGCGTGTGTGTGTGTGTGTAGGGGGGATAGACCGAATGCGTTTGCTCATTACATTAATAGTTACGTTTACTATCTAACTGTAAACAAATTTCAGCCTATCTTTTCTGACTAGCGGGTATCTCATGCAATCTTGAGATCATAGACACATTTTGCCTTGGCTTAAGGTTGTGTCAGACCAATTGACATAGGCTAGACACCAAGGCTATATCAAAATGTTGCTAAGCGATGCATAGTTATGCGGGGATTGTCCTCAGCCATGACAAGCTCCTAGCATAACAACATCGTTCTCCAAAATCCTCCGAAGTCGGAGTGTGACGGGGTAATCAAAAACGGTCACACACGTAAGTTCTCATCCCTAGCTGGTGCATTTGTACCATAGTGTTCAAGTGCTTCAGCTGTTAGGGTGGTCCCTGGGGTCTTTAAGCCAGGGTTATACAACAACCCCCCCAGCAACAAACAGGAGACACAATTGACAAAACCCATACGCAGACTATTTGCTTTATCGGACCTGTTCATAATTCTTTCGGTTTCCATGCTCTCCTTCCCCCCCCCCCTCCCCCCTATTCCCTTCCATGTGATGTACATGATGTGTTTTTCAATGCTTTCAAAGCGTTTCAAAGAGAAGTTTCCACGTTCCATCTCTCAATAGCGTTTGTCGTTGGTTTTACTGTAACCTTCTTCGATCGCTCTGACAGTTTTCCTGTCAATTATGAGCGCAGATGCGTCCTGCTGTCGTTATCGCCTAGGAAGAAATGATTAGGCCTAGCAAGTCCGACTTTCAGCTGGAGGAAATGTTTTTGAAAGTGTTTTCGTGAAAAAAGGCAGAAGAATGGACCGTTAAGGCCGATAGATAGTAGATGACAGTAAGCAAAGGGAAAAGGGAGTCAAAGAGAGTGACAGCTTAGAGGAAGTTACAAGCACATAACTTCCAGAAGGTGGGGGCAAACTGTTTATACAAAAGACCCCGGTTATCCCCATGGGGGATTACTGTAAGTGGTACCAATCCTGCTTCATATGCAGCTAATTCTGTAGCCTGTGAAAGAAGAAACATGAATCATAATTGCGCTGTCTTTAATTATTTTTGTGTGTTCTCTGATGTTTTGGTGCATTCCTTCCAGACTGCTTGTTGACTTTTCATAGTTTCTGCGAGGGTGAGGTGCTATCAGGAGTGACAGTGGCTGGTGAATGGGGTGGGTGTCTTTCGTGATTGAGAATCATGTTATTTTTGTTACTTTATTTCTTTGCACTGGGATAGTTTGGTAGTATGATTATCTTGTTGATTGTGATGCATGTTTTTTATGTTGATTTTAATGTTGCTTATGTAAGCGCATTGAGCATCTACTGTATGGAATTTTAGCGCTATATGAATAAAATTCAAAAAAAAAAAAAAAAAA